>AZLU01000018.1:29146-207664 GCA_002224055.1 Pezizomycotina sp. ARF18 | reverse complement strand
ACCGCTTGTCGAGGTCGCCGAGGTCGTCTTCGAAGCTGCCGGTTCTGGAGAGTAGTTTTGATCCATAAATCCATTCATTATATACTTCCGATTGTCGAATGACTGTGATTCCTCCACAAAGGAGTCTTGAAATCGCCCATATCAAAGATATAGACTTGTGAACGCCGTGTACTGGCGACATGCCACTGTCAAAAACCACAGATTCGTTGCCATTTAATATCTCGTGCAGAGTATTTGGCTCAGGAGGAAATCATCGCCGGACGACAACACAACGGGCGTGGGAGCATAGGCAGATCATCAACGTCGGTAACATCATCCCTAATCCGTGGTATTGGCCTTCAATGACAGGCAGACCAGTGGTCGTTATTGTCGACATTGTTGAATTGTGTTCCCTCTCGAACGCTGAAGCGTTACGGATGACCGATTGCCGCGTGAACGAGCGCTCTTTGAAAGAACTCGCAATCATCGTGTCGCTTCATCGTCATAGTCTGCTAATCTTATACCTCTTTCCGCTTAGGTTCTTGAGAACCGGGGTGGAGGTGGTAGCATTGACCATGCATAGTCCCTCTTCTCGTGCTCGTTCCCGGCAGGTCAAAGTCTTTGACGTATCTTCAAACGGCGGTTGGACGTGATCGTCGACCCGCTTCACTCGCAATTTAAATTCTTCCCTTTCGTCAGTGGTTTCAGATCTTCCAATATCTCGTCGATGCCTTTGATAATCAGCTGGTGCCGGTGCGGCTTTGCTTCCGAATCGGGTATCTGAACACCGCCCGATATCATGGTAGAAGGAGGAAGGAATAATGCGATATCCGACGCCCTGGTACCGTCCACCTCGATAATGTTGCCTTGCGAGTCATCGTTACAGGCTTGTTCTCGATCTCACTCTTCCACATGTGCTTAACCTTCTCGTTGCACTCTTCGCCATCTCCCGTACCTGCTCACGGCCCCTTGCACCCCTGCACGACGAGCACGAAAAGAAATAAAAGACACCTGTCTGGACCACCGTTAACCGTTTTGTCCGCTTCGTCGGAACCGTCCGCTTCTCATAAGACGATGGAACATCGAGGTCCTCCATTCCGGATACGCAGGCGCAGAAAATGGAGTAGGCTGTGTCGTAATTATATCGTCGTCGTGTACCCGAGGACTCCAAAACGAGACCTTACGCCTTCTCCTCTTCGCGCCTCGTCGTCGGCATCTTCTAGCGAAACATGCGGGTTGACGGTCGGCGCCGATGGTCTTCTTCGATCGTTCCGCATTCCGGTGGCAGAAGAAAGGAGTTCGAGGGTTGCTTCAACGGCAAATTCCACCATGAGATCTAACAGCGTGAGTTTGTCGGTAATTTGCGGCTATCACACCAGGAGAGTTAGAAATTTTTCTTGCTTATCGCCCATTGTGACATCATGAAATAAAAAGAAATATTCTCATAAGAGACAAAATGATAGGGGGAATAAGTCGGTAAAGGATGAAGAGGGTAAAGGGTTATTTAAAAGGGAGATGATCAGTGTAGAGAATATCAAGATTTCTGAAAAGCAATCCTAGGCAAAAATTATTCTTTTTCAATAAGTCAAGGAACAAAAGGGAAACTGCAGCGATGATTTTTGGAGAGAAAAAAAGGGCGAAATGATGCTGTTCTATAAGGGAATAAGTTCGGCAGAAGGGAAAAAGGTACGGAAAGTGCATGAATACGAAGAAATGCATGACCATTATTTTGTAGCAGACATCCACCTTGACAAGAAGGAAAATATGCAAACCAAAGTGAAAAATGCAAAGAAAGGTGGTTCACAAAATATAAAACAGAAATCCGAGAGATAAAAGAAGAGGAGCGTATTGGAAAAAAGGAAAAAAATAATGTTGTACCTGTTCCCCTCTAATGGGCAGAGTCCTCCAGCCAGGCGATAGATAAACCCTTTCTTTCCCTTCCCAATGGATCCTCGATAAGTAATTGCGTCAAAGTCGAACCTGGGCAAAAACACTGGCAGATCCCTCGAGGGCGGGATGACAATTCCAACAAAAACCAGAAAAATGGCGATAATAATTGTGCTACTCTCTTCCCAAACAACTTATATCCGAATTTCTCGTAACTTTGGCAGACTCTTGTCTCTCCCAACTTCCAATTCTCCTTAACCTACTTCCAGGTCGTAATGGCTACAATCCGTTTCCTCGAAACTTCTCTTTGATACGATCGATAGAAAAAATTCGGGAATCGCTCGATGGGACCTGTACTGGTCGGTCGACTGCCTATGTACGGTGTAGAAGGAGAAGGAAAAAGAGGAAAGTAGGAGTCGTGCGGACGGGACGTATTGTGTGGGAGATCGTATGTTATTTGTTTGAAAAATAGCCAGGAAGGCTCTACGGGAAAAAAAAGAAGGGGGAAAAGGACAAGAAAACAACACTAAGAGATTAAAATGAATCAAAGTAGCACAAATCAAAAGAAGCACAAGGGGGGGGGGGGGGCGGTTACAAATACGACGAAAAGAAGACCAGCAAAGAAAGAATCGATACGAATATAAGAAAAGGAAGGGGCAAAGAAGAGGAAGAGGAAACAGACGATGTTACTTCTTAATGTTCAATCGAGAAGGAGGAAAAAAATAATATAGATTTCGATGAAATAAAATAATAATAAGAATAATAAAATAAAATTGGGCGATAGAGGAAATCCAATAGTAAATGGAATGGGGAAGTGCGAGGTGAGTTGTTAAAAAAAAAAAAAAAAAAAAAAGCCAGCAGGATGCGATGAACGGAGAAGGGCTTAGGGGAAAAGGAAAAAAAAGAATAAATAAAATTATTTTTACTTTTTTGTTTGGGGAGAAAAAGAAAAGAAAAGAATGAAGAGGAAAGGGTGATAAAAAAAAAAAAAAAAGGTTAACGTTAATTTCTTATTCTTATTTTTTTTTTTTTTTTTTTTTTGATCTCTGTCTCCTTCCATGCGCACGCAGGATTAAGAAAGTGTGCAAGTGTGCACGACGTAGGAAGGGTCCTGGAGTGGCATTCTAGGCCGACAACCAAGGTATATATGATATAAGCAACGCTGAGGAAGGCTTTTCCCTGGCACCCACACCACAACGCACGGTCGACCCACCTGGTTGGTTTATCCGGTCTTAGCACAGGCCAAAATATAGTCAGCAGCCAGGCCTCAATGGATGAAGGCTAACGAATTGGTTGTTGATTTTCATAGGATCCCCAGGATAGTTGGGGGCGGCGAAAAAATACTATAGTCTTGGAGATATGATTGCTGTCAATCTTCTGCCGTGAGGTCACACTAAAAACGAATACTTGATCAAGAGCTTGAAATGTTTTGGTGATGACTAAAAAAAGAGAAAAGAAAAAAGAGACGGAGAGAGATTGAGTAGAGAACAGCAGAATGAATTGTATCTCTCAGAGTCGAAAAGGTATAGGGTGCGATACCAAAAGTCGAAAAAAAGGGCATCATATCCCCCACGAATACAAGGGTATATTCGGACCATCTTTGATGCCCACCTGATTTTGGCGGTTTCCTGTCTCTGTAAGCATGGAGCATGCAAAAATTGGCAATTGGGCGTTTGCTGTTCTGTCCATATCCTTGCACAAAATAACACCTGGAAGGTAGGTTCCAATTGGGTGAACTTCGTCAATGAAGAGATACGCCAGGCAAAAAAATAATGAAAATAGACGCGGGACAAATTTACTCACTACTCAGCGAAGGTGGAGGGCGAAATTTTTCTGTCGAAGCGATAAGAGGTTGAGTGGTAATGGAGAAGTTAAGAGGGGAAGAAAAGAAGAAAAAAGGAAGGCTATAAAACCACCAAAGCGGGTTGATCGTGATCAACGCTGTTTGCCTGACTCCATGATCTCAGCGTGGGGAAGCACGAGAGCCGAACTTAGACGTTGGGGAAATAGCGCACTTCTGCCAAACCGTAAATTGACGGACGCACCGACAGTGGGGTTCATGATGTTTCTTTTCCATCCCGGAGATCCCTTCCGGCAGCAACGCTTAGACTTCAGGCAATCGTGGTTTTTTTTTTTTTTTTTTTTTTTTTTTGGAAAGCAACAGCGACGAACCAGGACAACAGCTTTGTAAGCTTTGGGAAGCTAGATTCTGCTCTGAATCGGCATTCTGCGGCAAGGAAAGCGTCTTGTCGACGTTGATGCTCGCATGGAGGGGCTTGCCAATGACAATAACGAAAACAAAAAAAAGAACTCGCAGATCAGATCGAAACTTTTTCCCTTTTCTAAAATATCTTCTCATCAATCCCCAAGAAAACTTGGCGTACTGAGAGACAACGGTGAGAGAAGCAACTGATTAAAGCGGCGAAATCGCCCGACGATAGACTATCATCAAATTAAACAGGGAAAAATAAAATAAAATAAAATAAAAATGACTGTCAAAAATCTCTTGATCGTAAAATTGAGAAATCTTCACGAGCTTGTGCACAACGCCCAGTTCCAACGAGCTCGAGGTTGGATAAAGTGCTGTTGCTTGTATATAATTTAATATTATTTCATATTATTATATAGTCTTTAATATTGTTATAAAAAATTATATTTTATAGAATTTAATGCCTGCACCGGAATCATGTAAGTTCTCAGAAGTTTTACAAGGAAGAATTTCGGCGTTCACCAAAGGTGCCTAGGGTGGTTCCACGCAAGAAGACGACGGCTTTTTTTTTTTTTTTACTCGGAATGCGGGGCGCTTGCTATCCGTTGCGGTTGTCTCCGTTGGTCAGAGAACCATCTGTCCAGTTGAATAAATAATTTATCCCTCATGGCAAAAAAAAAAAAAAAAAAAAAAAAAAAAAGCGAAAAAGAAAAGGCTCTCTGAAGTGTAGGAAAGCAAAATCAAGGGCCTCGAATCACTAATTGAAGAGAAATCATCTTAAAAAAAAAAAGCACTAGGGCGTGAACGTCACAAAAAGAAAAGAAAAGCAAAGGATGTGCTGAACTCGGAAAAAGATCGCCTGAAAAGTGAAATATAAAGAAAGAAAGGGAAAGCCAGCGAGACAGAAGAAAGAAAAAAAGAAAAGAAAAAATCCACTAATAATAGACTTATCGGTGGCATATAAGGACTTTCCTCCTGTATATTAGAAAACACGTCTTGAATACCCTTTATTTTATCTTTCCTTGTGCGAGGGGAGATATAGTTGGATGAATTACTCCGTGCCTGCAAAAATCTCTAATGGTTAAAGTCAATGGATGGACAAGTTCCAACTTTATCGCGACATCGGTTGAAGTAAATCTAGAAATTCGAGATTCCTGATTCGTTTGAATCGCCTTCCGATGTCCAGGGAAACGGTGAAGAAGACGTGGTGCCTTTCTCAAATCTAGTTGTTCATGCGAGCAACCGCCCTGCATAGTGCTTTATCTTTCACTACAGTTGGGATTCTTGTAAGCTCGTTAGAACTTTGCGATCAAATTTCTTTCTATTGCAATGATATTTGGGAAACAATAGCGCTGAAGGTTTTTCTTCTTCGAATCTCCATTCCAACATCAAATTCTTAAAAAGATTACATTCTTTATCAGCGCCAGTTTATATTGCAGCGAGCCAGCACCAGGCAATAGTTTTAGCTACCTGTAAAAAAAGGGACCGGGTTTCATTCACACGAGGAATCCGTTTCAGAAGCCGGTTTAATTTTGCGTGGGCGGAAAGGCTGGAAGAATCCCCGGGCTTGCAATCGATCACCCGACCCTGCATTATTTTTATTTTTACTTTTATTTTTCCCCTCTCCTTTCGCGCGAACTCTCGCTAGCGTTCATAATGAAACCATTAATAAATGATATAATTTCCCAAGGTCGCGAACTCACTTGGCAAGTGCAAGAGTTCGACTCGAGTTATATAGGCCAGGATATACACCTGTCTCGGCTTTTCTTTCGACTTTTAATCTTTCTTTCGTGGAGAACCGTTCTTTCCCGGGCGTTTTAGATTTTCCTGTCACGAGTGGTTCTTTGGTTCGCCGATATCAGTGTATTTAAGGAAATAGGATGCGTGCTGGATAAGGCTACTACTCCAATCTCCTCAAATTGTGAAAGGAACCGTTTTAGACCCTGGGTGCTGATGTTAGTGAATTTGAACGCGGTCGGGTGCTTTCTGTAGTAGTAAGGTAGCAAAAGTAAAGGTAAGTTAGTCACAGACTCGGATCTAGATAATAATATTCCAAATCCTCTCACATATCCTCTTGTCAAAAAAAAAAAAAAAAAAAAAAATTAAAAAAGCCCAGCTGAATTGAGGGTATGTTACTCTCTCGAAAGGCCGGTAGGTGGTAGTACCATGGTTTCCAGAAACCTGGACGATTTTTCGGCAACCAAAAGTTTGAGATAAAGAGACCCTATTTTTAACTATTGAAGGTTTTTCAAGAACCCACTTTCAAAGTCAATTCTTCGGAGGATAAAAGGAACCGTGCCTGTTCGTTATATTCCCGCGGGCATTTCTTCCCTCTTTGAATTATTATTCCACATGGCCATTAGAGAGGGGCGGAAATCTTTGGAGGGGCTGAATGAGGTCAAGATTCCGCGACTGCGATCCAGGCAGCATCGTTCGTATGGTCAAGCGCGCTATGGTAGATAAACCCTCAGAACTTGTTTTCTTTGGTGAAGCATAGTGTGTCGAGTGTGTTGAGGAGCTCCAACGAGGTAGTTTTGCGAGACTGGTGCCGTAAAAAGAAAGACCTGAATTGAGCGTATGGCGGAGTTCGATAACTTACGAAGCATCCAGTATTCCCTTGTCCTGGCGATACTGCGATCGTCGCGATGTGACCTACAGACCTTACGAGTTATTTGAGGGTGTCCTTGTACTCAAAAGAAGGCGAAGAAAAAGAGAGAGGCTGTCGGATAGACGATGCTAAAAGATCAGTAGTTGATGAAGGATTGGAAGTTGTAGAGTTAGCGTGGTTGATCTTCCTGAGGAAAGAAGCTTAAAACTTGTGGGACCGGTTTTTTCTGTTTGTATTTTTCTTAGCTGCGGGATGATGTAAAACGCAGGGAAGCTCGGAAGCTTTGAAGTGTGGTGGGCAGGAGCCGTCGATAAGGAAAGGGTGTAAAAGGAAAAAAAAAAAAAAATGAGAGAGAAAATGGACGCAAATGAGAGAATTTTAGAAACCCCACCCATCGTTGTCTCTTGTGAAAAGATAAGGAGAGCTAAGAAATCTGTTTCATAAACGCTTCTTTTTGTTTATATCTCGAATCCTTTCTCCTCTTAACCGGAGTAGCGGTTTGTTAGAGTACATTGTCAGATATTATTTTTCTCTAAGCGGTACGAAAATTACAAGCCTTCGTTAGCTTACTACGAGTCCGCTCAAGTTGCAGCTATGGCCCCGAGGAAGATCATCATCGACACTGATCCCGGTAAGCTTCCTTTTTTTTTTTTTTGTAACAATCTAAGGAAGATATTTGCATGCAGCTGACATCAGCACCGCGAATACAATCGCAGAATCGACGATGTCCTCGCTATCCTGCTAGCTCTGTCCGCGTCTGCGGATGAGATTGAGGTACTTCTCGTTTCCCTGACCTTCGGCAATATCGACGTTGAGAAGTACGTTTCCATCCAAGTCTTCCTTTAATACATAAGCGGCATCTAATTAAGCGGCATCTTTCTGCAGTTGCCTTCGCAATGCGATCTCGATGTTCCATATTCTCGAAAAGGAGGAGCGATGGAGGAAGCAGAAAGGAATTAAACCGGGGTACGAGAGCTTGAGAGCTTTCAAACCCGTACTCTCCATCGGAGCCAAGGATCCGCTGGAGGACCAGCTGCTCATTGCAGACTACTACCGTACATATTCGCCTTCTCAGGATTTTTATCATACTTCATTTCGTATTTCACCAAAAAAAAATATGAAGAGAAGAGAGCGAGAAAGCAAGCAAGAAAGCTGTTTGGTTTTGCTAATTATAATTTCTTTGCCCAAACAGACGGCGTCGACGGTCTCGGCGGCGTCCACGCTTCAGCACCCCATTTCACAACCCCGCTAGAAACATGGCGCCATCTTTTCAGCCAGGAGGACGCCGTGACCAAGCTCAGTGGCGAAGCCCTCGAAGCCGCCAGCGAGAACCTGTACAAGCTGTCCGCGCACCACAACTTCATCCCTCCAAGCTGCCCTCGCACAAGGAAATCCTCCGCGTCCTCCGCGAGAACCCCGCCGACACGATCACCATAGTCTCCATCGGCCCTCTAACAAACCTCGCCCTCGCCGCCATCGAGGATACCGAAACATTCCTCCGCGTCAAGGAAGTCGTGACCATGGGCGGGGCCATAGACGTCGAGGGGAACGTCACACCCACTGCGGAGTTTAACTTTACGCTGATGCCGTGGCTGCAGCGCGGGTGTTCTCCCTGACGTCGCCGACGCCTACGTCGTCCATGCCGCCTTCGAAGACGCTGCGGGCATATCCGGAGTCGATATCGAAGCAGCTGAGGCTCACGCTATTCCCGCTGGACATAACGACGTCGCATTTGCTTCCCAGCAGCTCTTCGAGGAGATTGCGGGACCGCAGAGGGAGAAGGGAAGTCCGCTGGCGGAATGGGCGACCGTGTTTTTGAACGCTACTTATAGTAAGATGAAGACGCTGCATACGTCGAAGGACGAGCAGGGAAAACCGCGACGCGCGCATATGGATCTTAGCTTACATGATCCGCTGTGTATATGTATGTATTTACTCCTTTCTTCAGGCTAAACTTTTTGCTTTTTAAGCATAGGAGCTAAATGCTCTATTTCACAGGGTACATGATCACGCACGACTCCGACCAATGGACGGCGAAAGAAAACTACGACATCCGCGTCGAAGCTACGGGTCAGTGGACGAGGGCATGTGCGTGACGGACAAGAGGGAAAGAAAGTCGTGGACGAGGTAGAGCAGATACTGGTCGACGACATTGACCGTTGGTTACACCCGAGCCACGGCAACAGGATCAGGCAGATGGTCTCGAATAAGAACCAGGACAATTTTGCTAGAGAGCTGCTCGAGAGGATTTTTACCTAAGGCCATCATTTTCTATTTCTGGAATTTCAATATTATTTAGGTGCATGAAGATGTATTGAGTATATTATTTTAGTGAGCTATAACGAAGAGATAAGAATGAGGAAGGGCATCTATCGTCGAGCATTGAGTAGTTAGGTGGCTCGTCTGTACTCCAGAGTAGTCTATATTGTAAATTCCCGCTTGACTAATTGGCAACACCGCATGTCAAGAGATAACATCAACGAAAATATCATAATATACGCATCTTTTAGTTATATAAAGCTCTAAAGCTCGGATCGCTACCACGTGCTGTGAATTCTAGTTCAATTGGACGCTTTTCACATTCCAAACTTTGTCCCGCGGGTAGCGATTAAGCGCCGAAATACGCAATCAGATGCAGAAAAGCTTCAAGATCTGAAGCTATTTCTGTTCAAAGCTCTACTAATGTACTTAGTTAGGCAGAATTGTAATTATAGCAATTGTAGCGGTCACATCAAGCATTAACGAGGCACCTTTCCACGTATACTATTTATCAAATCTACTTTCAATTTTTTCCCGTTGAACAACATGGGTGGTACGTTCTTTCTAATATTAGTCCTTTGTATTAATGCTATCCATAGACCCGTTTACTTTCGTTTGAGAGATATTTCATAATCGATAAGCTAATTTGCAATGGAGTTGCCACCAGGCTGTAAGCTCTACGCTCTGCCTTTTAGGAAATATCATGGAGAAATTCACTTAATAGTCTGAACTTTGCTAGTGTCACTATGGCTAGTCCCGCCCAAGGGCAGCGACCTCGAAATAAGCTGCAGAAGCTCATCTACGAAAGTGTTCCGAAGCACTTTACAGGCCGATGTCGTAAGTTTCCTCAGCAGCTTACTTTCTTTCTTTATTCATTCAGTTCTTGTAAATAGCTAACAATACTCCATCGTTCAATTAATTACCATTCAGCCGAATTCCGCCTCACATAACCATAACCTCCGAAATCGACCCCTCCGTCGACCCGCAAGAAGTAATCTCCTCGATAAAAATCCGATCCCACCTCTCGTAATATTCAAGCGCGTCCGCGTCGGTACGGCGTTCTGGACACGCGGCACGCTACAGGTAGAAAAGACGCCGTCGTTCGTAGACCTCGCCGTCGAGTGCCGCGCGAAGTTTGTACTCGACAGGGATTACGACGCCGCGAAGAAGTGGCTGAGACGGATACTACGCCGGCGGAATCAGGACAGCAAGGGTTGATACCGCACTTGAGTTTGGTGTATAGCGATGAGGAGGTTAATGAGAAGATGAGGAAGGGTATAGAGGCTGATGTTAGGGGTGCGGGGATTGCGCTGGCGGATGAGGATGGGGAGGAGGAGGGGGAGGTTAGCGGATGGGAAGGCGGGAGGGTTATGCTGGTTAGTAACGTTCTTTTGAAAAGTAATGCATCCTTAGTGGGGAGAGATGGAATGCTGATTGAAGTGGCTATAGTTCCTCGAATAAGCCGATGCCGTACTGGAATACGCCGTTGGCAGAGAAGGAGCTTTGAGAAAACCGATATAGAAGCCACAACAAGTAAATAGGAGATATTAAGCATGCTTTGTCTCTTCAAGTGAATAGTATATGCCGCTGCATAGCTCGAAGTATACTATGGAGTAGAGAAGCTTCATTAAAGCTCCAGTCGAGCTCTGCTGCACATCTTCGGAGCCCTTCACTTATTGATTATCGAGCGTTTGAGCAAGGAAATATATACTAAAATGAGCTCAAAAATAAACGCCCTCTCAAACAAACAAAGAGGAAAAGCTTCGAAGATCGAAGACCGAATATGGAAGAAAAACGCATGGTTTAGAGAGATGTCTTGCAGGATAAAGCTAAAACATAAGCTAAAAGTAAGTGACTGATAGCGGGTTGAGTTGGGAGAAAGGAGAAGGAAAGAATACAGAAAAATTTCTCCGCTTCCACCACCTTCCTGCCCACTATAAAAAAATTTGCCTATGGCAAAATTTTTCCTCTCGAAAACAACACACAACATCTTCCCAAAGCAAAAAACACCCCACTTTCAACCAAATATTTGCTCCTTTATCTACCTCTTTACCTTATACTCTCATATCTTTCTCTCCTGCTCCTAATCTAAATTTCTTTTAACTCCTCATAATCAAAATGGGTTTCACTGATTTCGCCGCCGCTACTGGTTTGGGCAGTAAGTTTTTCTGCTGATTTTGACACTGGTAGCTTCGCTGCTGAGCGGAGCTACCCTTCGAGTCTGCATCTGTCCTGAACAGAGCTAACCTTCGAAATTTTTCCACAATAAAAAGTGCTCGAGAGGTGGCTCACTACTCGAGCTACATCACTGGGTGAGTCTTCGAGGTGCTTACTTCTCGTAATATCTTTTTGAAGCTTCATGAGAAGCTCCTTTTATCTGCTTTTCATTGTTTTTCCTTGCCTTATCTACATGATGAATTTCTTTCATTTTGGTCCGTGTTGATGAGGTGGACATAAGACCACCAAGTGACTAGAATCAAATTTTCAAAATGTTCTGGAGCTATCGAGATCGTATTACTTTTTATTTTTTTTTTTTTTTTATTTTTTTTTATTAAATTTCAGGTTACTTCGAAATATGTCTCCTTCTCTTGAGCTTTGATAGAGCTTGCAATACGATGCAAGACTATAAAAAAAGAAAGTTTTCTTGCTGACACTGTCCCTTACCACGAATAAAGCTACACCCATCCCAGCCGACGTTACCTGCTTCAAGGCCCTCAGCAGTGCACCAGACTCCTCCAAGTACCCCACGCTTCTCGCTGGTACAAGCACATCGCTTCGTACGAGGCAGAGTTCGACGGTCTTGAGGGCGACAAGGCCAAGGCTTTCACCGAGTACGGCCGACGGGCGCCGAGGCCGAGGAGGGTGGCGCTCCTGTCCCGCCTGCTGCCGCGAGGAGGATGACGATGACGTTGAATCTGTTCGGATCGACGAGGAGGAGGATGAGGAGGCCGAGAAGCTGAAGGCTCAGCGTCTGAAGGAGTACAAGTATGTGATTTTCTTTTTGCTGTGGGATTTGTGAGTATCACTGTTTGCTTCATTGAAATTTTGCTAACGTTCTTTCTTCTCGATGATTTACAGCGAGAAGAAGGCCCTGAAGACCAAGCCGGCCGCCAAGTCTATTGTTACGCTAGATGTCAAGCCGTGGGATGATGAGACGTAAGTCACGAGCTGATTCAAAGCTCCCACCTCGCTTGTCTTGGTACATGTAATATCTGAAACTAACACATCCGTAATCGATACCATCAGCGACATGAAGGCCCTGGAAGATGCCGTCAGGGGTATCCAGAAGGACGGTTTGTTTGGGGAGCCAGTCAACTTGTTGCTGTTGTACGTTTCTATCTATTTCTGTATTAAAATGTTTTCAAAGACAACGATTTTTCGGCACATGCCCTCATTCTAGTATACCAAAAAGGAGATTACATCCGCATTAACACATTGTTTCTTTTCCTACACACAGGTTTCGGTAATCAAGAAGCTGCAGATCAACTCGTTATCGAGACAGAAGATCTCCCTCGACGAGCTCCAGGAGCAGATCGCGGAATTCGAGGATTACGTCCAGTCGACGACGTTGCTGCTATGCAAAGCTTTAAAACGTCTGGCTGCGGTGACATCTGTTGTTTTTCTTTCTTTTTCTAAACACAAATAAAAACGCAAAATTTGGGGTAAAATGGGGGATTTATGCTTTTGGTGTTCTTCTTTTTTCTTTTCAAAAAAAAGTGGACTCATGATGTCAAATAATATCATTACGACGACTAAATAAAATAAACAAATAAAATAAATAAACAAGGGAATACACACATTTTATGCATTGTCGCATTTCTAGGTTATGTTAGTAACTCATCATTCGCGTGCAAGTCTACTGGCAGAGAGACCGTGAGAGACCTTGCATCTCCACCCAATACCCAATAGTTCAAATCTTTATGACACCCTCCGGTGACTAGCTTGCCGACACTACATGTTCCGCCACTTACTCCGCGACGACGATGTATGCATGCCCATAATCTAACGATACATACCCCTAAATGTATAACCTCCTTTCACTTTCAGCTCTTTCAATAAGATATTTCGTATTTCTATTCGTGATGTGGTATTTTATTCTTCCTATCTATGACGGGGGTACATCTTTCGAAAAAAAGATAATGTTACATATTTCTTTAAAGCATTAAGCTCATCGCAAAGAGCTTTCCCGTATCTTTTAACAACCGTACGCGTTGTGAGGTTTTCTTTTTTTATTAAGGGCCAGGTCAGAAGATGATACTATTCCTCCATCGCGCTCCTCAAGTCGTTCTCCTTGACCCAATCCGTGAAGTCCTTCCTCTGTGCCTATCAATACCACAAAACAAAAGTCAGCCTTCTCCTCACCAAAAACCTCAGTTTCCACACTGTCGACTTTCCGTTCCCCAGGTACTAAAAAACCAAAAAAAAAAAAAGATGAAAGCAAACTCACCTACACAACAAACCCCTCCTCTCCTCCAAAAACCATACAACCAACCGGTACAATCTCCCCTTCCCACCACTTACTTCCTTCCTCTCGAGTTTTCCAGCCCAAGTACGTAACGATATCGGTTTTAATTCCCAGTTGTTGAGTACTATACCGACGCACAGCAGGGAGACTCCGAGGAGGGTTTCGAGGATATGTCGGGGGGTAGTTGAGGGGCGGAGTGCCTTCGATGGCGGAGGAGAGGTGAGAGTTTAAGGTTGAGTGTTCGTGGCGGAGTAGCAGCTGTTTTTTGTTACCAGTTAGTGGATTGGTTAAAGAGAGGGGGGGAAGGGGGCTTACGAGTGCAGGAGGAGGAGGGAGGAGAAGGTGACTAGTGCTTTGGCGCCTATCGCGGACATTGTGGATGTTGTATGGAAGCGTTGGCGGTGAGAGAGTGTGGTGGGCGCGACTTTTTTGTTTCCTGCGATGTATTTCTTTTTGCTTGCGATAAAGAAAGAGTTTACGTGGGTAAAAAAAAATTAGAGTGGTGTTTAAAATTTCGGTTTCTTGGTAACGTCGATGCCAAATTCCCTAGCCACTAGCAAAAGACCCCCCGTAAAGCGAAATCCTGGACAAACGTTCTGAAATAATGGCAAAACGATAGGGGAAAAAAAAATGTATTGAGAAGTTATTGTATTGGTAGCCTGAGAAGCTACTTAGCAAGTATTGCCTTTGTCATGAAAGTCATGAAAGCCCATTTTATTATTCAAAAGCTTATTATTATACGAGTAGGTATGGATATAATTACAATTACAATGTAAGAAGATATTTACAGAAAACTCGTACAAGGCACAGGTGATATATACTTATATTGGCGTAGAAAAATATATGGACATGAAAATGAAATATGAGGTAGGAGGGGAGTATGGTGGTCGTTTGAAGAGGATATATATAGGTGGTGGTTGTATGCAAGGGTATATGCAAGAGACTTTTCTGGGGAAGATGGTGAATACCTGCATCTAAATGCTGAAACGAAAAAAAAAAAAAAAAAGCAGAACGCCGAGATGTAATATCAAAAGGTAAAGCCCAAGTGGGAAAGGAAAAGGGGAAAAAAGTGCTAATATGTACACCCTTTAAAGGCGCTCTTAAGTCGTCGTTCGTTAGACGACGGCATTGTACTTCAAAGCAATGGAGGAAATGTTGCAGATATTGGAATCCTTGTCGTCGATGAAGGGGTCTGTGTCTTAATACGAACCTTTCAACCTTCAATATGAGACTCTGCGTTCATGATGTTCGGCCGTTCCTGTTCAATGCGGGTTTCTCTTCTATTTGCCCGTTGGCTTCTTCGGCCTTCCTCGTTGCGCTCTCGTTGTAGGAGCCTTAGAACTTCGGCGTTGGTACCCTCGGCGGGCTCGGTGCTCCCGGTGCTCTCAACACTCTCGGCGCCTCGGACCTTTAGCATTTCCAGCGTTTCCAGCGTTTTCAGCACCTCCTTGTTGCTCACTGTCCTCGAAGGCTAACCCACAGGGATAGGATACGACACCTTCTTCCTGCCAGCAGGGCTCTTCCGGTAAATGGAGCCTTGGCTCGTTGGTTGCAATGAACTGTATTTTCTCCTCCATGTCAATGCTCTGTTCTCAAAATTGAGCATCGAAGTCTTCTCCCAGTAAATGGGATACGACTTAGAAATTTGTCAACCGGCAGCTCCTCCCTTCTCTGCTGAGGAACATCGACATTTTATTGTTCAGGATCCTGAGCATCATTGGTTCCGCGCACTGGAGGGAGATTTCTCGCCGTATCGTGTATTAGAGCATGTCTTCGGGACCTTTGTTCCTAAAGAAAGAAAAATAAACAAATAAATAAATAAATAATAAATAAATAAATAATAAATAAATAAATAAAATATAGATATTAGCGCGACAACCTCGAATAACTTCTTGGAAGATTTGAAGATGACACAGGTACCGTGCTTCGGCCACAGAGCAACAGGTTCATGATTTAAATACCTTGTGGAATTTTGTATATTGTGACGTTTCGCCCGCGGTAATTACGGACTAGCTCATTGAATGTGAAGGTATTTGGATACATAGAAGCACCATTTGGCCCTGCGTGTAAGTCCAAATATTTTCAGCAAATGTCTTCCCACCAGCGAACGGTAACACCCGAATTTAGTGCAAGGGGGCTTTCTTTTGAGAACAAACTTTCCATATCTTCCTTTCAGCGGGAACGCGATCTCATCCTCAGTGCAAACATCGAACCCCGTAAGGTCAATCCTTTTGCAATGAATAGTCTCGAAGATTGACGTTTTCCCTTGCTGCAGCCTGAAAGCGTAACAGGGAATCGCGCATTTCCGATGATCTCCATCTCCTCCGTTTCCGTGGCGTCGACGTACTCGATCGGTCCGTGCCAATAACCCTTGCGATTTACATGAACGATAGCGGGGTTGTGTAAGTAGGATACCTGCTGCGGAGGATGCTTCTATAACGCCAGAAGGGCCGCAGCTGGTGCATTGTCGACGCAGAATGCTCATAGCTCCTCATTGAGTGATCGGAGAATGGGGAGTCCGTTGCTGTCCTTCTTTTCCTTAGATTGTAGGTATAAGAAGAAGGGGAAGGGAATGACACTGCAGATGCGGCGACCTTCGTCAAAATATGTATCTTGTGATCCTTATTGAAGCTACAGCTCTATCTATTTGGTGATCCAAGTTATAGAAAAAAAATTTTAGCCGAATCTCGAAATCCTTTTGGGTGGTCGTTCGAACGGCGCTCCAATAGAAAACCTTCTCCACTCCCTTGAATCCGCCTTAAATTTTCAGCCTCTTCGGCAAGGGGAGGAAAAGAATAAATTTTTTTTTTTTTTAAAAAAAAAAAAAAAAAAGAAATGGTTCAAATTTCTCTACCTTGATCGATGCGCTGGTCGAACCTCCGAAATCACCGACCACATCACACACGTCCTCCCTAGCTATAGAGATCTAGTTCTCTCGCGGCGCTCAAAACCGTTTCAACGTGGGTCCGAATCTCTCAGACCTTTTTGCAGTTTCCTTCGCCATTGCCGCCGTAAACGCGCACAGATTACCTCAATTTCTCATCGAATTCCCATCTGCCGGAGGTTACGGTTCGTGGGAGCTAGCTCTGAACGGCGTCGCAGAAACCAACCCCTGTTTCTCACCTCGTCAAAGCGTCTCATAATCTGTTATTCTCACCAGTACAGGGCTACAGGAAAAAGTTTAGAGGAATTTGGGCGTAGCTGAACGAGTAGGAGCGCGTATTGGAATAAGTGTCTTTTTCCTTTCCAGTTTTGAGATCTGCGCTAACATTCTTTTCTCTCTGCGATTCTGCTTCTTGCAAACTAGGTTCGGGCATCGTGTGAGTCGGGTCCTTATTCGATTCTAGTCCAAGACTTCGCAAGTTTCGAAAGCTCTTTTTTTTTTTCGTCGCCTCCAACAGCGCCACCGTTTGACCCTAATTCAACAATTAAATTCTTCTGGAAGACTAGAGGGCTTTATTTGAGGTCTTCAACGTTTCCCCAATGCAAGTCTCTTGTCGCGTTCGGCGTCCTCTCGTGTTTACGCACGGAATATACCGCATTCACAAAAGATGCCTCAACGTCGAATACCGCCGAGCTCAACACACGGCTTGAGGTATATATATTACTTTAGCGTAGCAATGGATGGGAAAGCTTGTTTGAACTGTGCAACGCTTTTCTATTGCTAGCTTCCTTTCCGCTACGTCAACTGCGAATCTTATTTTGCCGCTGAAAACCCTCACGGTGGTATATGGAGCTGTGCTATATAGCATTAAATTCCGGATCTCTCAAAAAAAAAATTCATTACTGGACAATCGATGGACAGAATCTTCTTCCCGTCTTCTCTTCTCTGGGCTGCTTATCTCAAATAGGATCTGGGAATCAGCTAGGATAACAACTAACTCCCCGGGGGCAAAAGGTTCGGTTGCTGCGTCACGTTCCGAAGGGTAAGTGCTTAGAAGCTGTGCTTTCAATAAACATTATCGAAAATCCTGCATTTTATTGCCTACAGTATTTGTCTGGTTCTTGTATATCTTTTCTGTTTTGTATTGATTCTCACTGTCTGTTGCCTGTTCATCCTTGTTTCTTGTCCTCCTGTAATTAACAACCACTAGCTGGATTTCTTTTTCATTTGTCAAACCAGTACTTCGTTTACGTTTATTTGGTCTTCGAGTACGCCGCTTTCGTTTGGACACTTCACCCGTCTTCTCAGTATACTCTTTCTCTTGTATTTTCTTGTTTTTTTCACCTCACAAAGTGCGCAATAAAAAGTTCCATTTTATTTATTCTACTGTCTGTTAAACTCAATATTTCAGTCACATCTACCCCTCCACTGTCTATTATACTTCTGTTTTCTCATGCATGAAGATATCAACCCGTGTGGAATGACGGAGGGAGCAGTCCCTCTGCCTTCCTCTCGAGCTCCTTCCCCCCTTCCCCCTCCTCCCTCCTCCCTCCGAAAAAAAAAGAGAGAGAAGAGAAAAGAGATCAATGGGAACCTTCCTTGCTATTGCTCTAGCTGGTATCAATATTATACTCACTTGAGTAGCGAAATATTAATTATTTATTTATTCATTTTATCATTTTTTTTTCTAATTACCTGAGATTTACTTATTTTTTTTTTCTCTTATTTTTCTTTTCTTTTCTTTCTTTTTTTTTTTTGCTTGCCTTCTCCTTATAAATATAATTTTATCTTCTCCACTTTCAAAATTCACAACCAGCTACCCACACAACAATAATCAAACACAAAAAGACAAGTAAAAGGGGAAAAAAAGAAGCGATAAAAAAAAAGTATTATAAAAGAGCCTAAGCTTGTATACACTATCTTCGAAAAAAAAAATCTATATTATTCTTCACAAGTAGCGTTCTATTATTACGCAGTTTTATCATCTTTACCTTAATATCTAGAAGTTTGATTGTTTGTTAGTAGCGTTAGCTACGAATCTCTTTACTTTGAAGTGCTTGTTTACAGGCAGCAGATTGTATGCTCTTTACCTTTTGGTTCTTCCTTTCAGTCTCTTGCGAGAAAATCTCCAGCCCTAGCTATTACAGAAGATCCATTTACTAACTCCCTGTGTTTCCTTTTCATTCTCAGGTCACCATGGTGACTACAAAAAATACAGAGTTGTTCTCCGGAAGGCGGCTCGCCTCCCTCTGAGAAGGACTCAACTAAACCCAATACTACTCTTATGGGTGTATAGCGGAATGCCTGGACCCTGACGACCCTAATGCGGAAGTTATCACAGGTGACGAACTGGAAAGCTACCATCGTACGATCCAAGCTCTCCAACAGGAATATGCGTCGCACTCATTTGGACTTTATACTATCAAAGGTAAGCAAAACTTATTATTTCTTCACCCCTATCGAATCTCCTAATATATGATTGCTGACTTGGTTTCTAGATCTTCGAGATTTTCTCGTAAAACAACGCGACGCCGACTCCGGTAAAATAAAATGTAAGAACCTGCCCCTCTCTTCCCCATCCCGCCCTTCCATTGAGTAATAGTAGTAATTCTTCGTCAACTTCAATTCAACCTATTCTTTGCTGGTCTGACCTTTGTTTTTTCTTTCTCTTGGTAAAGGTGCGTTTTTCATGGCGTTTATTATCGCCTCGTGGTTTTTCTTGAAGCATGCTTCAGCGGATCAGCACTTTGGCTCCTCTACATCTTTTGGTCAAACATCACGGAAGCTTTCAAAACGAACTCACCGTTCTCGTTGATGGCGCTTCCCATTTATCATTTGGCCCACCTCATATTTTGTACCCAGCTGCTCTACTTTGGGCGTCAGTGGCTCATTGATATCACCCGGGCTATCTTCCTGTACTGTTCAGCTTGGCTTGTCGACAAACTCGATGACCTTGAAACTTATCTTGGGATGAGGGCAACTACAACTGCCGCTCTATTTCTTGCCAAGCTTTGTTTTTCTGCTTCCTGGGGGCATGGATCCAGGCACGGCGTTGCTGCTTGTGCAATGGCGACCTGATGCTAAAATTAAACTCAGCCGGAATCATAGTTCCGAGCCGATCGAGGATGGTACGTGATCTCCAGATCTCGCTTCATCTCCTTTTTTTTTTTTTTTTTTTTTTTTTCATCTTGTTCCTTATCTCAATCTCGGTAGCGTGTATATACACTACTAGAGTGCTAATATTTTCACTGGAGCTCTAGGCCTTGTGAAGCTATTTGCGAAATTGTTTGGACAAGAGGCCTTCAACCACAGCCTGAAGATTTAATCCCCCAAGACGGGAAGCTCGACAAAGATCCTGCAGTTGGTCAGAATGCCGATAAAGATCCTAAGAAAACGAAAGCTGAGAAGAGCGCTGGTGCCGGGTCAGACGTCGACCAGGCCTCCGGCAAAGTGCCTAAAACCTCCGTGGGCGATTCGAATTCCAAGAAGTCCGGGAAGGATGGTGATAACACAGAGATACAGGACGGTACAAAAGGCATCAAGACAACTACTCCCATTGATCCGGCTAAATCGAGCCCTCCAAAGAAGAAACTCTTCGAAACAGATATTTCCAATCATCCCGAGGAGATCAGGAAACTCGACGAGCAGCTTGCTCTGATTGAAAGCCCAGCAGAAGCGACAATTCTCCAAGATGCCAAGGCACTGATCGTTTCCACCCCTGAACGGGCGCCCCAAACTGAGGACAGGATTATCAAGTATCCTTCCTTTGAGAAAACCCAGCGACTTAGGGAGGCGTTTCAGAAATCTTATAAGACACCACCAGCTCAAGTCGACACTAGCTTGGGGAAGATTTTGGAAGACAATTGCCAATACGACTCTTGACCCTATGGACAAGATTGAGGAGGGCAGGAAGTCTAGGAGACTAACATTACAAAATGCGAAAGATTTAACAGATCTTGCTTACCTGAAGGAGCTAGTAGACAGCTTGTTTTGGCAGGCCAAGGAACTTGAGATCCTTTACCCAAAGATGAAGCGTAGAGAACTGGACACCTCAATCTACGAATGTTGGCCGAAACGCGAAAAGTTGGAGCATATCAGGGATGAACTAATTAGATATATGGCCCAGATAGCCGGATGGGGAGAGATACAGAAAAAACTTCTCAATTGGTTTCTCAAATCACTGCCCTCAGCCAAAGCTTCCCCATGATCAGCATTGAGCAATTTCCAAACTGGGATGACGAGGTCATGTCATTGGACGAAAAAGAGCGCCAGCTTGAGACGGTGAGCAAAGCGCTGACAAAAGCTGAGGGCCTGGCGCAAAACATGAAATTTATCCAACAAGTGGACAAGGAATATCAGCAATACGGCCCACAGATTGCTAAATATCGTCAGGCTAGGTTCGATGCCGAGGAACTGCATATACCCGATGGAAAGTCTTGAGCGATGTTGCACTCATTCCATTATATTACTTAGCTAAGCACTGGGCGCTGAGATCGTCGCCTTCAAGAGGGAGCTTGCGCAAAAGCCTATGGCGCAGCAGAAATCCCAGGAAACTCCAAAGCAACCAGTTACATCTGCACCGAAGGATGAAACCACTTCGCGAATCAAGTTGCAACCACAGAGCGCTGTCAGTCTTGGTCAGACATCTCAGGCGAAGCCGCAAGCAGCGATTACTCCCTCTCAAGCGCCCATTCAACCTCAAAGCGCATTCGGAAAGTCTTCTCCCGCCCCTCCACAACCTGTTAAAAGTGAATTTGGACAGGCGTCTCCTGCCCCCCAACAGCCTGTTAAAAGTCCATTCGGGCAGTCAGCTCCCGCACCTCAACAACCTGCTAAAAATGCATTCGGACCGCCACCTTCCGCACCCCAACAGCCTGACAAAAGTGCATTCGGACCGCCACCTTCCGCACCCCAACAGCCTGACAAAAGTGCATTCGGACCGTCACCTTCCGCACCACAACAGCTCTTGGCCCAGAGCGCATTTGGAGCGCCAACCCCGGCACCCTCGCAACCTTTGACAAGTGCATTCGGAGCATCAATCTCAGGGCAAGCAAATAAAGCTGCCATTCAACCTAGTGTTAGTCTAGGACGTTACGAAGTCGGCCCTCCATCAACGCCAGCGGCGAATTCACAGGCGGCCATCCAGTTCAATAACGCTCAAGTAAGTTTGGCTGATTTGTTGGAAATGCCGGAATGGCCCAACCCCGGCCCTTAGAAAGGGACCGCATCTTTCAAAATCAACACTTCCAACAGTTCTATCATAAAACATGGTAGTGGCAACGGAAGAGTCGGGAAAAAGTCCAAAGGATCATCAATGAATCCAAAGAACGGATGGACTTCACTTGATGATATCCTTGCAGAATCACGTATGGGATTAGAAACTCCGGCGCAGCAGACTCCAGGCCAGCAGACTCCAGGCCAGCAGACTCCAGGCCAACAGACCCTAGCCAGCGTCAAGAGCAACCGGCATCATCAGTCATGGAGGTTGATCGGGAGGCTCAGGCAGCTTCGGCTCAGAAAACGCCAATTCCTCAAGACAAAGAGGGAGATTCACCTCTGGGACTTGATGTTGATGCCATGCAAAAGGAGCTGACTGATGCTCCGCCCCCGCCGGATGACGACGATGATGATGAGTGGGCCAATGGAGCTGAAATGGACATTGGAAATGAAATGAAGATCAAGATCAAGATCAAGATCAAGACCAAAATCAAAATCAACATCATGATCAAGATATGGATGAAGATCAAGGTCAGGTTGGGCCGGCGGTCAAGATCAGGTTGGGGACGGAGTCAGGGTCAGAAACTTGATGTTGATGCCATGCAAAAGCAGCTGGCCGATGCTCCGCCCCTCCGGATGACGATGACGATGAGTGGGCTAATGGAGCTGAAGCGGATATTGGAGATAAAAATGGAAATCAAGATCAACATCAGATCAAGCTCAACATCATGATCAAGATAAAGGTCAGGTTGAGTACGGAGGTCAAGTCAGTCGGGAGTGAGGTGAAGATAGCGACTCTGATTTGACCGACCTTGATGAAGACGAGATAGAGGCTCTGAAGCCTAAGCAGAGTGTTTCTAATAAAAAGGATACACAGACGAAAGTTTCTTCCCAGCAAAAAACAGCCACCCAGACCGGACCGACTCAAGCGGAACCAAGCCAGGCTGGACCGAGTCGGGCTGGACTGATCCAAGCCGGACCAAACGAAGCTAAACCAAGCCAGGCTGATCTACTCAGGCAACCAAGCGAATCAGCAGCTCAGGCGAACCAGGCGGCTCAGGCGGCTCAAACCGGGACGAGTCAGAATGGACATAACCAGGCTGGACAGAATAATACGAAGGGTAAGTATCTCTTGTTCTCGTACTGTTGATGCAAGTATTAAGCTAATTCCACCCTAGTTAATGACATATCATTCATTGCTACGGACCAAATGAAAGCCTTGATACGATTCTGCAAGGATATAAAGCATAAGTTGCAACAACTCAGCAGGACATGTGGAAAGGGCTTTCAGAAGAGAAACGTCAAATCACGACCAAGGTCTCACAGATCAGCACTGAAAGTGATAAGACGTTCAAGTTGGCCACTTTCATCCGCAACACCTTGATCGCGCTTGCCAGAAGTATTCACAGTCAAGTGCAACTTTTCAAAGATCATGTTGCAGTATCAAATAGACGACGCCGCCCAGAATCAATTGCCGGACGAAGAAGTTCACCTCGTCCTCGTCTACCTCATGTATTACACCGCCGCGACCATCGTCAAGTTCATGGCCGCTAACGTCGATAGCAAAGCCGTTGTCATGCCCGAGTATGCCGCCTCGCCTACGCTCTCTTCGGCCATAGCTGGTACGCAGCGCCCGCCTCAACTTCATGGCTATCGTCCTCTCTAAAATCCATCAGAAGGCTCCCATCCTCTTCGGAGCCCAAGGTCTTCTCTCCAGCTCCGCCGACAGGGTCAGAAACTCGGCTGGAAGCCTCCTACATCCGCCGATGACGATGATGAAGGGGACGACATGCATACCTGGAAGAACCGCCAGGAAGCTATGAGCTGCTGTTCTTCGGCTTGGCGAAGTACTCCAACACGTACGCGTTCGAACGCGGCATTTCGGAACCCTTGCCTCTTTCGATCGCTTGAGTAGCGCTGCTACCGTCATCAACACATCACCGGGCTTGATCAATGCGGCACACTTTTTGGTCATGCGCAACTTTGTTCAGCAGAACGCGTCACTTTCATCAAGAGATTCGAAGCTCAGGGCTCAAAAATGATCCTTTGCTTGCGAACTTTGGCTGAAAAATCGGCCGGTAAAGAAAAGAAGCGGGAGCTCTTAAGAGCTCTCTGATTGAACTACTCAGGAGTAGTACTCCATGATTGGGATGCCTCTCAAATATCACCACAAATTAGCACTGAAGAACTCAACACTAGATCAACTCATTGGGTTTGTCGCTGATAGGAAACCCTTCTCTATTAATGAGTACCGGATATAGATATGGCGAATGTTTAAGTTTTTTATTTTTATTTTCTTTTTTATTCCTTTCCATGTTTCTTTTTCACCATTGTCGTTTATTCTTTCATAGGGCACTATACTAGTACATTATCAAACCATTGTCATCATGTTATAATTCAGAGCGAAATGCGTCCGCTTCATCGCTCTTTTTTTTTTTTTTTTCTGTACTTTTCAGGGTTTAAATACAAATCTTGTTCAATCCATTTAGCCGTTACGTTCTCGTATTATTGTACCCTTTACTTCTCTTCTCTTCCAATTGATTGTCGGAAAAATTACAGGTTAATCAACATGTATCAAGAGGAATTCCGGGTTTGGTTTGGGAGAACAATGTAAATTTAAAGGATTCGAACATTACGCACAAAATGAAGAGCTTATGATCTTTGTAAACACTGCAGCATCGGGGGTCGAGAGAGTTTGAGGGCCGTACTATACCCCGGAATTATGTACCAAATATCAAAAACTCAAGGCTACCTTGATGACAATATATAATATATATTTAAGAAAAAAGGCCATACTAAAATGGCAAAGTAAAAATTCCACTCAGAGCGATCATTCAAGAATATATCTCTACATATTGATCCTATTATATTGAAATGTTCCTGGAGAAGTTATCTAGATCTGGAGTGAAATTATTATCAAGGAGCAATTATTACGCTTCCTTATTTCCATACATATCAGACTTCCAGACCGCAGCTCATTCAATTTAAATTTTCTTTTTTTACTATAACTATATAACTCGATTGTTTGGTTTGTGTTTGTTTAATCTACCTGCTAGGAAGAACATTCAAGCAAGCGGCCTACAATCCATCAAAACATACGAACATATCAAAATATTAGTAAACCTTGAGGTAATATTAAGCACTCAAGGATACTACGATATATACATCAATCAACAAGGTAAGAAGAACCAAGATTCCTTACTTGGACTATTCGATTATTTAATTGAGGATTCATCTATTTATTTTTATTATCTGGTTTGAGTATTTATGATATAACACAGTTAGATCATTCGTGTATTTCTCCGTTCATTTAAACTACTTGGTAGGCTTAATTATGTTCCATCGAGAGAACTGGTTCGTAATAAGTACAATAAGGTCTCGATCCGCCATATAACGACCCATAATCTTCAACGATCGCTCGGCTTTAGAATGGTAGCAGAGAATCTCCCAATGTTCTGTGATACTGGTATTCCAAGGAGGGACAACAAGTGTACGATAATATTATTACTAAAAGCCGGCATTCTTACAATACATGACGGATTTCAGGCAGGAGTTACGGTACAGGGACTAACGTATAAGCCGCTAAGACGGAGGCCAGAATGGGACCCAGGTTTTTGTGATCTTAGAAAGGGATATTGGTGCCAGTAGTGACGGATGGCAACAAGTTGTATATCAGAATAATGTACCAAAAAAAAAAAAAAAAAAAAAAACTAGTAAATAAATATGTCTTTTGCGAAAAGAAGACAATAGCTTGAGTTCGCATTGATACCATGTTACTCTTAATATAATTGACATCGTATTTGGGTTTCGTGATGAGAGACTTAGTAATTTCGCCTTAGGCTGCTTGATCAATGCATCCTCGCTTTTTGACAGGTAGAATTTGAAGCAGAATTACGGATTAACTCTTCACGGTTATGAGGCCGGAATGCAAATACAATTAATAGGGGGGTATAATATACAGGAAGGAGAGACGAATAAAGGCACAGTAATATAACAAAAGTTTTGAGTAAGCGTTCTAATGGAACTAAGCAGCCTATCTCTAGTACAAACCGCTTTTCGACAAAGGTAGGAAAAAAAAAACCACCGTTCTAACCCCGTCTTATGCTTTAAATTGAAAAAAAAAAAAAAAAAAAACACGCAAACCAAAATATACCGCCGGAATAAACAGAATAGAAAAAGGTATAATGCTAGAGAATGTATGGATGAAGAGCAAAAGAAAAGGAACAAGAAAAGAGCAAAATACAAACACAGACATTTCTAAGTGCGAGTTTCCTCCGACTACAACCGCGAATAGTAAAACACAACGTAGTCCAAGCGAACTTTTGTCAACCTTCTCACTCGATCTGCTATCTAATATCTAGTTCTTTTCTTTGAACAACTGTAAAAGACCTTTCTATCCCGATTTGTTCTTTCTAACTTCCGGTTGAATTTCATACGCATTCTTCCTCTTCCTTCCCCTATGCGGCTTCTTCCTCCCGCTACTGCCGCTACCGTGCTCGCAGCCGTCGTGGTCGTGATCGCTCTCGTGCGCAAAGTTCCTCCGTAGCCGGCGTCGGGGGTCGTAGTCCGGTTCCGAATCCGAGTCCGAATCGGAATCTGACGACGACGAGGATTCGTCGGAGGATTCGCCGAATTCGCGGGCGGGTGGTATATACAGCAGACTGCATGGTATTAAGTTAGTGAGAAATGATTTTATCACAGACAGCTTATGGTAAGCTACCACTATGGTAGTAGTATTAAATTTGAGTCGTCTGACATTCGGAGACCCGGCCACCCCACACAAAAAAAAAAAAAAACGTGGGGAGGGTACAAGGAAGTGGAATGGCAACGACAATCTATTACAAAAAACGTACTCTTTGACTTCTTCTTCCCATGCCTTCGTTATCCACGACGCCAGCGTCCCATCGGACCTTTGGCCTGTTCTCTTCGGGTGCGCCGCGAAGTCTGAGGGTGCCGGCAGGTACGTCCGTCGACGCCGTGGCCGTAATTGTAACGCTGGGCGCTGAAGCGGGCGCTTGGCGTGTTAACGAGCTCGAGCGCGCGGACGCCGGGGAAGGACCCCTGCTCGATGCGGGTGGCGCCGGTGGTTTAGCATTGCGAATTTTGGAGGAGGGGTATTTTGAGAGTTTGGGGAGGTTCTTCTTTGAAGGGTGTGTTAGAGGTGGTAGTTGGTTGCCCGCGTTTTCTTTCTGGCTTCTATTGAATAGGTCCGGAGGTAGCTGCGGCGAGACGTTGTATTTGTATCCTTCTGCTTTGCTTTCTCCTTCCTTCCTTTCCTGTCTTCTTGAGGATGTTTCGCTCGTAGGATCTGTCGTGATGTTTCCTGGTTTATTCGCTGTTCGCTCTCCGTGATATGAAATGTGAAGTGAGGTGAGGGTTTTTCTTTGACTTTGAAAGAAATCAAGGATAATAATGGTAGCAAGTGTGGGTGATTGTGGTAAAGGAAAGGAAGAAAAAAGTAAATAATACAAAATAAAAAATATAAAAAATAAAATAAATTAATTTTTTATTTTTTTATTTTTTATTTTTTTTTTTTTTAGCGGGATTGCAAATTTTTTAGCTTTGCCGCTTTCTCTGTGACGGCAAAGCGCTAAACAGGGAATTTTAGCAGCCTCAAAATGAGAAACTACGAGTACATATATGTACAAAGTAGCCGGCATCCGATACCGGGGACAATGGTATACAACAGCTTGAATTGCTTCATTGACACCTTCGCCGTTCATCCGTTTCTTCATATCAAGAGTTCACGAAAGGTAGCCACGAAACTCAACACTTTGTGCTTTTCCATGATGTTCTAAAATTATCTTTGGTTTTAAAGATCTTATCGCAAAGCAATCATATCTGATCCTAAAAAATATCAAAATGTCGGTGTAATAATTGTCCGATTGACGATGCGCGTCGTTTCGTAACCGATAAAGTTCGGGAGGTTGGCGAGATTGTAAGGCTTGTCCCAGTTGTACGGTAGAGCCGCTGCATGCATGCATCCCGCATGACATTTTCTCTCATGGAGGCAGCGCTAAGCAGCTCGTGTCTCAAGGCGTTTCCCTTTTCGAGTAAAGAGCTGGACAAGGAAAGACTAAAGAACAACGGCTTTTGTGTGACGAGGCAGGATATAAAAGAAAGATTGCACCCCTTTTAATCGCCATTGCGTGATCCTAGATCATCACTGGACATCGTGATAAGCGCGAGGATCGAACGATGATCGTGCAGAGGTGCGAAAAGCTTGGAAGCAGGAACAATGCAGATAATGAGATATCAACAAAGCCCTCGCGAATGCATGCATGTCTTACATCACTCCGAACTCGCTCTGCATATGCTCATAAGACCCCAAATAAACCAATAATGTAAATCCAATAACCGATGATTATACCCTTCCGGGAAAGGTACTAACCATCAGGATTTTTTTTCAGTGCCCCGATCTCGGAGCAAGAATTCAGCAGAGCTTATCTCTACACGGTCTCCAGCCGCCTCTTAGGTTCTGCACGAAGCAAAACCTGCCCCGGTGTGCTGTCCAGAAATCATCTCCAACATTATCTTGCACGACGAACCTATTCGCGAGCGCATCGACCAACGCACTGCGTATAGCCTTCGCCTCTCCTTGCCCGGGAAGAGTCCGACGTTAACCTCCTGGCTCGTAACCCAGCTCGCCCTATCCGCGTTCCCACTCCCCAGCATGACCGCCTCTTCGTCTACTATGAGGCACTTTACGTGGCTCTTCGCCGCTTTGACCAGCTGATTACTATTGCTCGGGACGAACTCCCCGTTTCGTCCTTCGCCGTTACCGACGGGTCAAACCAGTACACGTAGCAAGCTCCTGAGTCCGGACCAAGCTTCTTGACGGCTTTCGCGAATTTTTCATGCACCGTTCCGTCGTCGTTCCCGCAGTAACAATCTGCTCGAAACTCATCATCCGGCGGGACGTAACGATTTCGACATTTACTTGACGTTCGAGGGCACGTAGTAACGCCGACCGGATGGCGCTGCTGGTGATATTTGGAGTGTGGAGGTAGATCGAAGTCTTTGCGGAGTCTATGGCAGATACCCAGAACGCGTTCTGCGGGTTGGAGAGGTACGCATTCTCGTTCCTCGGCGGCCGTTTCGAGAATGTTATAAACGCAAAAATCTCTGCGATAATTCGGTATATGTGTCGGGTAGGCCGCCAATGGAAAAACAGGAGGAAGGCAAGCATGATGCGGATGCGGGAGGAATACAGTCTGTACCGACGTATCCCCAATACCAGGAGGGAGCGCTGCTGTCTTTAACCGTGGTGCCGGCAACAGGTAATTCGGCCAACCAGAGTCATTTGCGCCTACGCTCGATGGTAGCTCCCCCGTAGAGGCTAGCGTGAGTGACGGCGCAGTGTAGCCGCGACCCCATACCGCCTCCCAGAACCGCACAAAGACACCGACGATGCCGCCTTCGTAGATCCCACAGCACTCTATCAAGTCCTCGAACGACACGTTCGCGCTGGGTAGCAGCAATCTCCTCTGATCCACGAGCGCAAATTTCCCGTGCAATAAGCTCACCGGCCTGAAAAATAAGCTCTTAACCTGCAATCGACATTAGGTATTTCGTCCGCCCGCGGTAAACCGAGCTTCTTCACCCAGGTTTTGGGATCCCATATTTTCCCTTTCGTAGAGCTCGTCTGGAATAGCTTTTGCGAGAGGCTACAGCTTGAAAAGCCGATGCGTACCGTGATCTTCCTTCTCGTGCCTTCCTCATTGCTTGCGTTTTCGAGTGCTATTATACGGTTTAGTTCCCTGAGAGTCGCGTTGACAACACCCCGAGAGGGGATTTTGCCCAGAATCCCGTGACGAAGAGGATTTCATGTTTTGCCGTTAGCAGCTCGCGGCATATCAGCTTGATGATACCGTAGCCGTTACTAGCGTGGAATTCTTTCAGCTGCGCAGTCGTGATTAGGTCTTGCGGCGAGTTGTAGAACGGCGGAAACTCGTCCTTCTTCGCAACGGATGAAGAGTAATGTAAGGGAGATGGCGGAGGAGGACTAGCGAGGTGAGCATCCCGTAACGTATTGATAAATGTTTGCGTTATCGCCGCCGCGGCATCAGGGAACTGGTCCATGATTGAAGGATGATGAAGACCAAAGTAGTTCGAGTAAACGTTTTGTTATGATTGAAGTATTTCCTCTCGACGTCGCGGTCTTTGGTGTGGGAAGTGGAAATTAATGGATATTTTCTTGGCGGACGCTACGAATATATTTGGCTATTTTGATTGAGTCGCAAAACTCCCCCCCACTTAAAGACCTGCGGGGAGGCCCAAGCAGAGCCTCCAACTTCCAATTACAACGCACCCCACCACGATATATATATAGCGAAACTAAACGACAACGGCGAGAATGTTGGGTATCTTTCGAATATTCCAATTTAGATCCTTACGTGTTATTGCAATCAAGCTTTATATTTCTTCGGGTTGATGTTGATATAAATCATGCCTCGAGGAACCCTCCACCAGTATACAAAAACGAGAGGTTCCAGCGTCGAAGCCCCTCCTCCATCTCACAGAGGCAGAGTCCGCTCAAACCGTATGGTCGTACGGCAAGCTTGGCGTTGATGGTTCGTTTCGGCTGGTATCTGTCGACAAATTACTCGAACCAGAATGCAGCATCGAGCTGCTGGAATGGGAAGGATTCGACATATGGCCGCGAAGCCTCACGACACTGGACCGAAGCTCCGCACGGCGCCGGCGTGCCACCTTACGCAGCTATTTCCACTGCTGGGAGCCTAGCGATGAAGTCACTCAAATTAGCGAGAAAGCTAATCGGCCTCTGCTAGTTGATACCGGAAAGGTGTCACAACATAGATCAGCTGGCTTGGATTGGTTCAAGTTGCTATCGCTGCGAAAGAGCGAGGTTGCAAATACCTATGGCTAGATTTTCTTTGTCTTAACCAGAGGTCTGATAAAGACAAGCATTGCAGATCAAGAATATGTTGAAGATATACGCCAACGCGGGAGCTGTGATTGTTATGCTCGGAGGAGTTGGGGCGGCGCCCAGTATGGATAAGACGTCGAACTGGATTACAAGAGCGTGGACGTTCAGGAATCTACGTCGTGCTATAATACTTACGCGCTCATAAATTGGGATTTACCGCATTCGTTTCTACGACTTGGACGGAAGTTCAGTTTATAAAGCTGGAACGAAACCTTGCAATTGTTCCTCTACGCCGGTTAGTGGTGCACACACCAGGGAAGCTTCGGTCGAGGACTGCTCTTTGACGAAAAGAGGCGAACGCACGATGTCGAATTCGACGTACCGGTAAACTGCCTAGGCAGTGACCCCGTCGTCCGCGACGCTTGAATGCGGAATGAGATATCCCAGTCAGAATTTAGCAGAGAACGACAACTATTCGCTTGTCCACCAGAGCGCAGCGTGGCGGACTATTTGGCTGCGAACGTCCACGAGACCGCAGGATTGCGTGTTCAGTATGATGCACTTACTCGGTGCGGACATTAAAGTCGATTACAAACGGCCGCTAGAAGAGCTCGTTTTTGAGCTTTTGGAGAAGTCTTCGGCTGTGCCTGCGTGGCTTACTATCGGCTACGATATTCCCGTTATACGGGATCGGGTTGGTACCTGTTTTTCCAGACTTTGCTGCGAACGCAGCTCGACGTATACAATTGAGGGTGTAACCTACCCTGCTTCCCAGCTCGTTTATGCGGATTATCGGGTTATTCAATATGACATTTCTGTCAATCTACTTCAAGAACGGATGGCCATCTAATTTGCGCCGGGTTGATGGAGGTCAAGAATTCGACTACTCCTGTAACCTGCAGGGCGGACAAGTCGTTTCAAGAATCTGAGTTGCAATTACATAGCCCTAAATGCAACTTCAACTGCAAAATGTCAATTCAAGGGTAAACTGGGTTCAATTGTTGCTATAGTAGGGGAATACCAGAAGTTCACGAGCGGCCTGAAACCTTGGTGTCCAGCGACGAACGCCTTCATATTACTTCTCGATAAAATTGATAAATGGGACTGGCAGAAAGTCGGCAGCGGAACTCTCGATGAGAAACTTTTCGACGATTGGTATACCTTAGCCAAAGATACAAAGGAAACATATTCAGGTTGGTGGTAAAGCCGGAGCAGGCGCAGAACCAGTTCTTTGTAACTGTGGAAAGAGCGTCCTTGGGAGGAATATCCAAGGAGAAAGTGAAGGCAGAAATAGACGCCAAAGGCGAATCTTTAAACAAAGCTTTTTTCTTCTTGCGAAAAAGGAGACGAACAGAGAGCTCGCTTGATCCTCGAACTAGGAGCAGATATCAACATGCGCGGAACGAAGAGTTCGTAAAGCCCTCAGGGAATGCGTTCGACGGGCAAGGAAGGTATCGTTCAATTGCTTATCGAGAAAGGAGCCGACGTTAACGCGTCACCCGGCGAATACGGAATTGTTGGATTGAAGTATGGCAACCGCTCATGGCCGCTTGCACTCACGGTAAGAACGGATAGTCCCGTTTACTTATTAAACGGCGTGGATGTCAACGTTGGGGATAAGAAAAATGGTACTCCCTTACAAGAAGCCTGTAAAGGGGGTTCGAAGCGGTGGTCCGCCTGCTTGTCGAAGCCGGGAGATGTCAATGCGTCAGAAGGACCAAAAGGTACTGCCCTTCAAGCGGCGGGCGCTTCGGCTTCTGATTTAATACTTAAGCTCCTCATTGAAAATGGGGCGGACGTCGATGTGGGCGGAAACGTCTATGGCAGTGCATTAGCCCGCAGCTGTTGCCAGTGAATCCCCAAGCACGATCCGTTGCTTCTTGAGCATGGGCGAAAATAAATGCCGTCATACCGTGCCGTAGTGGTAGGAAGGGGAAGCTCTCTACACATCAGCTCTCCACGAAGCCGCTATGCGAGACAGCAAACCAATGCTGAACCTTCTCCTCGAACTTGCGCCGACGTCAATGTCATAAGCGAAACTTACGGCACGCCGCTCAAGTCGCTTGTCAATATGAAAAAGTAATCGCAACACAGATCCTGCTCAGTGCTGGAGCGGATATTACACTTACAGCGGGAGATACAAGAGCCCGCTCCAGCGCTACTTTCGGAGGATGCACCGTCGGTTTCGGAGAGCCGCATCGAGCGTATTCTTACGTGCTTCTGGACGCTGGGGCAGACGTGAATACACCTTTCGGAGGGAATTCGTACGGCGCTTCAAGCGGCGTGCGCATCTTGGAAAGCGGTAGAGGGATGGGTGCAGACGCTGCTTGACCGCGGTGCTGAAGTCAACGTACCTCGTGGGGGGAAGTTGGTAGTGCGCTTCAGGCTGCTGCACTTAAAGGAAATGCCCGGGCTGTACAAATGCTTATTGACGCCGGTGCAGTACTAGCTGTCGACGACGCCGAAGAATCAATTACTGCATTACGATTCACTACAGGCAGCTTGGCCTTGGCTGATGAACAAGACCACTTGGACAGGAACTGGATGTGGCACCCAGTACTTAACGATTTCGTTAGCGGAAGAGGATATTCGTTCGTTATACTCAGAAGGAACTCCGCAGCAAGAAAGGGAGAAGCGCGAACGACAAGAAAAGAGGGAGCGCGAGCAACGGGAAAGGCAAGAGCGACGGGAACGGCGTCACAAGCACAGGGAAGAGAAACATAGCAATTACGGCGAAGATGGACAGTCTATGGCAGCCGGAAAAACAAAAGCTGCAGCGGAGAGCTCAGCCACTTGATACTAACACAGACATTCCTTATCGAGACCAACAAAAAAAGAATAAATTTTCAATTCAAAAACCTGACATCCCTGACCCAATAGCCTCGAAATCTTTTAATTCTTCGACATCTGTGCTTTCCCTTTTACTTCTACATCTGGACGATCAATAGGACTGTCTCCGTCATTCAAGTCAACATCTCTTCAATTATCCATAGCATTATTTACAGTTTCCCGCTACAATTCTTGCTCCAACTGCCTATTAATCTCCTTCCTGAGCAATCCTCTTCGCGCCTTCCCTATTGAGGCCGCCGGTCGTATCCAACTTTCTCCCGTCGAATATCATGTCCATGTACGCACGTGATGCAGTCGATGTGATTTCCCTCGCTCTCCTTTGATGGCGCTCGCCGCCTTGCGCAAGCTCCGCATCGAACGCTTTACCGGCTTCGAAGGCGGCAGCGTGGGCGAGGGTTTGAGTCTAGTTTGTTTACAGAAAAATTCCCTGTTAGAATAAGATCATTAGAGAAGTAGTCCGTCCAGTGAATGGTGAGAGGCAAAAGTCTTACGTCGAGATATAACGGACGCCGTTCGTCTTCCGCAGAGCCGGAGACGGTTGCGTGTGCTTTCGCCTCCGGGCTACTTCGTTGAACCAAACCATTGTGATACGATAGCTACCGATTGTAAGGAGGTAGAATAATAGTTCTAGGCCAAGTTTCCTGATAGGAGTTACAAAGAGAATTTAGTCTAGTATGATCTGGGTTATAGAAACTATGAATTTGATCTCGCGAAAGTCGCGATTAATGGTTCGAAATACAGCATGACACGATGTATATATAAGGTACGGACTGTCAACCCCACTCTTGATTGCCTATATGATCTCATTGTGCACTTGCTCGATTCTTCAGGCATGTGCGCCCAGAATTTCAAAAGCAAGGTAGCAGCTCAATTAAATGTTTTGCGCTAAGCAAACGCCGAAAATCGTATCGCAATAGTGGCAATGCAATGCAATAGGAGCATCGCGTATCACTTATTGAAAAGCATTAGTGAATATTCTGAGAGGAGCAAGATACTTGATATATGGCGATATTAATATGATCTCAGCCTAGTCTCCGTATTGAATTTTCAAATCAAATAGGTTAACGATGCTACAGAATTGGCTTTCTTTAAGCTTCGGAATGTGACTTCCGTTGGTCGCGTTTGCCGAGATAGTCGACGGGTTCAATTGTCGCCATATCCAATAATCGGAGGATCGTCTACATGTATGAGATCTCGTCGCTCGACAATGAAACCCGAATGAATGACCAATAAAGTAAAAAGCAATCCTCGTAATGGCGCCAGCGATATCGAGGGATTATAAAACGAAAAAACGATCACAAATGCGGTATGATCTGCGACCATTCCGGCGTACTATACGCCGTAACAGGTAATTTCCTAATGCTTATGAACGCCCCACGACTAGAAAAATTCTAGCCGTGATGTACGCAATTCCGCAGCAAGTGCAGACAAATCCGAGTACTATGTGGCTGAGCCAGCTGCTTTTAGGGAGAGCACCCGATCGCAATAAGCATTGATGGCTTGGAGAAGTGTGCGACTAGTTTATGAGCATCCAAAGACCTCCGAGAACGTGATATATATGGCGGATGCGCGCCACATCCACCTCTCCTGTCGAAGGGAAGTAATCTGCCCAAGCCGCGATGTGCAATACGCTAAAAACCATGCTGGCGCACCAGAGGATGCCCCCGTTATTAAGCCTGTGTTTCCCTTAAGAGATTGTCGGATAGCCAGTTGCCTGATACCTCGTGAATCAGCTCTTCCGCTTCTCGCCTTTAAGCATTAGTAGCGGAGACCCGTTCTCCGCGTTTTCTCCGCTTTCGACAAATCGGTCCCTCACCGCAGGAAATATACGGTATGCTTCGGCGGCTAGGCGCCAGCGCTCCAGCTGTTCATCATTTGGCGAGTAATAAGAAAATTCTTTCTCATCGTTGGAAGAGGGCGTAGAGTTCTGAGAAATGGAAACAAAACCGTGACAATTTTGGTAAGGAATAACGGTTGTGGTTTTCGAGAACGACTGTTAATAGTGGCCCCGAATACCCTCGGAGGTATACCATTGATTCATTTCGTTAACCCGATACGACGCCGATGAAATATCTGCTGGCAGTCGTCGTTGTGTTCCTTGTCGATATATTCGGCGATCCTTGGCAGAGCTGGTCCGTCGTGACTTCTAGAAATTCTCGGATAGTCCTAGATCCATGCCTGCAGATTCTGATCTTGGATCCACATACTGCAGCTTGGCCAGTCCTGGCTCCTTCCAGGCATGCTTGAGCAAGAACATGAATGCGCAGAGCGGCTTCACCCAGTCCCCTCGAGCTTTGTAAGTTCGTTCATCAGTGCCGTTTGTCCACCACAGCAGATACACGACGAAGGCGCAGAAACGTGTCAAGCGTATCAACCTCTAATAACGTAACAGGAAACCCGCATAGGATGCGTCCCAGTACCTGGATACACATCCATCCGCCTGCAGACATACCAGAGTCTTGCTAAGCCGTCGGCCTTGCTTTATCTTTGATGTCGCTCTTCTGCATTACCGGAAGGTGACCACATTCGTACGGTATCTTGACACCGCGTGCCGTTAACGTGAGACGATCGTACTTCCGCGGGACGAAGGATGGATCCTGTGGTAAGGGACAAGGTCGATAACAAACCCACCCATGCCGGCATAGAACCCGTGCATCAAGGTCCAGGTATATTCGAGCTGAAGAATATTTTATTAGGCATAGTCTTCAACTCATTTTTAACGAGGATGAACGCTTACCTTCGGCGAAGGCCGAGACTTCTCGTCGTCACCATCCCCGTCATCTGGCTTCCAAGGTTTCTCTTCCTTCTCACTCTTCCTTGATTGCGATACTTTTCATATTCCCTCCTACAAGCTATTGTAGAACCTTGCTGAGCTATATTGCCTCCAGGCAGCGAATTACGACAAGCTCAAGGGCGAATATACCCGTAAGAAGCCATTTGAAAATTTGAGATAATATTTGATCTCCGTTTGGTCGTGCCGAGGAAGGTGTTGAGGTGTATCGAGCTGAATGCGCAAAGGACAAAGTCGCCAAGCAGGACAACAAGACTGTCATAGTCCTCGGCGGTCAGGGTCGCCCTTCCATCCTGTGTTGATACCCTCGATTTCTTCACCAAATCAGCTATCGGAGCTGAGAAGAATAATTTGGAATAACAGAACAAGGTAAACGGATATCGCGAGCATGTTGATCCCAGCAAAATCACTCAAATCGATCAACGCGCAAAACTTTTCGAACCGAGAATCGACTAAATTAGAAGGGTTTGCTAAAGCATTTCTCGAAGATTAGAAAATATTTTTAAAAGGACTAGCCTTACAAGCTAGAGGGCCGAACCGAGTGGGCCAGCCCATATTATATTATATCTGGGCCTTGTTGTTTGACAGTGTGGGGCAGTAGGTATTGGTATATCCTCCCAACTTTAGCCAGAGATGACCAACAATCCTTCTGAAACCGGGGATGCGGAGCTGTGCTGGCTTAATTAATTGAAGACTCGAATATTGAATCCCAGACCAATGGAAATACGTTCTCTTCCTTGCTCAAGCTTTTAGCTGCATGTTATCGTCCACCTGTCAACTGAACGATGACAATTTAAGCGCTATTGGCGTTGAAAATGGTGAACAAACAGCAGCAGGAGCCAGGGTGGTCGTTTTTTAATACGTTTCATATGGCCAAAATCGCGTTTCTCTGCAGAACTTTATTCGGTAGAAATGTATTCGCGATAGACGATAGGAACCCACCATTCCCCAAAGCCTCGTCTTTTCAGCCTCTTGATGCAAATTAGGCAGGAAACACAAAGCCGTCAGCGGCAACCGAGTCGCGGGTTGGGGGCGTTTTAAATATGGCAAGTGTATCCATCTCCTTTTACTTAGCACCTGCCGAAAGGTTTAGAAGCATGAGTGTCGGCTTCTTCTGCGATATAACCACCGAAGAATTATTGATCCTGAGCCTGCAGCCAGATCCGTTGTCATCCTTGATATAATTCGAACATGATCTCCTCTATTTTGCAATTACCATGGCTGTAAACAAATCCGACTTGAGGTCGTGGCCGCACAAGGCGCCTCAGGCAGCGCCGACAAACGAGGGGAAAACATTGGAAGTAGGCGATCACGACGACATGAAGCAGCTCGACAGGAGATCTAGAAAGAAAAATAGGGACATGTCAGATGAGTACAGGCTTCTCGAGTGGGACGACTTACGTTTGTCATACTTTTTGATGATTTAGTCGTCGCGAGTTTGCGTGGATTTGTTTGACGTTCGATTTTGCTAATATTTATGGTTGATACAGCTGAATGGCAGACGTTCGTTTTGTGATGAAACAAATTTGAGATGCGGCGAACTTCACCGGAATGAATAATATTATTGACAGGCAGGCAACGACAGCTAACTGAAATAAATAAATAAATAAATAAACATCCTTTCTTTCAACGCAGAGACAATGAATTCATTCTCACAAGCTACAGCTTCGGTCCAATGGTCTTCTGCGCTGAATAATGCATTGGCTAGTCAGTATATAAATTCGTAGGGAACTAACTGTCTATTCTGATAATTTATTATAATGCAGGCCGGCTTCAGGCTCATATCGAGCTTCAATCGCCAGCTTTGGCGCATTCACAATGAAACTAGTCAGTATTTCGCTGTACTCCCCTCAGTTAACATCTCTCCCACCTCTTCGGATCCCTCCTCTTCTTCACCTTACAGTATACGTCTACCGCGACATCTTCCCTCACTACAAACAAGCCGGCCCCACAGACATCATCGTCTTCTCAACCTTCTTCTTCGGCGTAGCCACATGCTTCTTCCTCTCCTCGACCTTCCACGTCTTCAACAACCACAGCCCCCGCGTCGCCGCCTTCAACAACCAGCTCGACTACCTAGGCATAGTAATACTAATGATGGGATCCACGATACCGTCCGTATACTACGGTTTCTACTGCGATCACAGTTTGCAAAAAGTATACTGGAGTATTGTAGTAGTACTAGGTACATTATGCATCGTCGCAACGCTGAACCCGAAGTTTCGGCACCCTACCTTGAGACGGTAGAGGTCAGCGATGTATTCCAGCCTAGGCTTGAGCGCGATAGTGTTCATGACGCACGGCTTGGTAAAGTACGGCTGGGAGATGCAAAATATACGGATGAGCCTCGATTGGATGCTCATCATGGCTGCGTTTAATCTCATGGGTGCGGCAACATATGCGCTTAGGGTATGTAATTCGAAGAGGATTCCAAATTTGAAGGTACGAAATACTAATTCTTTTTTTTTTTTATTTTTTTTATTTTTTTTTTCTTTCCCTAAAATAGGTCCAGAGCGATGGTACCCCCGTCGCTACGATATCGTAGGATCCAGCCACCAGATTCTACACTTCATGGTTATTTTCGCCGGGTTGGCGTATTACTTCGGCCTCATGAGAGCCTTCGACTGCATACACGGCCGTATGGGCCCTTGTCCCACGAAATAGAATTATGCTATTTTTTTTTCCTCTTAAATTCCCAATTCCACTTCTTTCTGTTCATATATAAAGTGCTATAATAGAAAATTATAATATGAATGTGTTCGTGAGTTTATTTTTGTACGCCGTCAAGGGTAGAGTCTTGCACCACTTTCCGCAAAGCTTTAAGATGCAATGAACCGAATGAAACCTCACGGCCCAAACTCTCAAATACAGATGTAGCTAATTATATCGATATATCGCTCATCCTACGGTTTTTTTTTTTTTTTTTTTTTTTTTTTTTGCCGTTCAGCTACGCTTACACGCGGCGCTTGTTACTTGCAGCCGGCAAGGCTAGCGCGAATTTCATGAAAAAGCACTGCCACTTGTTCGCAGTCGGATATACGCCAGAACAAAGCTTCCTCATGTGCTCTAAGCGACCTTGAACACCCTGCATGCTGCTGTTCCTGTGGTGGCATTGCATGTTCGTATCTACGTTGCGAGCTGTTAGAGGTCCTGCGGCTTGCATGAAGCATGCAGTAAGCATTCGGTTGCTTTTTTTTACACAATTTCGAGCCGCGAAGGTTTTTTGAGGGTCTTGAGCTCCAAGACTTTTGAGAATTGTTCGAATGGAGTGTGCTTTGGCACCACGATAGCAATATACAGAGCTAGAGAGAAAGAGAGCTATGAAGATTGAAGTTATAGCTGTAATATTATTGTCTTGAAGTCATACGACCGATCGTCGGACACGTAAATAAAAAAATCATTGGACAATAGTGAAGCCACGATCTTTGCCAATTGAAAAGAATGAACGCACGGACTCATGTTAATTCTGCATTCGTACAAAAACTGCATCTTCATCATTATCATGAGAGATATAGTGGCACTAGGCCATTGCACGAATAATGTTTTTCGTGAACATAGAAAGAAACGGCATATCATGTTCCTATGGGACATACGTATTATATTTCTAAATTTGAAGAAGAAGAAAAAGCTCAATGGTGTGAAACTTATAATAGTTACATTGACATCGTTGGGGGGTTAGCGTCTAGCTTGAAAAAATGCGCATGCAACATGCAACATAGCCATTCGAAGCTTTTTTACGATCGTTGGTGGAGACCCCCTTGGCTGAAATTCAATTAGCGTACACTATTACCAAGGATTACCGGTCATCAAAGAGGCTAGCAGGGATGGAAATACATTTCCCCGCATCTGGCGGCGGATAGAAAGAAAAATTTTAAACATCCCACTAATCTTTTAGCTTTCTTTTCTTTCAAAAACAGAATGCCGTCTCAGCGTTCCGGATCAACGTTCGTTCAAAACATATTTGACTTATATTCATTGGTAAAAAAAAAAAAAGGTCTTATGAATTGATACAAAATGCCACAATCTTGTGGGAGATGGGGAACGGACTTGGATATCTCAAGGGTCTCTTTGACAATTGATTCCTCCCTAGTCCGTTTGCCGGCGGCTCCACCCGCAGAATCTCTAAAAAAGGACGGGGTGACAAGGACTTACTATTTTCCCCATTTCGTTCGTAACGAACCCAGGAATGCGTATCACAAAAAACAACCCTTAGGAGCAGCTGAGAAATTGTGCAATTCCAAACACAAGGGAAGAAAACCCTTGAGCTTTGTTGCAACAAAAAAAGAAAAAGAGGCGAGGGGGAAGGCGCAATAAAAGCGAGTCAGGACCATTAATATCGAGACAAGGATCGTGGGATATAGCTATACCGGATGGAGAAAATCTTTGAGCTGGGATAATCTGTTATTCCGTCTTACCTTTCTGATCTTGCCGTTTGCGAACCTGCTCTGAAATAAATTTTGGACCACAGGGAAGGCTGGATGAAGAACGTTTTTTTTTTTTTTTTTTTTTTAAGACTCGTGATACAAGAACCGATTTTAAAATGAAGAAGAATGATTCTCGATTCTCGCCGTTCGGACCGGTAAAACGGCGTCTCTTCGAACCTGCACGAAAAGTTCAATAGAAACAAATAAATAAAGAGCTTAGGTTAATTTTGGCCAACGCCAGGTCGAACGGGGTTTATAGAGATCGTGAAAAAGCGCAGCCGAACAATATTTCCTCTGAAGAGCAACGTCGATCCAACTTTCCGAATATGGGGTTTTCCGGCCGAAAGGGAGCTTAAAGAAAAGGCTCATGCAGATGTATGCAAAAGGAAGGGGCGGAAATATTTTCTCCATTGCCCTGGCCCACGTCATTTGTAACTGCCTTGGTTGCTTTCCGCAGCAGAGCAGAATTCAACGGAAAAAAAAAAAAAAACCTACCCTTGAATGCCAGAAATTTTGATTGGAGCGGAACTGGTCTATTGTAGCAACTTCGCAGCAGCTCGGGCCACCACATCATCGTGTCGTGATGTTCGCAAGGCGAAGGGATCGATCGACCATCAACCGCTCATTTGCTGTTCGGTTAAAGTACCAAAATAGCTCCTTCCAGAGCATCGTGAACCTTCGAACAAAAATTTTTTCTTCCTTTCCCTTCCCTTCTCTTTCCTTTTTTCTCTATCTAGATCAAGTGTAATAGAAATTCGCAAAAGAGCTACCCACGTTTTCCTAGATTCTTATCCGTGACCAGATGACTAAGTAGATATACTAGTGCAGACAGGCGAAAAAGAAAATCCAGAAATAGCACAAAGGACGACATTTGAGTAACCCAGAAGTGCGCAATCGCAGTTTGCGCTCGGTCGAATTTTCCAAAAGATAAACCGCCCTACGTGCATTACTGCTGACGACGGGGGTTAAGCTCCAAATCGTTACTGGGAAGTTTGAATTGGCAACTCTTTCGAACTCAAAGGGGGATATTTCTTTGATGTAATTGGAAAGTCGTAAATATATCGCTCGATACTTAACTAATAACGGTAGGACCATGAGCGATAGTAGATTTTAGCGTTAAGCTGTGTATCTGATCCTTTTCTAGCTGTACCCCGTCTTTCCTTGGTGGTAATTTGGCCTGTGGCCTGTCGTTGCGGAGAACTTCACGTGAATAAACGTCAGGAGCTTTTTGCTTGGCTTTCAAGATATGCTGGTGAAACTCGAGTTAGGGGTAGAAGGATTCCCCCCACATTGGAGATCCGCTGGGAGGATGTGAGCAGTCTAGTTGAGAGAGCTTCTAGCATGGCGAAAATAGGGAAGAAAAGGATAGTAATATTTATGAGACTTAAGTTTTTCTTTCCACTTTCTGGAGATAAGAAAAACTGCACTTCCCGAGCTCTCCTTCGGAACAAAATTCGGGGAGTTACAGTGTGCGATAGATAACCACCACCCGGCTTTTGACCGTTCCTTTTTTAAGGCGTGTCTCGTCGGTATTAGCCAGATTCCAGCGGTCTTTAAAGTAGTAAATGTGGCAGGGCTGAGGCGGCGTCGAATAGCTAAGCCGTAAGAAGATTGCCTTGCTTCTGCGGAGGGAATAGCGGTGCCTTTTTTTTTTTTTTTTAATAGGATGTGGGCGCCCAGTTGTTGTCCGAATTTGTGAGGTTGACTCGAAAATGGAATTTCTATTACGAAATAGTTTTAATAATAACAACTCACTGCAATCATTTCTAGTCTGCAACATGAATGATGTGAACCCTGAAATCGCTAACGATTCGGCGGTGTCTCTGGAGAGCTGAGGGATTCGAGAACCAGACTCGCGTATTTATAGCCTTGGTGTCGTCTGACGTCGCCGGAGGCTAAAAATTGTATTTGGTGAGAACATCACCTATGAAGGGTCCAAAAGCCTCAAATGCCAGTAAGCTTTTTAGCTTTTCAAAGAGGCGAACAGGCGCGTTTTTATATCTTAAGCTGACGTCCAGGTTGACCTTAAGAAATAAATAAAGCAAATAAAGAAAATAAAAAAAAAGACAAGTCGCACCAGATCCCATTTGAATTAAAAGGAATCACGCAAGAGCCATCTCGATCATGGAACCGAGTTTATAAAACCTGTCCATTAATACGAAGAAAAAAAAAAAAAGAAAGTTTATAGATAAGCTATTATGGCATTTGCATGCCACGTCCTCTGAGGCCCAGAAGCTTCAACGGAAGCTTTTTGCATTGCCCAGAGAAGTAGATAGCTTTTGGTGATGCCCTTAAGATCTTTTACATTTTCATTCTTACAATTCCATTTTCCGAATGGTTAGTTGGCTTTTCGAAAAATAAAAAAAATAAAATGTCTGAGAGATAAGGGAATCGGGTTTTGGAAACAGCTTGGGTAGAGAGATAAGGCTATTCCACAAACGTAAAATAAAAACGGTGGTGTAGAGGCAAAATCTGTTATTTTCTTTTTTTTTTTTTTTCCCACTTCGATAGCATTTCAATTCTATTTTCCGTCTTGCTCGCTTTTCCGTTTTTTTCTCTTGTGATTTTGTTTTATTTCTTCCCCATCTCTGAACAATATTCACCCGCTCTGTCTATCCCAATTTTTCGAATCTCTATTAAATATTTTGAAGAAGAGAGTAAAGGTTATCGAAGCTTCGTATCATCCCAAATACGTGATCCCTTTCCTTCAAAAATAAAAATAAAAATATTTCAATGACATAACAATCCTGTAATAGATACACGGGTGTTGATTGGTATATCATTTGCTCTCATGGTCACTTACCGCGTAGATACATGTAGACGGAATCCTTGGTCTGCAGCTTGCCGATGGGATAAAGTGGATGTTAGAGCGGTTAATAATTCAGCTAGTTCAACGAATATCCCCACGCTCTTGCTTCCAATGAAGGGTCAGTAATGAGGATTATTGTTTGTTTAAGCAGCACGAGTAACGGCATCCAGGATATTCGATTAAAGTCATACTAAAAAAGTGAAGGATCAATACTTCCAGTTGCCGGGTTTCGAAGCTAAGTTGCAATATAATATTGCTCGAACCTGCCTTATTTCGTTGATTTTCCTTGCACCGAAAACCAAGATCAAAAGATGACAGGGCAAACCCAGACCTGTCGCATGGCAAAGCGTTGACTGAATCCGCAATCGTCAGAGTAGGCATTGTTAGTGGAAGTGTAGAGTGAATACGAAAAAGAGAAAAAGAAAAAGCATTTCTCGACTCCTTCTTGTTAACATTTGTCCTCTTTTGGTTCGCATGTTTGAAGCTTTGCAAAAAGCGATGAGGGATATAATTTTGCTCCGATATTTGCTTTTTCTCCGCGTTTCGAGTTGAGAGAATACGGACGGTTTTGAATTCAAGGTACCGATTTGTATCGCCTGCCTCACTCGCACAAACGGTATATTATTCTTCATCATCTGTCTGCCATGTCTATTTCTGTGCAATTGGCCGGTTCCTAATTACGAAATAGCAAAGGAACCTCAATCCCTTTACAAATCTCTATTTCCGAGAAGAAAAGGGAAGAAGAAGAAGAACGAGAAAAAACACCGGCTTTCAGTGCATCTCCTTCTCGGTATCAAGAGATAGTGGATTTGAGGTGTTTAAAAATAGGCAGATCGCTTAAGACGTATTTCGTTAGTTTAAACAACATTGACCATTTCTCTCGCCAACCGTTAAAAAGAACAGCGCCATCGCAACCCGACTACAAGTATTAAGCCGGCAAAATGGAGGACGGCAAGTACACTGTGTGAAGGCTCCGGAGATAAAGAGAAAGACGATATCAGAAGAGAAATGCGACAAGACAGCTCCGAGAATCGGTCGTGAAGTTGTCCAATGCCTCATTCACCTTTAGTCCATAGCGAAACGGAGAAATTCGTAAATTCGCAAACTGCCACTCGGAACCGTATCTCGATATTGAAGTAATATTGAACAGAACGAGGCAGACGACGGTACGAAGGAGGACATCTGATATCTCTGTAGATGTCAGCGTGGGTCGTTGTAGTTGGGTATGGGTTTTGCTGCAAAGAGGATTGCGCACCTTCAAGCAGGAAAGAAAAAGCAATGGGGAGAAATTTTTTTTTTAATTTAAAATGATTTACAGCCACAATACCACCTAAAAATAGAATGGCAATCTAGCCTATTTACCAGAAATACTTTTTTTTTTTTTTTTTCCATTCGTATACTGCTACTCCGTACTCAAACAAAAAGCTGCTAGTTCACTTTGAAGCAATATTACGCTTATCAGTGTCAGGTCACTTTTTCTAAATAGATAGATACTGGTAGTATATTTTCTTTTTTTTTTTTTTTTTTTCTTTTTTTTTTTTAATAGACCGGTTAGTGTAGCTTTTGGGAGTTTCCTAGCAGAAGGGGACGTTGCCTTCCCCCAAGGAATATATATATATATATATACATATATATATGCTTTTGGAAATTTTTCTATATAACTCTCTCTCGTCCCTCCACTTCCCCAATTCTTTTCCTTCAAACATTATCACCTCATTTCTCTTTCTTACTTTCTTACTTTCTATCTTCAAAGTCTTCCATCCGTGTTGTCTCCGTAGACTCTTTCTCTTTCCCTCTTTTATCAAATCAACTTCTTGCCTTTTCCTATACTAGATACCCCTACACACATATCCATCATGTCTGAATCGACGACCATCTCCAACACCGCCAATGTAAGGACTCATCCACTGCTCTCCAATTCCAGCTTTCTCTTTTTCCCTGGATGAGAGGTTGCCCTCCATCTCTTCTATAAATTCCTTGTCAATCACGTGCTCCGTGCTATCCAAGACCTCGGAGCTCTTTGTTTCGCTTTTTGTTGTGCATTTTTGGCTAACGTAGCTCAATTTCCGATCTCTACAGCTCCAGAAGTTCATGAAGCTGGACCAGAAGGGTACAGTCATGGCCGAATACATCTGGATAGATTCGGATAACGGTGTCCGCTCGAAAACGAAGACCCTCTTCAAGGAGCCAAAGTCGGTCGAGGACCTCCCAGAGTGGAACTTTGACGGTTCCTCGACTGGTCAGGCCCCCGGCGAGGATTCCGAGTCTACATCCGCCCCGTCGCAATTTTCCCGGATCCATTCCGTGGTGCCCCCAACATCCTCGTCCTGACCGAATGCTGGAACGCTGACGGATCGCCAACAAGTTCAACCACCGCCATGAGTGCAGCAAGATCATGGAGGCGAACAAGGAGCAAAAGCCTTGGTTCGGTCTGGAACAGGAGTACACCGTCTTCAACGATCAAGGCTACCCGTACGGTTGGCCCAAGGGTGGTTTCCCGGGACCCCAGGGCCCTTACTACTGCGGTGTCGGCACGGGTAAGGTCTACTGCCGTGACATCGTCGAGGCTCACTACAAGTGCTGCCTGTACGCTGCATCAAGATCTCTGGTATCAACGCCGAGGTGCTTCCGCTCAGTGGGAGTTCCAGGTTGGCCCTTGCGAGGGTATCGAAATGGGCGACCACCTCTGGATGGCCGCTTCCTCCTTCACCGTGTCGCTGAGGAGTTCGGCGTCAAGATCTCCTTCACCCCAAGCCCATCCCCGGAGACTGGAACGGTTCCGGCCTGCACACCAACGTCTCCACCGCCGACATGAGAGCGCCCGGAGGCATGAAGCATATCGAAGCTGCCATTGAGAAGCTCGGCAAGAGGCACAAGGAGCACATCGCCGTCTATGGCGACGACAACGCTCTCCGTCTCACTGGTCGCCACGAGACTGGTTCGATAGAACAATTCTCATACGGTGTTGCCGACCGTGGCTGTCGATCCGTATCCCTCGTTCTTGCGCCCGCGAAGGTTTCGGATACTTCGAGGATAGGCGTCCGGCTTCGAACGCTGCCCGTACCAGATCACTGGTATCATGGTCGAGACAATTTGCGGCGGTGTTGATGAGGAGTAAATGTTTTAATTCTTTTCTTTGGGTTTTCTTTTCAAGCTAGTGGATGTCAATTATTTTTCATTGGGGGTTTCCTTTCGTTTGCTTGTAATATTTTTCTTTCGCAACGACGGCGTTTTCTTTATTATACGCTGCCTATCCTTAGACCTTTTGATTGCAACTGCTTCGGTGTGGTTTCCTTTACTCCTACAATTCTTTATACCATATTATCATCCTCCTTGTCTCTCTCTCCCTACATATATTCTCCCGATCAGTCTAATCATCAACTCGAACCATTCTCTATAGAATTTTCTGTTATGTTACATGGATGGAAGACCTTGAAGTAGTTAGAACGAAGTTTCAACACCTACCTCTTAGTAGATTTAATAATACAATGTCTTGAATGCTTTTGCGAAGACATAAACAAAGACTACAACAAATTCTTAAGAACTCTCTACGTGACTATAACCGTGACACTATTCTATCTATACTATTTCAATCTATTTTCCCCCTTTGTTGTCGTTGATCGACACGAGATCTTCAAAGTCTGTTGGGTGGCTAGGTCGTGTGATGTCACATGAGCTGCAAGGTCCAAAACCTCGGATCGCCGAAAACCGGACCCTTCCATCCATTCAAGATATTTTTTTTTTTTAGCATTAACATTAGGGAAACACAGAATTTCATTATCATGACACGAAGACTGACATCACCAAAATATCTATAACAGGTTTTTTCTCTCTCTCCTTTCTCCTTTTTTTTTTTTTCTTCTCTCCTTTCTTTCTCCCTGATTGAGGCAATTACAGCTATACGCATCATTGTAATTCGTACCTTGCAGCAGAAAATGCAAGCAGGAAATTTTAAGCCTTATATCATTTTGGCCAATTGGCGTGTTTCGTATGGAATTTCTGTTACGTAAAAATAATATTAAAGCAAGCCCATCTCATAGGGCAACGATCTTCCGCGTTGCTGCACGGTCGCAGTTTGAGAGATAATATGAGGCCGTAACGTCGTATTTTCTCTCTTCTTTCAAGCCGTCTTTATTACAGTCTTTTTTTTTTTTCTTTTTTTTTTTTTTCTGACAAAGAAGAGTCTTGGGCGATTTTGTGCCTTCTGCGCCATGCGCCTGGTGTAAATCATTTTCAGGTTAACGTTATTCTAGCAATAATTCTTTCGGTTATAGCTAGATTGATTCTCTTAAGGCATACGAACAATCGGATTATACGATAGGCGTCGTATAGTTTCCCCTTTAGCTTGGATCGCGAACCGGTCGACTATCATTGTGCAAGGACAGAAACAAGACTATCATGTACCCGTCGTATATCTATAAAAGGCTCTTTGCGAATCATTTAAAAGTAATTCCTTTTACTCGATAAAGTCGCATTGTATTATGCAATAAAAGAACTTTTGTTCTAGAAGTAAAGTTATCGATAGGTAATATTTCGGAACCTTTAGCCGCTTTAAACCCTTCGAAAAAAGACATGGGAGACATTTTTGTATTACAAGACAGCCGCTTTCGCGGAGGAGCCTGGTTAAGGGTTCGATGTCCTGGTCAGACAGTAATGAGGGTCCATTAGGCATAGATATCTTTTTGCCATCGGGCGCAACCGCAGAAAAAGAGGGGCTCGAAGAGTATCCACCTTCACGATAGTTGTTGCATTTGCGAGATAATGTAATAATGTACGCCATCTTTTTACACAATGATAGTATTAATATTCAAAAAAGATTAAAACACTAGTAGCAGAAATCCTGTCGTCTGATCATGGATACCACTGGAAAGTGTCCGGCCGCTGTCGGCCAGAGAATTGATATATACCGCTGCGTGGCGCATTTGGATATCGTTAGCTGATTTTGGTTTATAGCAGAAAAAGGCCGTATTTACGCGGTGATATATCTAGCCTTTACAAATTGAATCGAGTAATATATCAAATACGAAGAAAAACGTTAATAGATAGAATATCATTTTACGTTCCCTTTCGATTTTCGAGCTCGCCGACGTATAATTTGAGCTATCTTATAAAAAATACCTACCGGAAAAATTATTACGCCCAATTTTCTTCTAACTTCGGAAAATATTTTGTATGTTGTAAACAAAAAGCCCCTTGTAAAATACGTCGACATTCGCCGTTCTGTCGATCGTATTTGACATTATATTACGGAACCCCAGTCAACCGGCGACTTCGGCGTTTCCTCATACAAAGGTCCCTTACAAGGGTTTTCAACATCACATCCCCAACAATGATCACGAAATGGGGAAAAAAAGGCATTCGGCGAATTTGTAAAATAACACCATGTTCAGTTTGAAGAACAGATTGGCGAAAAAAAGGCAAGGCTAGAGCGGTCGGGAGCTCCCGCCTGTTCGAGAGGCCTGTAGGCTGTTTGCGACGATCGCGATGAATTTAATGATTTTGTTGATATAACTTTTCGACCAGTTTCTGTACTATAGCAAATGTTAATCTTTCGGAAGCCACTGTTTAACATATTACATGTTGTATTTGTAACCAAATTTCGTGATAATTGTGAGCTGTCAAATTTTTTTTTTTTTTTTTTTTACAGGATTATAAGATGTTTGCGGTATTTCTGATATACGTAACAATGGTACCATGCCGTTCGATCCGGCGAGACTCCACCAACATGCCATAAGTAAAAGCCCTTTTATATCAGTAATTGCAATTGAAAAAACCACTAAATGGATCTAGAGGGTCATAGCGGGACCCGGATTAATATTACCCTCAAGGCTCATGCCCACCAAAAGACCGGAGCCGAAGTCAGTCCTAAGCAATTGATCGACTCGAAACTGTGGGGATCCCGCAATTTTTCTGATTTTTGCACTTTCAGGGGGATGATATTTCGCAACGAGCTACCAGCTACACTTTTTCCGTCAAAAGATGAGGGGGAAAAAAAAAAAAAAAAAAAAAAAAAGGAAAAATTGTGTAATGAAAATCCTTCACTTTGCAATTTTGGCGTTGCTAGGGTTCTCAACCCCCTATAGCTACTATCAATAATAACCCGTATTTGTCTACTCGATTGTAATGGTATTCTAACAACCATAAATCTGCCCACTTTGAAACAATGCTACGGACGACTATAACTGGACACGAGCTTAAGATCATCAGTTTAATCATTAAAAAAAAATATAATTATTGTGGGGGAGGGGAGAAAATACGCAATGTTAATATTACTTTTCGGCTCCACGATACTCCGTGTTTTGCAATAAAAAAATTTTCCGCCTAATAAGCTATCAACCCCCACCCCACGTTATCAGGGGTCGGCAGCAACCTTTAGGTAAAATACGGGGAGAAATTTATAAATTTGTCGTGCTGATAGCTTTTACGCCGGGGCGGGAACGGTAGCTAATCCAATGCCCTGTAAAAAAAAAAAAAAAAAAATGTAAGTCTAAACAGGCTGCATCTTCTCTCTGGCATTAAGTGTAGCTCTGCTTGTATACCACGGGTACATCGATCGAGAGCTTCAGATGTATCTATTTGTTCCTCTCGATAAGCTGTATAAATGATGCTGTTACATGATCGCTTAGAATAAAGGTAATGGGGTCTTTGACAAAAATTTTATGAACGGCTATTGTATAGCGTCTTTTATGCACTGTGAGCCGGAGAGCTGGGATAGCTGGTTGATACCATGCAATATTAAAAGCCAATCTGATTTACCCCCAACAATATTCAGCTCCATTGTCCGACTCTTCACGCCTAGACATTTTCGCTCGCGGCGAGCGCTTAGTTGAGGTATCAAAGTGTCTTCTAGAAGTATACCAAGCCCTCCTTACTCCGATCGAAATATGAGCTGAAGAGGCAGGGTTATACGATAGCGGGACGAGCTCCAGGTTGGTTAATCGAAGCCTAGTCGACTCTTAGCTTTGTATTTTTCTATCCATGCTTCAAATGCGACTTCGTGCATTCTCTATCTCTTTCGATGTTCTTTGACATTGTATGCTCAAAAACTCTGATTGCGCTCATGGTATGAACGCAACCTCGCTAGTTGATGGAATTATTTCTTGTATTTAGTTACAACTTATGACGATTACATTACGATAGAAGTTCTGCTAGTTCATGTAAAATGCTTGCCGAGTGTCATTTTTGCGTTTATTGCTATAACATGTTCGCTATATCCGTATTGGAAAGTCCTGCTCGTTGTAGTGTAGTTCGTACGATATTTTTCATCTCTATGAACACCGAGTAAGCGAAGAGCATCTCGCATATACGTATATATAAACGTGAGTGAAACAAATCATATAGTATATGTATTAACTAAGAAGCGGTGCTCATGACGACTTTCCTGGGCTTTGGAAAGGTCATCATGATTTTTCTCCCTGTGTGTTTCTACTGACTTCGGGTGGGAGCAGATATCGTATTTTCCTGACGTAGTGTTTTCAATTATAAGCATCTATAATTTGATATCAACGCAAATGTTTAGATCCAAAGAAGTTCGATCAATACCTATCAGCTTGCGGTTACATATATGCGAAGGGAGCTTCGGCCTACGACTGGTTTTGTCCCTTAATTTACACAAACGATGGGAGACTGAGCATAGCTAGAAATTATGGATACGGAGCACAGCTAGAAATTATGGCTCCTGGAACTCAACTATGCGTAAATATAGCGGTCATACATACTGAATGAACACAGTGTTTATCTGCGTCCCGAAAATTGAGAAATGTCGTATCTCGCTGCAAAAACTCCCTTACCGTATAAACTGGTGGTGAAGGGTGCTTTCTTATAATACCTTCAGTATTTTTGAAAATGCTAAGCATGCATACTTATATATGAGTACTAGCTTACTATTAAGCTACTATCTTATACGACAATTTTTAAAAAAAATATTAATTTATGAAATGAAAATTACGCTTAATAAAGTGTAAAATGTCGATATTTTATATATTTATTAACAAAAAATTGCCTGGTAAAGAGTACTTCCTTATTTTTAAGATATAAAGTGAGCAGACACGAAATGACCAAGATTGCTTGCCTATATACAAACACTAGCCTATATTAAAATACTAGCTTCACCGCCAGTTTATACGATATTTTTGATCAATATAAGTATGTATTCAGAGGAAAAGAACCGCCTTACAATTCTTCGTCATTTCTTAATACTGTTATAGTAAATGTTTCGAGTACGAAGTGAATAGTCGACGGCATTCATGAATCTGTCCGTCAGATGCAAGCCCAACAGCGTGAAGTCTATACCTCGCACTTGTGTTCATTGCTGGCACGGGTCGTCAATAATCTGTCTTGTAATGGCCGTTAGCGCCCTTGAGCGACCCGAATAACTACGAAAATGAGCACGCGGTCAGAACCACGCATTGACTCTAAGGAATAACTTCTGTATCAGCCGTGTTAAAATATAAATTCCATGTGCCATACGCCAGTGATATCCTTTTAGGAGACACGCACTTACCCTATATGCACAATACTGTTCACGCAGGAACAGTAAGTTATAGACGAAAGATGATACAGCGGCGAACTAGATAGCGGAAAGAAGGAGCTGTGCACCAACATTAGCAAGCTCAATCGTTAATCTACCAGAAGCCACCCATTTAAGTGTAATACATTCGTGAGCAGTACAAAGTCTCAGATTATTCCTATATTGGTTAAGTTCTCATTTTGCATACATTCGAATCAAAACTTTCGACGTTAGACTATTGTTGGGATCATCTACTACGGATACGTAACTCACGGGGAGTAGTATCTATATTCGGAGTGTGGCCGATGGACTTGAATATACGTATCCGCTGAATGCCCTAATGTTTAGAGCCAATATAAGGCGATAGTATGCTTTTCTTACGTTTATCTCGATACATACTGAAAACTCTTGCTCTGGACGTGCGTTGAGGCGCCTGTTAATTTTGAAGAAATGAATAAAAACTAAATAGGTTAAACTAATATCCAACTATTAGGGACTATTTTTACTACGTATGTTCCGGATACATTCCTAAGTGGATTTATTATAAGAGGGTCCATGAGAAAAGATAGGAAAAAAAAAAAAAACATAGACGAAAAGAAAGATTGAGGAAGGATAAACTCAGCAGCACTGAAATTGTATTCACGCGAAGAAAAACTCAATCTAAGAAATTTCTATCAAGCCTTGTAAAGACCCAATTCCGTTACAATATCGCGATCTCCCTTGTTTACCAGAGCTTCCTTGTTAGCTGCGTATCACTGAGAGCAGGCTATGTTGGGCGAATAAAGAATCATACAGAGCATTTCAATTACACTGCGAGGAAGGCTGTAGAACGAAGATCCGGCAGTGAATACCGAAACTAGGGTCCTTAAGAACGCAAAATCAAGACTTCATTCCACTGGAAAAATGCTCCAATATCTTTATGACCTCGTGGATTAACCAAGCCCCGGCCGATTAACCGCTTCGTTTCTTTAAATCAAGCCTAACAAGCATTGCATATTTGTAGAACCTCACTGGCACCTAATTGGCTTGTTTTTGTACAGGTGCTAATATATAGAGTGGCGTTTATTATACATTTCCTCTCTCGACTAGACTCTCTTGCTTAACCATATTGCAGCTTTACAGCCGCCTCTTATTACATTCGTTAGTAAATCATACGCCGGAGCGCCTTTGCTGTCGTATTCGATAGCAGTATCCAAACTAAACCGTTTTCCATGAGAAAGGCATCAGCAATCCGCAATATTCGAGAACCACTGCGAATAATTTAGAACCGACGGATTTAACTTACTGCTCCAGCTCATCATCCCTAAACTCCTTTATTGTATGCATAAGCGTCACAAGCTCGCTCTTCTCCCCTTCCTCAAGATTATCCAACCCCAACTCCCCTTCCCTGATCATCGTAAGCAGCGTCCGCAGCTGGTCGTTGTAATGCGCTCCGATCTCCGTCTCCACAGCCTCCGTGCATGCCATCGCGGCTTTCTCGCCTAACATTGCGGTACCGTAGCCTAGAGCATATCCTAATACGTTCCACAGCGGCCGCATTGCCGTCGGGCGGATGCGGTGGTCCGCGACCAGCTTGTCGAAGGTGTTGAGGTGGTGCACTTCTTGGTCCCACATGTGCCGGATGAGCGGCTTTATGCGCGGGTCGTGCCTGAGGACCGCGTACTGGCCGGCGTATATGAGGTTGGCGCCGAGTTCGCCGGCTTGGTTGACTCGGATCTGGGGAAAAAAAAAGTTTGTGGGCAAGGAATATTGTTAGCTTTGCCGGATCATCCGAATTGGAATACGAAGATCTCACTATTAGCAGTAAAACGTACGGCGCTGCTGAGGAAGTCCCGCTCCTCTTGCGTCAATGCCCTTGGGCGAGACTTTTGGCTTTTGTCCCCTGCAGATGATGTTCCATCTGCGGCAGCTGTCGACTGCATCCTAGCTCCCGGTCTCCAGGATAACCGACCGGCGGCGGTATAGTTACACCGACATCTCGAAGCTGTTCTCCAAGCTGTCTGGCCCAGTATGGCTGACATCTTGGACCTATATTTGACGAATCCACGGGAATCTCAATTGCTAATTCAATTAAATCCCTCACCACTAGTCCTTTGAGGAAACTGAACATTAGATATATATCGAAGGGAAGAAGGAGCGAATTGAATGAAAATGACGACAATAAATTCCAATTCTATATGGTGGTGCCATCTATAATTTAGCTCAGTGAGGCTCAAGGCAGTGCCGGCGCGAGAATATACACCAAAAAATTGAGAATCATTGGGGTCATCACCCGGAAGGTTCCGTTTAAGGCAGGGAGGGACGACCCACCAAATCCTCTTAAAGGGAGAGCGCAATAATTACTCCATTCGATTTCTATTCTCTTAAGTATTCCGTTCCTCTAATTTTCTCTTCAAAACCATCTAAACGCTCTGTCTCCTTCTTCCCCTCGCCTCCTTTTTTCTACATGTTTTCGCCCCCTTGAGAGCCTTCTATCTGGTTCCTTTTCACTGCGATTCTTGCGATATTGTTTCTGGAATCACTTACAAAGAATAACTGGAACCAAAGTAGAAAAAGGGGAATCAGTTGGAAAGAACCATGGATCTGGACGACCTCGACAACGAACTGCTGGGCCTTGGAGACGAAGAGGAAAGCGATCATTCGGACTCCTCATCGCGACCCCGTAAATCCGCAGCAGCCAGCGCATCGGCAGGAGAAAAGGCATCAAGAAAGAGAGCATCACCTGAATCTGCACCAGCGCCTCCGAAGAAACGGTCGAAGCCGGCTTCGAAGAAGACGCGGAGAAAAACGCCACCATGACAGCGATGAAGACGACGACGATGAGGACGAGGACGCCGATGATGTCTTGTATGTGGTCCACCCCCGTTTGAAATACCTTCCGATCTCTTCTCTTGTCTTCCTTTCTACTTTAATGTCCCTTTTGATTCATATATCGATGGAGGAGAGATGGATCTTAGTTGAAAAAAAAAAAAATCGCACTGTTGTTTGGCCCCTTTTTTTGTAGCAAAAGGGAATTGCCTTATAAAAAAAATTTCCCCTCTTGCACTTTTTTCCTGCCAGAAGGGATTTGTAATTCTTTCCTTCTGGTTCCTTTGCCAAAAAAATACCCTCTTACAATAACTTACAACTCAATAAGCTGCAATCATATACTACTTCAATACACTGCACCTTCTTCTTAAGTCATTTCCCTCGTTCAAACATTCCCAAACGTTTACCTCCTCTACAGCCTGAAAAATGCCTGGAAGACGACTTACACGTGCTAAACCTCGCAAAAAACGCGCTAGGTCCGATTCGTCCGAGGAAATGAGCGTCTCCAACGGGTCCGACCTCTCCGAAGCCGACATGGTCCGCTCCGACGACGAGGGTGAATACAATCTGTACCCCTTGAAGGCAAATACAAGGATAACGCCGACAGGGACAGACTAATGGCCCTTCCCGAAATCGAACGCGAACGTATCCTCACTGAACGTGATGACGAGGTCCGGGCTTTGGTCGAGAAGCGCCAGCTCTCGTTCATTCTAAAATCGCGCGCTAATAAGAATAAGTCGGAAACACACACCGCCCGCCGATCTTCCCGCACGAAGACCGCTCAGCAGAAATCCAGCGAAAAGAAAAGTGGGCTGTTAGGCGAGTACATGAAGAAGCGCGAGGAGAAGAGCAACAAGAAGGCTGCCGTCGCGGAGGACAAGAAGAAGAGGAAGAGGAGCGAATCCGAATCTCTGTCTGAGGGCGAGGAAGGCGAAGAAGAAGAAGAGGAGGATGAACCGGTTCAATGGGCGAAATCCGAGCCAGCGAAGAAGCTCCGAGACCCGAATATAGACGACTATAACAAACTTCGTATTGGAAGACGTGAGATTGTCAAATACTGGCATTACTTCAACTTTGAGGAGGTTGCCAAAGGTATATTTTCTCTTAGAGAAGATTTTGTTCGATTTCCTTTCTATGTTTTCGTACTCTTACTTACTTCCATCGCTTTCTGTTGGCAGATTGCTACGTTCGTTTCAGCCTGGGACCAGATGCAGAAACTGGCCAACCGGTATATCGAATGTGCCGAATCAAGGGTTTCGAGCAGTCGTCCAGAATATACGAACTTACGAGCAGTTCCGGCTCCACGAAGATCAACCGTAGCATCATCATTCAGGTTGGTGAAAGCACAAGGACTACCAGGATGGACGTTCTTTCGGATGGTTCTATTACTGAGGTATGTACTGTTCTTTTCGTTCTATGCTATTAAAAAAATTTTTTTTTTTTTTCATTTCGCCGCCCTGGTCGATCGTTAGCTCCGAGAACGAGGATTTCTGCTAATATTATTGCTGTTTCCAGGATGAGCTACGTTGGTACAAGGGAGCAATGGAACAAGCTCATGAGCCGATGCCCTCCCTGCGCACTATCGAGAGGAAATTCCAGGATATCAGGGAACTCATCAGCAAGAGTTACTCTCAGACTGAAATCAACGAGATGATCAAGCGCCGGCAGGAACTCAATCCGACCGTCATGACCGCCACTGTTAGGATCAAGGCGCTGAACGAGGAGCGCAAACTCGCGTCGCTTAACAAAGACGAGGAAGAAGTCGCTCGCATAGACCGCGAGATCGATCAGCTAGAAAGCGTCATTCCAGCAGCAAAGGTCCCCTCTCGATCCAGAAGAAAGAAGAGACCCAGATGGAGAAGCTTAAGCGCATCAACGAACAGAACCGCAAGATTAATATGCATGAGGTTCGCAAGGCTGAGCTTGCAGAAAAGCGCCGTAATGCTATGGCTGCAAAGGCTGTTGCCTCGAACGGTGGGGCAGTATCTGCATTCTTGGATCCGTTCGCCAGAGTTAAGACGCGCGCGAAAGTTTTCCACGAAAACAAAGACGAACTTTTCGGCAGCGAGCCTGGTTCGGAAACTGCTTCCAAGGAAGGCACTCCGGCTCCCACTTCTGGACGCGCAGGCACACCAGAGCTTAAGAACTCTACACTCTCGTCTGGCGCTAAGAAGAAGATGGGTGTCGACGATGTTGTCGCTAACCTGGGCTTATCCATTGACATCGATATCTAAACTGGATCGCCTTTCAATTGAAACAGCTGTTGACATAAATTACATCCTTTATCCTTATATTTATTGTACTCTATATCGCCATCCGACTGTCGCTTCCTACAAGATCGCTGAAGAGATTTTATATTCAACCTATCATCACGCCGAGGGTTATACTTGATTAGCAATATATTTAAAAAGCAGCACTACTATCCCAAACATGGTATGGCTCGTTAGGGATTCTTTATTTTCGCATAACATACTTATTCTTTGTTTCTTTGTATTTGATTTTTCCATCCCCTTTGCCAGCATATTTCTCTATTTCTTTTCCTTTTGTCAAAAATGAAATGGGAGGCGTTTGTATTCTGATTTTTCCTCAACTACATTAAAGTTATCCGATCCTATACACCAATATCCATTTGCAGAATTAACGCGAAAGTATTGTTCCTTGGTGTTCTTTAATCTACGTAACTAGGCTCTTCTTTTCTGGTCTATTTTTGATTTTCCTAAAAAGCTTCTCTTAGGGGTTTTTCTCGTTTCTGGTGGCACATGCACTTACTAGTTTAACAAGGTTATTTCTATATCAATGTGTATCTCGATCGCCAAATATTCGTTTATTTGGCTGCGAGAAGGGTTTGCTAGCATGCTCCGGCGCACTCGCTATAGCGCTAAAGGATTTGGTGAATCTTTCATATCTCAACAACATTGTATCGGCAGCACATCCATTAAAGATGTCGACTATATGAGCCGAATACTATCTCTCATCCTCCGCGCTGACGTGTTTGCCGTGAAAGACCTCGTCCGCTAATTACCATAAGTCAACGCAGCTTTACGAGTTTGTGTATCTGCCTGGGACTTCATATATATCACATGTGCCAGGATCCCATCCGCTGTACACTTTATCAAGTTGTTAAGATGGATTTAATATTCAACAATATACATATTCACTCCGCCGTAATGTAATACAAATGCTTAATACGGTAAATAACAATTGGCTAAACGTGCCTATCAGAAGTGAGCAGGAAAGTGAAAACTTCCGCGAAAAAAACCTTTATCCAGCAAGTGTGGTTAGTAGGTAGTTGTGTAGAACTAGACCTCTTTTTTTTGGTTTTTTTTTTTTTTTTCTTCGCCCATGAAAATTTTCACCTTCCCGCCATTTTTTACCCAAATAGAAAAAAAAAGATCCTGCAGCTAAACAGAAGAAAAAACCTCCGCGTTATCTCACCGATCCCTTTCCATCCTTTCCAGTAGTAGCAACCACTTACGACATTGACAATTGCTATATCACATCCACACACGACAAAGGACCTTCTTGCTTCTCTGTTTTTACAACCATCTCTAGAGGGTCTCTTTCGTCGTTGGCCAGAATCACAGGTAAGCTACCTCCATCCGGCGTCAGCTTGTCTCCTTCCGATAGATAGCTAGGCTTCGAAGGGACCTTGGCGGGTCAATTGTGGGTAGAATCCGGCGGAAAACCCTGTGGCCTGCTATTTTCCCTTTTCTTCTTCTGCTTCCAATAAGCGGTTGAAATACCATCATCCCACTTCCGTTGACGTAAAAAAAATTTTTCTCTTCTCGCGTACGCGGCTTTACCTTACCCGCCACAAGACAACGTTCGCTTTTTTTGCTTCTTCACCGCATTCCCGTCTTTCGCCTGCATCTCTGCACTTTTGCTAGCTCGAACTGGAGAGCTGTGTTACTAAAAGCTTTCGTTCTTCTTCTCTCTAATCTTCTAGGTCACTTGTACAGTAGAAACTTTTTTTTTTTCTCTTTCGTCATCTGAGGGTTTAGACGCCCCACCTCTTCTAGCTCTCACCTTCCTCTCCTCTCCTCTTTTTTCTCTCCCCCTTCGTCCGAAAACCACGCAGATGTCAAAAAGCAGCGGCGGCGGCGGCGGCGGCGCCAGCCTCCCCTCGAGCGGTCCCACGGTGACGATAGAACCGATCCCCGTCGGGAACGAGTCGCTCTGGTCGAAGCTGACAACATACGTCGCCGAGCACAAGGCTGTCGCATACACCGTCGGCGCCGTCGTCATAATCGTTACGGGCGGAGCCGTCTACTACCTCTCGACGAAGAGCGGCAGCGGCGGGAAGAGCAACACCGCGGACGCAGCGAACGCAACGAACGCGAACGGATAAACGAGACCAAGAGCGATTCGGCGAAGAAGAAGAAGAAGAAATCGAAGAAGGGGAAGAATAATAATAAGGAGGATAAAGCTGTGAACGAGGCGGAGACTAAGAGCGGTATGTTAACACAGCGACTGATTTGGAAACTGGTTTATTTAAATTTTATGTTTGCTGATAAGCGGAAATGTGACAGCTCCTAAAGCTGCGACTGTCGAGGAGGAGTCTACTCTGCCAGATATCACAGAAGATTCCGTGGGCAATATACCGCAGAGGTAAGGATACGGAATAATACCACTCATATATCTAAACTTTTTCTTCTTAGCTTGGGTTCTTGATCGAGCTACGACGCTAAATGAGTACAATATAACATTTTAGGAACGGAAGGAGTATGCGGGCAAGCTCAAGGACGCCGGAAACAAAGCCTACGGCTCGAAAAACTACACCCAGGCCATCGACCTCTATACGAAAGCCATCCTCTGCAAACCCGACCCGATCTACTACTCTAACCGAGCTGCCTGCTACAATGCCCTGAGCGACTGGCCCGCCGTCATTGCCGACACCACCGCGGCCATCAAGCTGAACCCGGAATACGTAAAGGCGCTCAACAGGCGCGCGAATGCCTACGAACAGACCAACGAGTTCTCCCTCGCCTTACTAGACTACACCGCCTCCTGCATCATCGACCAGTTCCGCAACGAAGGCGCCGCGCAGAGCGTCGAGAGGCTGCTCAAGAAGGTCGCCGAAGAGAAGGGCCGGAAGATGCTGGAGGGGAAGAAGAAGAAGCTACCGTCGCCGACGTTCGTCACCAACTACCTGCAATCGTTCCGGAGAAGCCGATGCCGGAAGTCTAGAGGAGGCTTCGGACGAAAGCTCCGGTGACTATCACCTCAAGCAGGGTCTCACCTCGATCAAGAACAACAGAACGGCAGCCGGCTACGATGAAGCTGCTGCGTCCTTCGATAAGGCGCTGGAGCTCGGTGTCAGCGACCAGTACCAGCCGCTCGCTTACAACATGAGGGGTACGTTCAAGTACTTGAAGGGTCAGAGTGCGGAAGCTGTCGAGGACTTGACAGAGAGCATCAAGCTGGATGAGACGATGACGCAGAGCTACGTTAAGCGAGCTAGCATGAGTCTAGAGCTGGGTAAGCGATAATTTCAAACTTCTTCAAGCTTCTTTTTTGGCTTTCAAATATTCTAACGCGATATTTCTCTCTGCAGCCGATAAGGAGGCCGCCGAAGGCGATTTCGCCAATGCGATCAAGCAGAACGCGGACGATCCGGACATCTACTACCACAGAGCCCAGCTACATTTCATAACCGCCGAGTACGCCGAGGCCGCCAAGGACTACCAAAAATCCATCGACCTCGACCGGGAATTCATCTACAGCCACATCCAGCTGGGAGTCACGCAGTACAAGATGGGATCCGTAGCGTCGTCCATGGCGACCTTCCGTCGGTGTATTAAGAATTTCGACAAGGCTCCGGACGTCTACAACTACTACGGGAGCTCCTGCTGGACCAGCAAAAGTTCGACGAGGCGATCCAGAAGTTCGACACGGCGGTCGAGATGGAGAAGCAGCTGAAGCCTTTGGGGATGAACGTCCTGCCGCTCATCAATAAGGCGCTGGCGCTGTTTCAGTGGAAGCAGGATTTCCAGGAAGCGGAGAAGCTGTGCAAGACGGCCTGATCAGTATGAGGCCTTGTATTTTATACATGAAGTAATATTTTGAATGTATATGCTAACTTTATTCCGCATTATAGTTGATCCCGACTGTGATATCGCCGTCGCCACGATCGCGCAGCTCCTCCTGCAGCAAGGCAGGGTAACGGAGGCCTTAGAATACTTCGAGAAGGCTGCTGATCTCGCTAGGACGGAGGGGAGATCGTCAACGCGCTAAGTTACGCGGAGGCAACAAGGACGCAGCTAGAGGTCCAGGAGAAGTACCCGCAGCTAGCAGCTAAGCTGCACGGCATGACCGGTGCTCCTGGTATCAGGTAAAAAGAATGGGTTTATAGGTTTATATCTTGTGATTAATTGATAAAAGAAAAAGTAAAAGACGGACGATGTACGATTTTTTTTTATTTTTTTTATTTTTAAAAAAAAATTCATGAGTCTATTCGGGATTATTACAACTACAACTACACCTTTTACCCTATACGTCCCTTTCTCTTGTCTACTTTTCATAATTTCCCTTGGTTTTCTCTCCTTTCTTTTCTTAAGAAACTCCCTCTTGACCAAAACCAAACAGTGTATTTAAAAGGCCGCCTTCTCACTCTTCTCTTCACTTCTCTTGCTCCATTTGCATCGACAGTACATATTGACCCCTTCTCCTGTGTTTTTGTCCCTTTCCTTGTCTCAGCCTCGACGGTTCACTCAAAAAAGACTAGTATTTTACAGTATTATCAAAAGAATTAATTTATTCTATTATATATTTGTTTTCCTACGAAAATGTGCTGCTCTCCAACGGGCCTTGCATGTTCGCTGAGTAAGATTGACAGGGGGGGGTCTGGTTCGCTTCCAGTTATTTACGCCTGGCTTGAGCGCCTGCACGAGCTGTCACTTCCCTTTTTTGCTGGTAGAACAACGGTTTTATTTATTTTATTTTATATTTTTATAGTGTACAAATAAATGAATACTGAGGTCTCCAAATCCTGTATATAAATCTTCGACCGGTCACTGTTTATAAAATTGAAGTAATGCCATCATATCAGAGCCTTTTTACATGTTCGAGCAATTGTATTGATAGATATCTCTCGACGGAGAGAGCATTTGATAGAGTGGGGGGGGGGGTTCTTAATTAATTCTCTTGAAAATTATTATTATTATTCCTTTGGTTGCTCTTTAATTAATTAATTGATTGTCCACGAAGCTGCATCTCACGCCAACTTCTTTTTTTTTTTTTTTTTTTTTTTTTTTAATTTACTTAATTTCCACAACGAAATTAAATTAAAAAACACACAACCAACCAGCCAAAAAAATTTATCCGAACTTTTCCACTTGAAAATCATAAACGAGAAAGAGGACCCTTAAATATTCCAACCCACCGGCTGCGATTCCTTCCCTCTCTCCTGACAATGCCATCAAACGAAGTCATCTACTACTCCTCAGCAGCAGCTGCACTCCTCTTCACAATCGTAATCGCAATGCCTCTGTTTCGCAAGAACAAGTTCCCCGTCGAGGGACGTGTAAGTCAATTGTCCAAGTTCTTTTTTTTTTTTTTTTTTTTTTTTTGCAATTGGAGAATGGGAGTTGGGTTGATTTTAACTGAACGCCCGTTTTCTCAAAATAGAATATCGTTATCACGGGCGGTTCGCAGGGGATGGGTAAAGCCGCCGCCATCCTCCTCGCGTCCCGCGGCGCCAACGTCGTCATCGTCGCGCGCGACGTGAAGAAGCTCGAAGCTGCGCTCACTGAAATCTCTGTACGTAACACAACCTTCCCTGCGTCTTTTGTTTTACTACAATCCGGCCGGCAATCGCAATCAATTCAATTGCCATTCCTTAACAAATAATTAATAATAACTTTTATAATACAGGCCGCCGCAAAGTCCCCCTCCACGCAATCCTTCGCCACGATCTCCGCCGACCTCACATCCCCCTCCGAATCCGCCCGCGCCATCTCCGACGCCGAAGCGCACTTCAAATGCCCCATCGACGTCCTCTGGTGCTGCGCCGGCGCCGCCACCCCGGGCCTCTTCCTCGATCAGGATCCCGAACATGCCGCCCGCGAAATGTCCAAAACTACTACTCTTCCGCCTACCCCGCCCACGCCGCGCTAAAATCCTTCGTAGACAACCTAAACAACCCAAACCCAAATTACCCTCCACACCACGAAAACTCGTGTTCACGAGCAGCATAATCCACTTCGCGCCGCTGTGGGGTACGGTTGCTACTCCGCGTCTAAATTCGCATTGCGGGATTAACAGACTGCCTCCGCCAGGAAGTACTTCTCTACGGCGAAAACAAGATTTCCGTATCGTGTTGTTTTCCAGGGACTATTACGAGTCCGGGTTTGGAGAAGGAGAATGAGGTCAAGCACGAAATTACGAAGAAGCTGGAGGAGAGCGACGACGTACAGTCGCCCGAGGAAGTAGCGAGGGCGTGCGTTAAGCAATTGGAAAAAGGTGAGACACTGGTTGTTACGTCGATGGTTGGAGCGGCAACGAGGGCTGGTATGTGGGGGATGACGCCGAAGGTGGATTTTTGGCTGCAGACTGCTTTCGGCGTTGTTGTTACGAGCTTCGTGTGGGTGTTTGTTAGGTGGGATATGGACGGGAAGGTTAGGAAGTACGGGAAGGAGAAGGGCGTGCCGGTCCATAACAAGTAAAGGGAAAAATTTCTATAAGAAAGTTTTAATAGATTCATAACTGTTGTAATCACACGGTGGTTGGATAGGCATTGGGTGTTTCTCTTTTCTTTCATCTAGCGAGAATTCTTTAAACTTGAGTTTTCTTCACCGCCTACGCTCAGGACTAAAAAGCAAGCACGCATGTATATATATATATATATACCCCTACTAATAAGAAAAGAAACCATTGCCTTTTATCCATCATTTGTCCGCAAATGCTATATCACATTCCACTACATACACCCTTCATATCAACGGAACAGCATGCCCATCAGCCCTCGGATCGCTCCCAGCGCTGTAAACCCTTGTCCCATCTTCATCGTAGTGAACCCGTACTATCTGACCCGCCCGAATACGCTCCTATCTAACCCTTTCACGAGCGTGGTGCCGATGTGGCCATGTTAACTAACTCCTTGCATGTAGCTTCCGATATCCTTCTTCGAGGAATAATTCTGCGAGGAGGTGAAGCCGCCGATCTGCAAAAAAAAAAAAAAAGAAAAGAAAAAAAGAAAAAAAATTTATGTTAGTGATATGTATTATAGATAAAGAAGGAGGATGAAGGGATGAGAGATTTACGCATATCCTCGGCGCATCTAGCGCGGACTGCGGGTCTAGCTTGAAGCGGAGCATGTTGAGGAAGACTTGGACGTGGCCTTGCGGTTGCATGAAGCTATACAACACCAAGCGATACAAATTAGCTATTGGAAGATGGAGATGAAGGAATATGGTGTTTTTTTTACCTCCCATGACGCCGTAAACGCTGTGCAAGTGATCGTCCTTCGTTATCATGGCGGGTATGATGGTGTGGTACGGCCGCTTGTTCGGCTTGACGACGTTGGGTGGTCCTCGTCGAGGTTGAAGTTGGCTCCACGGTTCTGGTTGTGAAATACTTAGTTTGAATTGCACTTTGGAGAGATGCGGAAGGGGTAAGTATTTGGATACCTGTAGCGTGAATCCGCAGCCTTTCGGGATGATACCGCTGCGAAGCCTGCGTAGTTTGACCTAGAAGTAACAGAAGTTTAGCAAGAGAACTTTCTCATGGAGAATATAGGGAGAAGGAGGTAATGTACATGATGAAGCTACACCCGTTTCCCACTGATCTGTGACGGCGAAGTATACTGTATCGCAGCTGTTAAACGCAGGGCTACCGTGGTCCAGGTTCGCCGCTGCGGCCTTCGGATTAAACAGCTTCGATCTTTGTGCCAGATATTCCTAGCAAAAAGTACTTTCATTAGCAAGAAACAAATATGCGAAAGCATATCGTGAAATCTACAAGGTGTTAATATTACCTTGCTCAGCAGCTTCTCCGTCGGCACCGACTCCACGCTAGGATCCGTAACGAACCACTGCGCGTCCGCGAACGCTATCCGCAGCGCCTCGACGACCGCGTGTAAATACTCCGCAGAGTTGTGCTTCATCTCTCCAAGGGCCGTATCGCTTTACTTTCTCGAGCTGCTCGAGTATACCCAGCGCCATCAGCGCTACGATCCCCTGCCCGTTCGGCGGGCACTCCCATATTTCACGCCGTCTTTTTCGATTTCTATGCATATCGGATCGACTTTGTTGCTGCTGTGCTGCTTTAAGTCGTCGAGGCTTAATACCCCTCCGCGGTCTTGCACTACTTTCACGATCGCGTCTGCTACTTCGCCTGAGTAAAAACCCGGTTTACCGTTTTCGGCGAGTAATCGGAATGTTTTGCGAGGTTGGAAGGCAGATTATTTCACGGCTTTTGGAGCTCGATATTCTCCCGTTTTACCGTCCTTTTTTAACATCTCGTCTCCGTTCGGCGACGCAAAATCTAATAAACCTTTTCCTTTTTCCCAATACGCCGCTGCAATTTCGGAAACTGGATATCCGTCTTCTGCTAGTTTTATAGCGGGTTCTAGTATATCCGACAATTGCAGTTTCCCTTGTCCGTAGTTCGACACGACGTCTACCCAACCCGCAGCAGATCCGGGTACGGTAACGCGTGGATGGAGCGCATGGGTATCGTACCGGTAGGCTTCAACCCGTCCGATAGCGCCTTCTCGCGTGTTAATAGGGACGGGAACGGCCGGAGCAGTTCATCGCCGATACGGACTTCGATGAGCGTCGTAGTACAGTGTGAACAGGTCGCCGCCGATGCGCAGACATGGGCTCGGTGACGTTCATGCAGGCCGCGACGGCGACGGCTGCCTCCTGTTTTCAGCGTATCTTTGTCAATATCGAACATATACATATTTTTTTTTTTTTGTTTTTTAGATATTCAAGTTGAAAGAGCAATTGGGGTGTGGGGGTTATTACAGCTGCGTTCCCTCCCTTCTCCAGTATCTTCAACCCAGCCTGCGCCGCGAGCGGCTGCGTACAGCTCACGATCCCCTTGGTGGAGTGTACGACGGACCTCCGGGACTGAAAATTGAAGAATTGAGCTTCGGTGTCTGCGTGCGTCCGGTTGGGATTATCGCCCAAGACAGCTGCCGCCGGTGCGCTGACGGCGCTCGCGCGGTCGTCGTGGACATGCTTGCGATTGAGAGTTGGAATCGAGGCTTGGAAGCTACTTGAAGTTGGAAACTCGAAGAGGTCGGAAGTTACGAATTGCGTTGATGGCGGCTAGGTTTGCTACTGGTAGCTATCTAGAAGTGTTAATGGGTAATGGTGGAACTACAAGTGTACGGATCATCGACGGTGCAAGGGTAGCTCGAGTTATTCGGGGATCTCGAAAGTTGACCTTTCTGAACAATTGAAGTTTTGATAGCAGCAAGATGACATCCATGGCGGATTTGAGGGAGATTTTATAAATTATATATATGAGGTCCTAATAGTATGGTGGGGTGCAGAATTGCGTCGTTTTCCGTCGAAGAGCTTCGGAGAACATCCCGATACTTAAGCTAAATGTGGGGCATTCTCAGAAAACGATTTAACCCGCCATGCAAATTACTAAGAGCTTTAGAATTTCAAGAATAGGCAGCAGGAAGTAAGGCGAGGAACCGACCCTCGGATACGGTAGACGGCTATACGGATATGTCCTAAGAGTTTAACAAGCAAGAAGCTGTTATAATAAACCGAAAATGGAAGGAAATAAATAAACAGCTAGTACTGTAAAGTGTGAAAGGCACTGTCGGAAACTGTCCTGGTGATATACACAGCTTTCGGAGATGCAAATTGCATTGGAAGGCGAACGATACTCGGCCTATATGTCCAGGTAGATATATCAATATCGCTCTAAACGCCTGAAGTTGTAATAATTAAATATCATGTAAACATAAGTAGCATTGAGATAAATCGTAGATACATCAAATATCAATCCCTTTCACTGCCCTCAACGCCAGAGGACAGACTAAGGAAAGCACATGGAGGAAAGCGCTCTATGTAAAAGAGCAATGAAATCAACAAAAGGAATTTAGACATGAGTGACGAATCATGAGCGTCGCTGATAAAGGTTATTATCGCGGGAATAAACCCTGATGGATTGGACAAGGACTAGAAAGGAAGAAAAATTACGCTGCGTTTCTTTCAGGGTAAAATTTTGGTATATATATCGGGAAAGGCTTTGAATATCTTCAACAATTGCCCGTAACTATACGGACAAGAATACCTCCAAAAGGGAATGAGACAAAAAGACAACTGGGCACGAAATGTGCACTCAATAACCTCCCCGTCCATCGAGACCTCTCTGGAGCTCCCGCTCCAACTCGTTCTCCGCACCGAAGCCCGCCTCCTGAGGCTTTGGGTCTTCTGCCCAGCCGCCGTTGGGCCCGTGGTTCGGAATGGGCAATTGGCCCGCATTAGCTGCCGCACCCTCAGGTTGAGGACAGGTTGCCGGCGGACAGTATGGCGGAATCTGATAACCTCATCGAGGATCATCTGCTTCATCTTATCAACCTCCTCGACGACTTCGAACTTGAAGTCAAACTCGGTCGGGCAATTCGGTTCGTCCGAGGCGTCGTGCCAGACCTGGAGGTAGCGATGCTCGAGAGCATCCTCGACCGTGATACGCTGGCTGGGGTCGAAAGCCAGCATCTTGTCTAGGAGGTCAAGCGCGTCTGGGTTGGCGTTCGGGAATAGCCGCTGGAATTGGATCTTTGGCATAAAAGGCAGATTTCTAACATATTCTTGCGCACGCGGGGAGCCTATCCTGCAGAGGGTCTCCTCGTTCGGCGTGCCGAGGTAGTGCAGGATCTGGTTGAGCTGGTCGACGTAGTCTCTCCTTTGAAGAACGGGCGCCCGCCGAGAAGCTCGGCAAGGATACATCCAACGGACCAAACATCGACTGAGGTGTGGGGGAAAAAATAATATGTCAGTGATTTGGTGTTTGCCCGAAAAGGGCTTTCTTAGTTACTTACTAGCTTTAGTATAGCTCTGGAAGCTAAGCATGATTTCCGGAGCACGGTACCATCTAGTGGCGACATATTCGGTCATGTAGCCGGCGTTCTCATCCGGATCCACTGAGAACCTCTGGCGAGACCGAAATCACAAATCTTAAGCTCACAGTCGGCGTTAACGAGCAAGTTTCCGGGTTTCAAATCACGATGCAGGACGTTTGCCGAGTGGATTACTTCAGACGCACAGGATCTGGTATATAAATGACTGGAAATGGGCATCCGTGAGCGGTTGTCCACTGCAGATTTTTGTTTCGAGTTAGCAATTAGTTCTACTAAAATTGTCCAATGCTTAGAAAAATTAGTATAACATACCTTCTAATAATTGCGGCGAGATCACATTCCATCAACTCTGCGCGCAGAAGAATTGTTAGTAAACTCGGCGCTTGCCCAGATCCAACCAATAAACAAGAAAAGCGCATTAGCTACCTTCATATAGGTAAACTTCGTTAAAGTTCTCGGGCCGGGGGATATCCATATCGTAAAGGCAAGTAATCTGTTATTGGTATCCACTTTAGCAGAAATCCCTCGAGACAATACAGTCGTTCTTCATGGGGCCCGGTTGGTAATAATGGACACAAGAGTGAAAGAGACGACGCGAAGTGGAGTAGCGTACATTTCGGTGACCTAATGTTTATCAATTAGTAAATTTTTGCCAAGCCGAATTTGAGAGCTATCGACCATACCTCGGAAGTGCTGAAGCAGCTTGATTTCTCTCAGCGCTCTCTTAGCAAGGATCTTCTTCGAGAAGACGTTGGTGACCTTCTTAACGGCCACGCCTTCGCCGGTGGTAGCATTTTGTGCTGCGCTGCAAATGAAAGTCAGTATCTAACCACAAGGAGAATAATTTCCTCCATAGCTGGCTGAGCTGTATTTTTGTCGAGTTCTCAAGCTTAAGTAAATTGAGATGTGAAACTAACCAGACGATACCGTAAGCTCCCTGCCCGAGCTCTTTCGTGACGGTGTACCGCTCATCGACTATGAAGTCCTGGTTGAAGACCTTGAAGACCTTCCTTCCCTGAAGGTACGAGTGATCGTTGTGGGACATGATGAATTAATATGTTTGGGGGTTATAACTATGTGCGGCACTGGGTTCGTTAGCTGGCGCCACAGGAAATAGATGTCACTCCAAGCAGCTGCGAAGCAATGTGAGGATTAAGGTACAAAATATAGTATAGAACGAAGAACATTAAAAAGAGTGAAGCATCTATCAACACTTTTACCGGAAGGGCTGGGTTGATGAATCTTTCAGGGACGATCGGCTCACACGACCCAGTGAGAAGAAGTGAGGTATTAAAAAAAAAAAAAAAAAAAAAAAAAGGTTCGAAGAACTTGTCTCGCCCTCCAGAGCTAATAAGATAAGCTTTCCCTTGGGTGATACAACCGCAAATCTATAGGACAATGAGAAACAACATCTCTCTTACCTTGAAAAGCTGCAAGAATTTAGAAGACGAAGTGGCGACTTTTGAGGAGCAAACGAGTGAAAAAAGGAGGCTGAAGGTCAAGAACAGAGCTCGAGGGCCGAACAGAGGGGTAGATGAACCTTTTAAAGAGAAAAACGGAGAGGTACTTTATATGAAAGCGTCAATAAAGGAGAAGAAATGAAAAGACCGCCCTTGTATGCGAGAAATAATATAATAGATATGAACCCTGGTAAGGATGAGGAGTAAAAGACGAAGAAACTTTGTCCTAATACGAAACGAGGTCCTGTATCCGCTTTGCCTATCAGGTGGGGAGAGATGGAGGGATGGAGGGATTGATCTCTCGATAAAAGTGGCGCATCAATAAAATCGAATAATAATATTTATTTATTTATTTATTTATTTATTTATTTATTTATTTATTTTCTCTGCGTTTTGGTTTTTTTTTTTTTTTTTTTTTTTTTTTTTTTTTTTTTTTGTGACGGGAATGGGCAAAAGGCGGGGCTAACTGCTACTTGATATTTTTTTTTTTTTTGCTGAGAATAATCACGTATATTTTCTTGTTTCGCACTAAAAATATTTGGCCCCTCTTTTCTCTCACTCCTGTTAAAAATTTGCCTGTGTATATTCGTACGTAGAAAGCAGTACCCAACAATTATCTAAGCTCTCGTGTCTAAATAGCTCTTGCCGATGCTGCAGACACTCGGGCTTGCGATTCGTCGGGTTTCTCAAGTTTGATTAACAAAGAGGCATTATAGCTATTGGCTCTTGCATTGGGAAGCAACTTAGAAGGCTCTTTGGGGCTTATAGGATCCGTGCAGGTGCTAAGAGAGCCAGGCTAGTCAGCTAGGGCTGAAACAGCTAGTTGAGTTTAAACCCAAGACCGCGAGTGCAACTCCGTAAGCGCTGCAGGGTGGGCTCCGGTAGCCGCCCACGGGATGAAAATTGATTGGCGAACTATGAAAATTCACCCAACAGAGACGTGGTCAATTTGGAATTAAAGATATTCTCCTTATTCCTGCTTATTATATTAATATATCAGATGTTGTGGAAATTTCCGTGATGTTCCAATCTCGGTTCTGCTGTCTTCCGGTTAAAGTTTCGCTGCCTCAATTTGGGTACATGATCCAAGCGGTCTGCGAGGCGGTGCTCAGCACACTTCGGAATACCCGTCTGACTTAGGCGAGATTCAATACCTAAAAAATTTTGGCGAAACAAGTTTTGTTTTCTTCCCGTTTATTACGTTAATCACATATTGAAGCGACATGTTCTGATAAGGCTGAGCTCGTATCACGCCGCTTGGTCTGCTCAAGCTCTGCAATAGTGATTCTGCCGTCTCTTTCCACTCGGTGAGGCCGTGCGTCCTGGATAAGTTCTCAGCGTCCAGGAATTGCTTCCTCGCTTCTCCTATGTTCCCGAGCTTCTGCTCCAGCTGCCCGAGGTTCAGCATGTTGATGATACAAGCACGTCGCACTCTGGTGTTCGTTTCGGCGGCTTTATATGCGTACTAATCTCTATCGCTTTCTGGTGCCATTTCTTCGCCGCTTCCTGTTGCTCGCTGGACTGATAGCGGCATGCTGCGGTATTGGAGTTTGGAGCATACATGTACCAACGTTGTTCACTGGAAAAGGGTCAGTATTGTTCGAACAAGTAAGCGTAAAAATGGGTGCGCAATGCTTACTGAGGACAGCAGAGTGGCAAATTGGTGAGGAATATGTGTCAGGGCTTCGAGGTATAGAGGTGTGGCCTCAGCAGGACGCTTAGTTGCCTGATAAAAATCAGCCAGCTCTTTTCCATCATCGTTAGCTCGATGGTCTCGCGCTTAAATTTGAGACAATAAGGAACATACGCTCAAATAGTGCACCAATCATTTCATCCGGCCACAGCGCATCCTGCACCTCCTTCTCCTTCTTCGCCGTGTCAATAGCCCATATCAAGCTATTCTCAGCTTTCCCTATATCCCCGTATCCATGTACATCTTACTCAACAGCCTCCCGATCCCAATACATTTCGCCATGGCCTCTGCCCTCCTCTTCTCCCCGAGCTCCAGGCGACGCTCGTCCAACGCTATCAGCAGCTCATCCCTTGTCTTCTCAAGCACTAGTATCCCTTCACTCTCCATTTTTGCTTCAGCGAACACGGTTGCGAACATGATATTTAACCCCGTAACTTCGTCGCTCGTGGGATCTAAGTCGAACGCAGGAACGAGGCGGATCGCAGCTTGGAAATGTCGAATCGCCTCGGGTAGTCGTCTTTAAATTTGTAGTACAGCCCTCGGCGGATGTGCTCTTCTACCTTTTGAGGATATCGGCTGCTGAGGCGCTTCATTACTTGCTGGTAGTATCTGTAGCTGGAGTAGCCGATCACGAAGACTGCGCTTCCGATCCTATAAATTGAGTCGTTAGTGAGGTAAAAAGAAAATGCAAAATTTACAGGAATGAAGTCAATGAACGAGACGAGTAGCAGGTACAAAAAGGCGCCGAATGTAGCGATTCCGGGGCTTCTGCGCCACGAATCCCTCCATGTTTGGAAGCTAAAATGCTTCTCCGTCCTTCTAGAGGGCGACGGTCGTAGTGGCTGTAGTTCCTTGACGGCACATTTCGAGCAGGTTGGAACGGGTGAATGGGGCTTCCCGTAGCGACCTCTGTAATGTCCTTCTAGATAAAGTCGATGAATTTTTGCAGGATCCCAGTTCGTAGACATGTCCGACAGATGTTCATTGTGTGAAATTGATAAGTTGATTACATTTGTAGAAGCTTGCAATTGAAGCCGACGAGCTGTTAAAATATAAAAATAGCTGCAACAAGAAGAGCGTGCTGTATGAACTGAGGCTCTTTGCACGACCGGAATCGGAACTTTTGCGCCTTTTTTTTCGCTCGGGGTTTCCTCTTTTTTTAGGCTGCGGCCCAATGGTATATCACGTTTTTTCCTTCTCCTTTCACGCGTAAATTACGTCGCAATTTATCTCTCACACACACACAGCCCAGAAAAATTCTAGATCGGAACTTTCACCAGGTCCTTCTTAAAACTTCGCCCTTTCTCAATCACAATGATGTCTCTAACACCTTAATCCTTCAGAGAAGATATCCTAAGAACTACCAAATCAACAGCGACAACTAACGAAAGTCGTCCAAGATGTGTGGACGATATGCTATGGCCATCGTAAGTCAATCTTTGAGATTCTTGTCGATGAAATTTAGTTGGATTTTTTGCTATTTAAAAATGACGTCTTGTTCATCAGCGGATGGCCTTGATCCGTGAGCAATTGGAAATGGACGGAATGAACGTAGATGAGGAACTTCCCCCTGACGACGCCGTGAGGCAATCCTACAACGTTGCGCCTGGATACTTCGAACCAGTCTACCGAGCAGTCATAGAAGGCGGAGGTGGGGGCGGAAGCCGAGCTGCTGCAGGTGATAATGATGCGTCGGATGGAGCCGTCGATGATCAGGGGAATGCAGACGATGAAAACGACGAGGAACGTGACGACATCAACGACGATACACCAGCGGCAACCAATAAGAAGATCAAATATGTGTTATCTCCGATGAAGTGGGGTATGTCAAGTGAAAAGATAATCTCCGATATAAATATCAAAAACGTTGAGATTGCATTCCTCGGTTGTTTCTATGAGGGGGAAGAGGAAGAAATATTAATCTATTATCGTTAATACTGATTGTTTATCTAATTTCATGCAGGCCTGATTCCATTCTGGACTAAGCGCAACCCGGACTACGCCTCCATGCTGAAGACGATCAATTGCCGTGACGACTCGCTGTTCGACAACAAAGGAATGTGGACGACGATGAAGAATAAAAAGCGGTGTATCGTCCTGGCGCAAGGCTTCTTCGAATGGTTGACCAAAGGAAAAGATAAGTTCCGCATTACACCAAGAGAACAGACAGGAAGTTGCTGTGTATGGCGGGGCTTTGGGATAGCGTCAGTATGAAGGTTAGTGCTGGCGTGTTTCTTCGTATGTCTTTTATCAATCAGGTATGGAAGATTGTGAGACTAACTCCGTGTACCGTAGATGCCAAAGATGAACTATACACCTACTCTATAATTACAACATCATCCTCGAAACAGCTTTCTTTCTTACACGATCGTATGCCGGTTATCTTCGATCCCGGTTCCCCTGAGATCAGATGTGGTTGGATCCGACGCGGAAGTGGGACATGGAGTTGCAAAAAGCTCCTTAAACCCTACGAAAAGTCTGGTTTAGAGACATACCAGGTCAAGAAGGAAGTCGGGAAAGTTGGTAATAATTCGCCGCTGTTCATTGTCCCGCTTGACAGCAAGGAGAACAAGAGTAATATCAAGAACTTCTTCGCTGCGGGGAACAAGAAGACCTCTGCCAAAGCGGAGGATAAAGTAAAGGAGATTAAAGGAGAAGAAGGAAAGGAAATCGAGGGAGAGAACGAAGAGGAAACTAAAGAGGATCACAAAGAGGAGACTAGGAGGAGCTCAAGGAAGAAGGCAAGGTGGAGGAGCTCAAGGCAAAGATAATCGTCGTCGGAAGACATCAAAACTGAAAAAGAGGATCTTCGTCGAAAAGGCGACTGTTGAGGAAAACGGGGATGTCCTGAAGACGGAGACGAGAGGCCAAAGGAAACCCCGGAAGAAGATGTCGATGCTGCCGCCTTAATGCCGCCCCAGATCCTTCGAAACTGTCACCGCATCGGTCTCCCACGAAACAACTCCACATTCACGCCGAAGTCTGCAAAACGAAAGTTTAGCGACCTCACGCCGGATTCTTCTATGCAAATGCTCCAGTTATCACCTACAAAGTCGCCATCCCCTGTTAAATCGCAGCAGGGCTCTTACTATAGCAGCTCGACACTCGGTTCCTCCCCTAAGAAGGCTGGGAACCCATTCTCGTCGCCAAGTAAGAAGCAGAAAACGTCACCTGACGCTAAGGACCTAAAGAACACGAGCATCACCAGCTTCTTCAGCAAGAAGTGATGACACTCCTTTTCCGTTTTCTCTTTCACCTCTTTCACTTCTGACCCACATTTCCCCTTTCGCATTTTTTTTCTTTGTATTAGTACTATATTTGTAATACCCTGCTCCGTATATTCTTCATCCGGGCTTATACTTCTGTTCATTCTTTTTCCTCTTTACCCTCATTAGCGTTTGAATTTGCGGCGTCTTACAAGTTTTTTTTTTTTACAGGAACATGTATGTTATTCTTCTAATTTTGGGATCGTATGATGCATTGGAGGGCCGACTATCCTTTGGTGTTCGTGTTTGATAATCTTTCTCATATTTTTCCTTCCGCTTGCCGTTTTCCTATTCGTTTGCCAAAATGTCGTTCGTGAAACTGACACTGCCGCTCACAAACTTCTTCTCTTTTCTTTTTTCCGTCGTATACTGCCCTCTATATTCCTAACAAGCCCGTCGTTATAGTGGAGCGGATTTAGCCTGCGCTTAGCGCCGGCCGGTACTTTGTTCGGGCACTTACACCCCAAGAAGGGTAGCGATATTTCTTCCACGGTGTCGTATCATCTTCGCGTTCCTTTTCTCACTGCATGCAGATGCTACACGTACGACAACCGTCCTCTTGTTCCTTTAACCAAGGTTTTATTGCTATATTACTTTTATATTACCAATGATCTGCCTACTTTGCGTTGCATTCTTTTTTGATTTATCCGTCCTGATCATGACTCGCTTTGCATCGAGTTGTTCCTTTGGGGGGGGGGGGGTTTCTCAAAGAGTTTCCAGTTTGTTTCCGAGAAGGGGAACCGTTACATGCCCTACGGTCTGTCTCGCGACATGATATATTTTTTTAAATGAGTGAATTCGCTCGCGAGTGGTAGGGTAGGGTAGACCCCCATTGCGGCCATCCGTGCGCACCCCATTCACTATCGAGTTGGACTTTCAACCCCCGTGGGGGGGCGCCCATTTGCAAATCTTTTTTGCATGTTTGACCGTTCTGCCGCCATATCGGAACATTCCGGACACCCCGGGGAGAACAGTATCAATGACAATGGCAATGACAAGCATGGAGACAGCAGCGGCGCGCGTGGGGCCGAATCCAGGCACCCCTCAAACCAATAAACGAAACCAAAAAAAAAAGGAAAAAGGAAAAGAAATTAAAGCGGGAAACATGGGACGATAATGATCCGGATATATTGATAGAAATTTGCGATACTATACTAGAAGAGAATCTCTTTCTTTCTATTTTCTATTTTTTTTATCTACTGCAATATGAGCGTATTGGCCGTGTTAGATTAGAAATTAAAAAAAAAGATATCTCGTCGAGTCAGTTTATTGTGTAGATCCTTGTCGACGGACGACATTTTGGACATTCGCTTATTTTGTTTTTTTCTGTTCCTTTCCCTTTGCGAATCAAATTCCACGATGTAGATTTTTCCGTGCAATTTCATGTCTATACTCCAAGACGGTCATCGTCTATATCCATTTCATCCCAGTAATAGTAGACGGACCCTTAAGATTGTCACTTTCCCCCTTCTCAAACTAGTATAAAAACGCAACGGATAGACGACAAAATGATAATCTTCGAAGGTTTTTTCTTTTAGACTTCTACCGCTGCTTCTTTCCATTTCCCTTCTCCGCAAAAATATTGCAAATTCCCGTCTCCCCGGGTCCAAACGACACTAGTTCCCCCCATTACTCACTGGCTCAATCGATTTTGGCACCAGTTTCAGCCGCAGAACGTCCCTAGCTCTCTTCCCTGCTGCCTCTGCTGTAGCACTCTTAATATCTATCTCTTTCTTTTTTCTTCCTTCTAGCCCTTTTCCTTCTACCCCCTTGCCGTTGCCGTAGGCGCTCTAGACTGCTTTCGGGCGGACACGGGCAGAGGCAAGAAGAGTGGACACCTCAAAGCTCAGAGGGGACTAAGAGACGCTAACTACAGCTTAATTCCCTTTTCCCTTGCCTTTATCCCTATTATCTCTGGCGTGCGTGTATCATATTATTATCTTTTCTTTTTTCTTTTTTTTCTTTTTTTTTTTGTTTCTATTTCTCCCAAGCCAGGCACCACCGCAAGAGTCCACACACTATCCTTCTTTAATAATAGATTTGCTCCAATTTTTAATACAACAGCCCATCTACCAACGCACAAAGTCTAAAGGAACGGTGGTAGGAGAATATCCAACACAGACCAGACCGTACTTACAACATCCTTACTTTCTTTCTTTTCTTTCAAACAATCTAACGGCAGAGTTATATCGTCATATTCGCAAAAGGGTTGCCGATGTTTTAGGGCTTGAGAACATGGCAGTTGTGATTCGGGGCGTCTAACGGTCTTGCAGCCTGCAGGAAGAGCAGAAGACGGTGGTTGTTGCCTTTTATTTTCAATATATATATATATATATATTTTCTTTTAGGCGAACCGTTTTTGTTGAACATCTAGTTCCTTTTTTTTTTTTTTTAATTCTTCTCGAATCTTCCTTTTCTTCTTCTTCTCCTTCTTTTTCCCTCTTCACGGGGAGGCTCTGTTCTTCTCCGATCTGAGGTTCTCATAGGAACTGGAAGACGTATTCTTTTTCCTAGAACACAATTCTTACCGATAGAGCCATTCTATCTTTCTTTTTTTTTTGTGTCCGATTGTCGAGTATATCGGATCCATTTCAAACACATCTACCTATCACGTTTCACGTTTTTTACCATACGGCCGAGATAAAATTTAAAAACCCACACCGCGAGCAAAGCCATGCCGCCGCCAGGAAAGACAACGGCGGCTCCGACTGCGGCTCCGCTCCCGTCACCTTTCGCGAGTCTGATTGCGCGGGCACCGACAAAGCTTAAGCCCCGCCGCCCTCCTGGTAATCGACTGCCAGGAGGGCTTCCTACGCCCGTCCGGACCGATGCCAGGTTCAGCGGAGTTAACGACGCAGATCGCGAAAAATTCAGGAAGCTCTTGCCTTCTTTCAGGAGGTCTGGGGGTGACGTGCTTTGGATCAAGACGGAGTATAAGGAGAGCCGCGATTCCCGTACCGCGGAGAAGAGCGCGCACACGGCGGAGATACAAGATAAGCTGGGGTTGTTGAGCGCGGACGTGTGCAGCGACGACGGGGCAGCGATACGGCACGGGTTCGAAGACGCCGATAACTCCCGCAGAATTGATCGGGAGGATAAAGTAATAGAAGCAGACGACGGGTCGCCGCTGTTAAAGGATCCCGACGCCTTCTTGAGCAAGAAATTCGCGTCGGATAACAAAGGGTTTTTAACCGCTGGGAGCGAGAGCGCGAATTTCGTCTCAGAGATTACAAAGTTCATAGAGCCGACGGACAGGACGATCACGAAGACTTGTTATTCTGCGTTTGAAGAAGGTAGTTTGGTGTTGACGCTGAGGAGCAGGATGGTGACGGAGCTGTACATCGCCGGCGCGAACACGAATTCTTCAATCTTTGCGACGGTGTCGGATGCGTCCCGCTACGGGTTTATGATGTGGGTATTGTCAGATTGCGTGTCGTACACGGATAAAGAACGGCACGAGAACGCCTGCAGCATGATGAAGAACAATTTCGGGGTCGACCAGCTGCGGACCGTCGAGCTGCTCATCAAGGTCGTAGAAGGGAAAGGGGAACACAAGGAGGAAGCAGCCCAGGTCGTCGGCGAGGAGATGATCGCGAATCCGACCGTCGACGAAGAAACGTTAGAAAAACTAGTCGAGAGCCTCAAGATCAGCGAGAACAATGCGAAGGGCACGGCTACAAATTCAGACTCAGAATTAGAGGAAGAGGACGACGAGGATGCTGCACCGCGGGCGAAGCAAAAATCTCACCCGATGACGCGTCCTCTATCATCAGCGCATCTATCGCCGCGAGCCTCAAGGCGCTCGAGCTGGAAGTCGGATCCGATGATGACGAAGACGAGGACAGTGACAAGGAACATGACGAATTCTTAGCGCTCAAGGCGAAGATACTTAAGAAACCAAGCGCGCTATCCTATCTGATGAAACGGCCGATAACTGCGCGATCCTCCGCGTCGAAATCACCCGTAGAACAAAAGCCACCCGCAAACTTCGTCCAAAGGTCCGCCAGTCAACGATCCAAGGACACCGCCACCAACAATAACAAACCGTCTGACAAAAGGACGTCGCCAAAGCGAAGGCGCCAACGGTTACACTTGCAGCTGCCGACGCTCAAAAAGGAAGTTCCAAAGGAACCGGACAAAGATAAGGTCGCCACGAAGCGCAGATTCCCGACAAGCCACAGCCCAAGACGGCGACCGAACAAGAGACGAAACTCCTACTAGGGAAGACGCAAAGGCTACCGCCAAGTCAGAGGCGAAGGTGGAATCGAAATCTCAACCTCTAGCTAAATTACCTGTTTCTACTAAGGTAGAGGGCAGACTGCCGTTAAAGCAAATCCACAAGCTGCCGCCGAACCGGCAGCGCGCGCGAAAGCCGACCCGGTGTCCGCACTAGCATCAGCGCCACAAACGATAGCGAACCTGTGCAGCGCCAAGGCAGGCAACTGCGGCAGCTCCGACTCCGTCAGCAAAGGATAGTACTGAATCTGAAACCCCGCCAAAGCAGGATCAGGCCAGACCGCTTCCCAACAGAGGGTTGAAAGGAAACCGATCGTAGTGAGGAGACGCATTTCCGTTAAGAAACCGGAACCGACCGCGACCCAAACGCAGCTACGAACGAACCTTCCGCGCAGAAGGTTAAACCTTCAGAAGCAGAAAAGTCTAATAGCGAAGTGGAAGTGAAGGCTGAAAATCCTGCGAAGACGAGTGACAGCGCACCCGGGAAGCTGAAGCTTTAGCGAAATCAGATGATTCGAATCCTGGAAATTCCGAGACTTCCGTCACACCCACGGCTAAATCGCCAGTATCGGTTGTCGCGGATGACAAGGTTGCAAGGACAAAGGATTCAGGTTCTGCTACCGCTGCTGGTGTTGTGACTAACAAAGGCAAAAATGATAGGGATCGTGCGCCAAGCCCCAAAAATCCTGCGACGGAGGAAATACATAAAGAAGCGACCGCAACCCAACTTCAGACAAGGCTTCGAAAGACAATATCAGCAGCACATCAACGACAATACGGAATCGCAAAAGCCTAGATCTGAAACAATGCCTAAGAGGGAATCAGCAGAGAACATAATTGACCCCGCCACACAGGCCAGCAATAATAATGCGCCGCAACAGCCTCCCCGCAGGAAGAAGAATGTCATTCCTGGCACGTTCGTAGGTCCCGGTGAACTCATAGGCGAATTGGAAGACGGATCGAAAATCATTCCCGATATTCTGCCGCCGGAGCTTGCAGTGGACGCCTTTGAGAGGCTAAAGGAGGAGGTAAGATGGAGGGTAATGTACCACCGCGCGGCGAGGTTCCTCGCCTCGTTGCGGTTGGAAGGAGAGATTTCGGAGGATGGAAGGTATGCAAAGCTTTACTCCGCGTTTCAAAGGTAATAGATATTCAAATTCTAACAATGACATTTGTTTCAGCTTCCCAATCTATCCGACATCCGCCGACGAATCCCACCACTACTGCCATTCTCTCGAACCGTCTCGGAGATCAGGAAGCACGTCGAAAGGCGCTAGGTCACCCTGTCAACCACGTTTTATACAGTACTACCGTGGAGGTATGGATTACATTTTCCGAACACTCCGATAAAACGCTCGATATTGTTCAGGTTCCTACATCTGCAATGTCTCCCTCGGAGCGCAGAGGTGATGACGCTGAGGACCAAGAAGCCGTACAAGAATCACCAAAAAGAAAGAGAAGAATGCAGGATACGTGACCGCCACTCCGGCAGCAGTGAAGTAGCCGAAGGTGACGAGGCGAGAGACATTCAGCGCGTCAAGCTTCTACACAATTCACTCTTCGTCTTGGGCCTCGTAACGAACAGAAAATGGACGCACGCTATCAAGCAGGACCGCGTCCGACACACCTTAAGAACCCGCACGAGCTCGCGTACAACGGCGAGCGCATCTCTTGACATTCAGGCAGATCGGCACCTTCCTTTCTAAAGACGAGCGTAAAATTGGGGCAAGGCGCGAAGAGCAAGGAGAAGTCGTCGGCCGGAGAAGCAATCTGCGGCGACGAAGAAAAAGCCCAGAGCTTATATACGCCTTCGCGGCGGAAAACGTACCCAGACTTCGTCTGGAGCGAAACCTACGGTAAAGGTTTCGACGTGCTGCATTTCAACGCCGCAGCTGCCGCAGATTTACACGCTGGCCGCGCACGACGACGGAAACTCCGTCGAGTTATGAGGCTGCACCCGTCGAGCTTGAGCATTAAGATCGCGTTGGTGGAGCTAGGGTTGAATTACCGCGAGCAGGCGCTAAAGATGTCGGACCTGTCGGATAAGCACTTTGCGAAGTTAGCCCCCGGCAGCGGACGCCGGTGTTCGTCGACGTGGATCCGTCTAGGACGGTCGTCATAGGCGAAGCCGCGATACTGAACTACATCGCCTCCACCACGCGTCCGAGTAACGCGCAGCAGGTCGGTTCGCCGGAAATGTACACCCAACTGCTGCCGGACCCTAAGAAGGACCAGTGCGAATTCGGCCGTGTCCTTTCCGGATTTTCGGAGTTACCTGGCCTGTTGGAGCTAACGCAGAAGATAAGCGTGTTCCCGCTTACGCAGCCTACTCGAAGCTTGACAAAGTCGATGATTCTGTGTTAGAGGAGGCGAAGGAGGAGCTTAAGAATTGAATAAGTACTTTGGAAGAAGCCCCGTCGTCAGGCAAGAAGGATGAGCAGAGGAGTTTTTACGATATTCGATTGCGCTCTCGTCCCCATTGCTCGCGCATTTGGTTACGGGACTCGGCGGCGCGGTGGATATTACGGAGTACGAAACGCTGAAGGGTTACTTCGAGGCTGCTAGGACGAGAGAGAGCGTGCGTAAGTTCTCGGAGAGGATATATTCGACTTTAGCAAGAAATCTTCAGCGGAATTTGATGCTCTGGACAATGATAAGGAGGAAGAGAAAGTCCGCTGAAGAACGGCCTATGGAGGATAAACTGGCGCCAAAAGTCTCCGGTACAAGAGGTCCCCGTCGAGGAGAAACCTACACAACGACCGCCGGCAGAAGAGAAAATAGCTAAAGGAAACCCTCGTGGAGAACGAGCCAGTGGATAAGACTCAAGTGCAAGACGAACCGACGAAAGAAAAGCCCGCAGAGACCGCCAAAGCCATCGAACCTGACGAAGGGAAATTGAGGACAATGCCGATGATAGATGCAGACAGCTCAGCAGAGACGGACGATAGTGCTACAGAAGACGACGGCGGAGGTGTCAAACTCGTTTTGTGATACTTCTTTCTTTCACCTCTACAAATCTCTCTTCTCTCTCTCTCCGCCACCAACATCTCCTCTTCCCCATTCTTTTCATTTCTTGAATGTTTGAAAAGCATATACATCACCGTAATATTTTTTGAGGTTTTTTTCAACCGCAATAGTATATTTTAATACATATCGACGTTTTAATCCATGTTTTTGATTTAAGCAAGTATATATACAATCTATATAGCTTTTAATGTTGGTAAGAAGCGTCACGTTCATACTTACTCATATATCAGAAATATGCATTATTTGAAGTATCTTGATAATGAAACTTAGGGTCTCTTGTTCAATGTGTACTAAAGTAGTAATCTTATCATTCGTAACCTGAAATGAACCACGATATCGCGATGTAGAATGCCGTTCAGGATATACGCAGGATTGCTGTTTGCTTCGGACTCGCAAGAAAAAAAGCCTTGCTTACCTAATATTTTCTTGCGTAGACCATTCTCAAAGTTTCATAAAGGGATTTCGCGCGACTCAAAAATTCACCACTAAACCCTTCAACTTTCACTTCAACATCACCATCACCAGCTAAACGAACAAAATCGCATCATAGTCATAAAAGATGCCGAAATATAAGTTATCCCATATCATCCTCTTCTACTAATGCACGCCTGCTGACATTCCTAGCACTCTTTTGTAGGTTTTCTCGCTGTCCGAAGCTTTGCGCGACCATTAAAAAGGGAGGACTTTAGTTTGCTCATTTTTTCAATATTGAATTTTAGGTGACTACTGCGACGTATACCTCACGCACGACTCCATCAGCGTCAGGAAAGCGCACAACAGCGGGAGGAATCATATCAGGAACGTCGTCGATTACTACCAACGTATGCGCTACCCGCCACCACAATTCGACACCTCTCTTTTTATTTTAGCAAACTTTGGGTTGGTAGGAGATGCTGATGGATTGTGGTGTGTAGAGATCGGACAGGAGAGGCGCAATCGGTTATAGACTCGATCACTAGCTCGTACGCGCCGAGGGACATGCTTCTGCCTGGATTTCGACCGTAGGCCCGGTGGCACGCTGGGGCCGCGGGTGGGATTCCTGGAGCTTTTGCCGGTGGTTTGCCTGCTGGCATGCCGCCGCCGCCGTTTGGTAAGGGGATTTTTACTCAGATCTTGTCGAGATGACAAATAAGCTAATGTTGGTTTACAGGACGCGGTGGACGGGAGGGTTTCCGTCGATGCGGGAGCTCCAGGCGCTGGACCGTCTGGATTGCCACTCGTACGTTTTTCACTCTTTCCCTCCTTCTCTTTTCTCCTAACTATGAGCTAAAGATTGAATTGTTCTTTCAATAGCGCCCGCGGCAGAGGAATGCCACCGTACCCGCTCCCCTTACCGGCATGCCAGGCGCGCCTCCCCTCCCCCTTCCAGGAATGCCCGGCGCACCCACCTATCCCGGCCGGATTCCCGCCACCCCAGGGTTTCCCCCAGGTGGTCCTCCGCCGATTAACCCGCAAACAGCTTACCCATGATGCCCCCTCCTGGTGGAATCCCCGGTTTTCCTCCGCCGCACATGGGCGGTTGCGCCCCCGCCGGGCATGATGGGAGGAATGCCGCCGCCGCCGGGTGGACCGCCGGGAGCTGCTCCGCCGGTATGGCGCGCCACCGCCTGGAGGTGGATTCGGTGCCCCGCCTGGTGCGCCCCCGGGGCCATCTGGGCGCCTGGTGCGCCGCCGGGAGGGGTTAGGGACACCATCGCCACGTCAGCACGGTCAGCACGGTAACACGATAACGGTAACGGTAGGGCAGGGTATTACGGAAGTCATCCGGGTATGTTCAGGATGAGAAATACAATAATAATAACGGCAACGGTGGTAATGGGAATATTCACGGGGTCGAATCTCTAGCAATTCAAGGCGCGGATAGTATCAAGAGGAGCAGAAACCACTAAAAAAAATACATTATGTTGGCGCTCTAGGGTTAAGTAAGTACTTGAAAAGAATAACGGCTTATCTTTTCGAAAAGAAAATATGGATTATTCCCCCGGAAATTATTTAAATCACCGTCTTTCTTGTTGAATCTTTCCGTCCAAAGGGTAGGTAGTATCTTACAGCTCTTATTTTCGCGCTTTTTCACAGGGTTTTCCAAGAGCGGTTTCTTTTTTTTTTTACTTAGAATATTTTATTGCGAATCATAGTTTTCAACTACCTGTATTTTTAGGGAGTTAATTGGGAATTTCATTTTTTCTTCGGTAGATGATACATTGAAACTCGTTTTCTGCTTTACCTATCTATTTTTGGTCTCGGAAGACTACTAAGATATCCCAGCTTGCAAACTTCTGTAGATTGATTAGGCCATTTCTAAGCTTTTAATCACTTTATATGATCCTTACTAGTATTGGTTCTGAGCAAGATGATGCTGGGGAACTTGTAGCGTGTTGATTATACATATAGCAGTAACGATCCCCGTCTGTGTGTAAATGCTAAGGCTAGCTTCATGATGCTTCTCCTCGGCTGTTTTCTTCGGCTTTTATCATGAAGCAATGTTTCATGCATTATTCATGATCAGACAGATTTTAGTAGAGTTTTTGGCTTCCGAAATATGAGCAACTATAGTAAACAAACATTCTAATGTTAACAACCCACATATTCCAAACGCTCATTATGATATCTGCAAAGAAAAAGCATTAAATTTTTTTTTCTACGACGAACTTATATTTCTTTGCAGAATAATACTTAATCGAATGCAAAATCCTGTAGAATTTTCATGAATCCAAGTAAAAGGCATTCAGGGCTTGGTGGTTCGGCTACGACGTGCTTTAAATCTCAAAGCTTCATGCATTGATTAAATAAGTTCATACTAGAAAGCATTGACAACGATATAATCAAAAAAAAAGAAAAAAAAAAGAAAAGAAAACGAAAGCAGGACCATGGACGATCATGAGGCAAAAAATACCAATCGCAGCTATATAAACGCTTCTGCTTCTCACAGATATCATGAGTCCGTTCTTCGTGGTATTCGCCGATTTGAAAAATATAAGCGAAAGATTAAGTATAATAGCTTGGAATTGTATCACCCAAACCGCGATACTCCCCTTAGGCTTACCTTCTTTATAAATCACCCCAAGTCAAAGCAAAAATGAAGCTCTCCCTCACCCTCCTCCTCCCAGCCGCCACCGTACTCTTCGGCACCGCCCTCGCCGAAAGGACGCAAGTCTGCCACTGCCGCCACTGGACACCTACGAACCCAACAACAAGCTCACGGAGTCATACTGCAACAACATAGCTAGCGCCAAGCTAGGAAGACCGGCGGCTTGAAAACAACAGCGGACCACCGCGCAAAGCTCGACCGGACGGGCAGGATACACTCGTGTGCACGTTACCCGCGGGGGTTATAAAGTCAGGCTGACCGATTGTTCGAGAACCAAGGGAGCTGTTTGGATGAGGGCGAGATGATGATAGTAATTGGGGGACGAGTCGGTTTATACTATGCGGTGCTCGACTATTACGGATGGGCGGGATGAGATTCTTGGGGAGGGGGAGAGGGAGGATTGATGGACTCCTGTAATATCTTTGTCGGAGAGTTAATGGGGGCGTGCAGGAGCTCTCCGTCTTCGAGTTAGTTCTTAGTTTTATTATATTTTAATAGCTCATTGAAGATATGTTCCCTTGATCCTTGTTCAGAAGTAATGCTAAGCTCACTAGAACATATATATCAATTTTCTCCGCCATAACTATCTACGAGCATAGAATGAGGAAAATTTGGCATCCCGTTCGCTCTGCCATTAAACAAGCCTCATATCGGACGACTAGTACTACTGTGTGACAAAGTGGGAATCCCGTCTCTTGTAGATTCCTTTTTTTTTTTTTTTTTTTTCCGCTGATTTAATACTTTCCGGGAAAACGCTTTCGTTGTCGTGATACACATCTATCTCATTCATAACACAAGTCATCATGACAATTTAGCTGTCTCTCGTTTTTACGCTTTTCGTAAGCATGAATTTGAGAGGAAAAAGTCTTAGTATAGCATAACTTTACGCTTTAATGTAATCTTGATCATGCTCGTCACATCGTAGTATTCTTGTCATTATATGAAAAAAAGTTTCTATTTCTTCGCTGCCCATCACCTTGCGATACTAGTGAGAATCTAGAGTTGTAAAATCGGAGCTACGGCCTAACAACACAAGATAGTTAAGCACTCACTTTTCCATGTTAAGTCTCTGATACATAGCCAGAAAGAATATTCCCTTAGGAATCCTAGTAGTTTGCTTTGCGCTGCATGCAAATTTGATGCTATATGGAGAGAATGTTCTCATTGATTTTCCCCTGGTGACTAATTTACGAACATGTCTGTCTGAGTTGCTCATTATATTCCCCGGTTTTATAATTCCTAAGCTAGTCTCTTCCTCTACTATCTATATTTGTGCACCTAAGTGCAATTCGTCGATTTACGTTTCTTTGGCTCCTTTGGCGTGGTATATGAGTCCGTGTACACCACAAGAATCTCGAGGAACTCATGCGCACGGCGATTGGTCAAGCAGAATCCCGGTGCCAAGCGGCTCAAGAACCAAATGGTAGGGATGCGTTGCCTATTCAAAAGTAACAGATTTCCTTATACCAGAAGTCTCCAGGGGTGCTCAGTCCTGGAGAGGGTATCCAGAGTTTCCAGAATTTCCAAAGGACCTCGATCATATCGGAAATTTGATTCAAGTTCAAGTCACGACTGATTTTTTATTTTTTTTTTCTCTACCTGGGCCTCTTGGCAAACTAACTACTTTGGTAGCCGGTAGAGGTAAAGAGGTTTTTTCCTCATATAATTTACACAAAACTATCTTCTTTTCTTCCTCAATACTCAAAAACATCCCCTCAAGTCACGATCTACCCTAGTACACAAGTATCGTTACACAGATTCAGCCAGTGAGGTAAGGCGTCAATCAGCGGAGGAAAAATACCAGAAGGAAGATTGTGGCCGTTTGGCTCCTTTGGTAGAATGGATCATTGTAGGCGAGTATATGATCGAGGTGTACGAAACGTATATTAAACTTGTTGATATTGCTAGTAAATCGATATCTCGGTCCCAAGATAATTTGAAGCCTGGCGGATAAAAACAGGGGTTGAGGAAAACATGGCTTTGCCGAATCGCAAGGCTAATCAATCGCGGAATATGTTAAGTACTTGCTCATGCTCGTAGGCGTGGTAGGCTGGGTCATAACCCGAAGGAGAGGTCTATTTGCCAATTGACCAATAGGTCAAATGATCAATACACTTGCATGAATTATGCGAGGACACCTTTAAGATAAGGCCAGCTTCGACTTCAAAAGCATACGCATGTGATAGATACTAATTAGTGTAATAAAAAAGCAAGTAGGCAGTGCGGTAAAGAAACTAATACAGCAAGCAAGCAATGTAATGGACATATTGAGATTGGGAATCTATACGTTGTGGATTTCTATATTGTTTAATAGATTCTACCCTCCAAGGGTTTTAGTGCTCTGCCGAAACTGGGTCATTCGATTCTCAATTGAAAGGGCTTAAAACTTGATTGATTCTCCGACTCGACGATCTAAGATTATAATAATTACACAAGCTAACTTGCCACCGCAACTTCTAGGCCTCTAGAAGTATGATAACTCCGAATACTTCCCGTGCTCGGAAGCATTCGTTGTAATTTGACTTACGAGGTTTCTGTCCTTCCGAGTCTCATAGAATACTGAGAATCCACTCGGAAGAAGAAATAGAGGAATGTTTTTATATTTCCAGCGCTCACTCTCGGGCCGTTTTGAGGCGATTTTCGTCTTTTTTCTTTTTCTTTTCCGCACGTCTTTCATCTATTTCAGATACTACGATTACAACCATATTCAGGGAAGATCTCAGCATATATATATGGTTTCAGAAGGAATTGTGTTGCGATCTATTACAAGTATCGAACCCAAAAAAAAAAAAATTACAACGGTGATATTACTGGGCAATCCGGTGCCCTTGTTTTCATGCCCTTAGAATTATACATCTATGAAAGAAAATAGCCAATTCGAGAGAATGCAATCATGCTGGGTCGTTATCATTACTACTGCTAGACAGAGGCCGCTGCTTCAATTCGTTGTAAGGACGTAAAGGTCCTTGTATTTCCCTATATGCCGTCCCAATTCAATTTCGCAGGCATTTTGCTCAAATGAACCTCAGATACTTTTCGCTGAGGTTCGTCATCGCTGTCCTTAATTTCAACTTTGAGGCGACTGCTCCACCGTGGAATGGGTATTTGTGTAAGTCGTGATGTGGAGGCTGCGTAAATTTAATTGGTTTAACGTTCAGGGTTTCGCTCGATTCGGCCCCTTTTTAAAAGAGGAAAACGAAAGTTTAGGCTAAAAGAAAAAGAGAAAGATAAAATACCTTCAACATCTCTGAGTTTCCATTCCGTGAATTTCGTTTTGAGAAGTCGTATACTAGGACCGACCGATTACTCAAATCTGGACCGTCTGTATGTCTTCGATGTATCATTGAATCGACCGTTTGGGATTTGTTGTCTATATCGACTGGAGTTAGTGTATGTCGATTTTTCACTCCTGGTTCTTTGGACGGTGGGGACTTGCTTGAATATATAAAGAAAAACTGTGTTTTTGCTTTTTTAACGGTTGCGACGAGCCTGTTGCCAGCACGGGACATTTTTACTGTCAGATGAAACGATCATTCCAGTATACTAGTATATTGACCTGAAGGCATGTATATCTATTGCAAATATCCTAGAGATATATTAAGTAACCATTGGGCGGAGCTTTCGCTGTTTTCTCGTAATAACATTTAGGAGCAGATGGGATACGTTTTATAATCCCCTTTACTCGGCGGCCTCCCTCAACTTTTGAATTAATACATGGTCCGGTCCAAATCGTCCTGAATCATCAGATTGACCTCCTTGCTGGCAGTGATTGAGAGGTTTACGAAGTGTTCAGATACCTCACTTAGCGCCCACCTCAGATACTCTTCGTGGAGGGACAGCATGCGCAGAACAAAAACTGCGGGTGGCGTGAGTTCACAATGATCTTTTTATTAAATCTGGGTAATCAGTACGGTTCGGAGCATGTGCCTTGCTCCATGTCTTACGGTAGCAGTACTTATAGATACTAAGGTGTACTCGATGCAAAATTTCTGCCAACAGTCTCTAAAAGCATCGTGCGATTCGCTTCTGTGACCCTTTTTCGACAAATATAGCAGTACATCATACGGCAAGTTCCGCTCCCGAGATCCCTTGCCTCTTCTGAAAGATACCAAGTGGTACAAATGTATTTCCGTAATCTTGGTAGCCAATCCTGTTCCTCCGAACTAGCACACTGCACATCATCCTTTCTGTCCTGCAAGGCTTGCAAGGCTTGCAGAACAAAAACAAAAACTTGTTTAATTAACGGGGTTGGAAAAACATGTATACTCCTTCATGTTGCACAGGTATATTCCGTTTTGGCGATTGATTACTCCACAGTTTATCTGCCGTAATATATGCAGTACGGAGACTTTTTCGTAGGTATTCTGCAGGACGATGCCCAAATTTTTAAACATCGAACTTCTACAGCCTCGCAGATGCTGTCGCGGGTGTCCGTTGCAGCCGTCCCTCGCAGAGGCTGCCTCTCGGCCCGCCTTTAAATACGACGGAGGATTCCTAGCAATACTGCCTTCTTTGCTGAGGGCTCCTTCGCAGAAATACTCACCAGTTTGTCAGATTTTTATTCCCAAATTTCAATATTTGTCTTTCAGCATTGGCGAAGATCTAGGATTGGGGTGAAACGGGGCAACTATAGAAAAAGGCTGGGCGGAGTTTGCTCGAGACTACTAGGATAAACCTCGAGTTTTATGCAGCTACTTGACACATGGCGGCAAATAACGCGCAAGTACGCGACGAGAGCTTGAACCCATGGTTGTTCAAGGTTGTGTTGAGCTGTGGTATGGCCACCTACTTTCCCTTAAGACCTTGCAGGCACAGACGTTTCTGACGTGGGTGTCCGTAATCGCGCCACGTTACTATTGGACGGAATTACTCGGTGTGTTCTTGTGGAAAGCCAGCGCGATTGAATCATCAAAATACTTACAATACAACACAACTTTTATTATCTAGATGGCGGAGGAACAAGAGGATATTCGACTCTCCTCATTATCAAGGAGCTTATGAGACTCATCGCTGAATATGAGGCTTCATACTCGAACGGTCGAAGCGAAGAATCACAGCCCAATAGATCAGGGGAGCAAAGCGGCGCTGCCACAGGGGGCGTTCTTTCCGGACCTTTGGAAACTTCCACTTCGTCCTCATCCCCAGCCACCCATGCAGACTCCGACCTTTCGATTGCGGCAGCAACGAACACGACCTCAACTGCGGTAACTTCAGTTGCTCGAAGGCAGTCAGCACAAATGGCGAGACAATAACAACAATTGAACCTCCACCGACGCAAAATGGTCAAGCCACTACGGTCGACAATGCAAAATCTTCTGAGAAAAGATTGCCACGGCCATGTCATTACTTCGATTACATGTCCGGAACCAGTACTGGGGGTAAGTCACGTTTAGAGAAACCCAATGTTCAGTACACGTTGGCGTATATATCTCCGTTCATTCTTCAACTACTCCCTTAATAAGCCTATGGAATTCTTTCCTTCGTCCTCTCTTCTTTTTCCCGGGGAGAGTAGAGGAGGAGTGAAATGTCTTTCGCTACATATCTATATACATTTTCGTATTCTCAGAACACTCCCCCTCCCTTCCCTTTCTTTTAAAAGAAAGATCATAATTTGCCTAGCTATACGTTTGAACCGAATTAAAAATCCTGGACTATCGCTCATATACTAATGAGATACTTCTCTAATCTGAAATTGGTTACGCTATGTAAACGATAGTTTGATAGCAATCATGCTATCAAGGCTTAGGATGACAATCGAGGAAGCAATCGAAGCATACGAGACATTGAGCGATGAGGTGTTCGGTCGGCCAAGATGGGTGCACGTGCGGCAGAAGATACCATTTTTTTGGTGGCCACGTTGCAAATACAACTATCAACGCCTGGAGAGGGTGATACAGAACGTTATTGAGAAATCATACCCACCGGAGAAAGGAAGACCTGAAGATAGGGATAAATTTCCTTCGAACCCCGACCTGACTAGAACGTAAGTATGACCTAATGTACCTACGCGATCTGCGTTATCTTTACTTATTACGAACCAACGGCGCGTGATAATTCATTGTATCTCCTCGCGAGCATGTCCTATCTGTTTTGGTTAATATTATTGGACCTTCACTTTAAAGAGCCTTTAACTTTTCAGTCAGCGTTTAGGAAATCTTAGCGCAAGCTTTTTGGAACTATTTCTAATATTTTTAGTAGTATTGTGGTGGCTATTCAAAAGCAAGATGCAGAGGATCGGGTGTATCTTTTTAGGTCCTACGATCATCTACCCGTTTAGCGGGCCCAAACGAAGCGAACCCCGGCCGAGCGAATAACTTAGATATAGTCAAAATAGCACGTGCGACATCTGCCGCGCCATCTTACTTCAAACATCTAAGCATTCGTGGCGAGGTTTATATCGATGGCGGGTTCGGTGCAAATAACCCTTCGTCTTGGACATGGGCCGAAGTTCGCCAAATGAGCGTGCCACCTCCGCAGCAGCTAGCTGAGGGCCAAAGACAGCCAGCCACTGACTCTGCAGAGCCATCGCAACAGCCAGAGGCTGCACACAGCAGACCGAAGACGAAACGACCACACATGTTGATCAGCATCGGAACAGGTGTAAAATCGATCAGCCGGTTCGGAAGCAGCGGGATACCTCGCTACATGCGTTACATGTTCGCCGCGCACCAGTTCGCGACGGACTCCGAAGCCGTTCACAGGAACATGTGCCATACGATCGATAAATTCGAGCCGGACAGTATACCTGTATATAATCGCTTCAACTGTCCCGGAATTGGAAAAATTAAGCTTGACGACTGGTCGCCGAAGGTCAGAAATTCTATGAGGAGCAAGGTGGAGAACTATTTCAAACAACAGTATTACAGGGTAGATAATAACCATTCGGGAAATATACACCAAACGGTACGAGAAAGGCTTCGGGTATGTGCACGACAGCTAGTAGAGCTCCGCAGGCAGCGCGAGCTTGACGGCAGGAACCGGGCCTTCTTTTATCCCGGAATAGATCACGATGCGTAAAAAGTTATTGTAAGTATACGGTTTTGGAAAGGCGTTTTGGGCTACATTTGGGCATTATCACAACACAGAAATATCCGCTCAGCAGTATACACTTGATTCCCTCGCCTCCAAAAGCATGGAAGTACAGTGATACAAATAGCGATTTAATACATGCTGAGGGCTCTTAGGTTGAGGATCATGCATTTAGATATATGAAAAAAGTAAATAGAAACATAATAATGCATTAATGCTAATAATGAACATACATACGCCATGAACTGGTACCAACCATACTTTAATTGGTCGTCGACCTAATTCGAATAGAAATTTGTAGGTTCAGTGGTGCAATTCCGGTTTCTACCAAAATCGGTAGCTAGTATCCCGCAGCTAGCAACCAGGTCAGAGCTAGAGCTAGAGTAAGATCTAGACATCTAGACTTATGTTTGTTCGGCCGACCAGGCGAATTTTCTGAGACTTCAATACTTAAATACCGATGGAACATCTAGATAGGCTCGCTGCGAGATGGAGGAAATCGTTGAAAATGCCTACTAGCAAGGTTCTTGCGAGGTTTGTGCTATATGGACTTCTTCGTCTACCGACACTAGTTCTAGCTAGGAAGAGGAGATCAATACGCGGATACGAGCATTGCAACGTAGGTTGTACTAGAAGCTACCCGGCAATTTATTCCGAAACGCCTAGGGACCACCTATAGCATTGTTGGAAAAAGGGACAATACAGTAAAAAATTGTGTTAAAACAATGCAAACCCTAAATTATGATACTTGCAAATGTCGAATATCACCTGTGATTCGTGGAAGTTCTTTACACAGATCTCCATCCAGCTACTTAACTAGCTACCAGTGTCTTATAACCAATACAGTTTAGAGGGTTCGGGCTATATATTTGCTGATGTATATTTGGATCGCCAGGGTCCTTAGGGTTTTCCGGAAGTCTTGATTCGATATTCGGTAAAATCTTACCGGATTATATACCGTCGTTTGCGCTAGTAACTGCGGCGCGTATAGTTTTCTCAGGATTTTCGACCCTAATTAGGGAACTATTTACGAAGATCTTAGCTGCCTTACTGCAGACCTATAGTACTTGGCGAAAGCTCGCAAGCCAAGAAATTTTCGAAGCTTCTATGCGAGAAAAATTCGGGGTTCCTGCAGGTAAAATCGAGGGGAATAGAGGGCGAATAGAGGGGAATAGAGGGGGTTTAAAAAGCTCCTACAACCTGTTCCGTTTCCCCGACAATTGTAGCTATATTTGGAGCTATATACACCTCTATCCCAAGCTTTTACGGAATAGCGGTCCCTATTTTTCCCCGGGCCCCGGCCTCGCTTATACGTCGCCGTATAGTATCGTTTCTTATTAGGCACAAAAAAATTAGATCTAGTTCGTATCTGATTTCGATCTAGAATTAGCAGAAGAAGGCGATACTTGCGGCGCACAATGCATCGAGTAGCCAGCCCTAGAGTCTAAAATTACTTGGCCTACATTGTGGCGCTTTTTGAACGGATTCCAATTGAACGACCGTGAATATTTTTCTAATCTCGGATCATCCATGTTTACCTATCACTAATAAACGATCTAGTTACGTACAAGCTGTGCTATGTTCTCTCGGTCCCGAGGCACGGATATACTGGATTGGTCCAATTCTTTCATCGCAGCCCAGCGAGTACAGCACTCTAAAAATTGATACACATGGATCGATTAACTGAAGTTCTCCTCCATGTATGTGAAGCTAAAGCAGCAAATACGCCAATTGGCCATGATTATAGTTGCGATACCAAATATACCTTTTCACGATATCTGCGCTACTGCAACACTCGTGAGCCCATTTATATCGCAGAAATGCGTATATAAAGAGCGTCTGATTCCATCCAGAATCAAATTTCTCTTCTCATCATCACCACAATCTTCAAGGTTCGATCAATACAATCACAAACTATCTACACTACTCCACTAAACATTTTCTTTTTCAAACCTCTTTTTCAAGAACCAGCCTTCCAACCAAGAATCCAAAATGCACGCCGCTACTCTCATCTCTACCTTCGTCGCCATCGCCACCTTCGTCGCTGCTAACCCCATCGAGCGCCGTAACAGCGATATCAACAAGTGCTGGCAGAACCCCAACTCTGGCACTGATGGTGGTGTTAGCATGCCTTCCGTCTGCACCAAGGCCGATGACAAGGACTTCCCATCTTACGGCTCTATCAGCAGCGGTTCTAACGGGCCGCTCACCACTACTAGCCACGTCACCCTCGGCCCTTGGCACTGCTGCGCTACTTGCGTCAACGATGCCACTTGCGCTGCTGGTTCATGTAAGTTCTTCTCTTGCCATGTTTTGTATTTCAAAGTAAAATTGTAGCTAACAATGTTTCCTAGGGATGACTACTGCAACTGCGTCCTCTACCACGATAGCGGTTGCTCTGCTGGAACCCCGACCTTCGCGCTCTCTTCTCCAGTTTCTGGAAACTCCACCTTGACCTTCCACGCCGGTGGCTGCAAGTCTAAGAGCTCTTAAAGCGGATAACCATCGTTCAATCGATCGGTAACGAAGCATTAGATCGAGAATTCCCATTAGACTATTGTTTTGCGGGTTATAGAGTTTCATACGATTAGTACATGCATGGAAATAGATATTTAGACCTCTTCATTAGATCGCCAATCCTTCTATAGAACATTTTGTCTTTTTCTTTTCTTTTTCTTTTTTTTGTCTTACATACTCTCGCCTTTTAGCATTGGCCAATTATCTCATTTCGCTATGTTTATCTAGTTTGTTGCTTTTGATCTATCTGTATTACTCATAGAATGACTTCAATTCAATGACAGATTGACCGTCTTTATATAAAATCTCCCATTAAATGCCAAATCATACGATTACCAATGGTAAACCTAAGAGGAACTGGATTAGTGGAGGGCTAACGTTTCACTACCTGAGTGTAAATTATATAATATCAAAGAAATTCTGAACTAGATCTTTCATCGTTCATCCTTCATGTCCTGGAGATATAAATTAGGAAAAATAGCTTTTCCATGGCTCTTTAACCTAAGCTCAGTATAACTTTATACCTTATTGTAATGTCTACACCTCTTATTAAGTTATATCGTTACTTGAGGGTTTCAATATATATTGTCCAATCTCATGACTCCGTCGGTCTTGGCCCTCGAAATCCAGAGGCTACAAATACGGCGGGATTCGGAGTGTCTCTAAAAATCGAGGTAAACACAATCACACGATAGTTTTAGCATGAGATCGGAAGCATCTTCACAACGTAGAAGCACAAAAGCTGGAGAAGCTGTTATATCGACGAAGCCAGGAAGCGGTCTCACGATAATCTATCGAACAATCAATTTACGAATTAAGTCCACAAGGATTATATTATTCGGCCCATACGTCGATTTCTTCAGATATAGTCAACATACCTAAATGACGTATAATAATATAATAACCGACACCGACTATTGACCATCTACGAGAACAAGCGATACTAAACCGTTTATGTCACCAAAAAAAAAAATGGTTTGATGTAGATGGTGGTAATAAGCTAACCCAACTTTTCCAAAAAAAAAAAAAAAAAAAAAAAAAATGAGGAATGAATGTATATGCGACTGCGAGATATGATGCTTAGACAGTATTTAAGCCAAAACTACCGTCAACTTGTTTGTGTGAAAACAATTGACAGAGCCTAAAGCTTGATGACCACGCGATAGGGAAAAGGCTAAGTTGAACGAGGATGCTATTAGTGCTGTTTGAAGAGTCGGTATAAAAAGTTCATCCCAGAAATGACGATGATAATAAAATAACGGCTCGAAGACGATGGTGACATCCCAGTAGAGCATGATACTTAGCGAGAGCCATCGTTTAGATAAAGAAGACATAATCCCCGCGTTGACTAGCTGTGAAATGGGGGTTCGGATATAAAACGAAGGCCACGTTGACTACCCTCAACCTCGACTGTTTCTCGGATAACCCGTTATCGTAGAGTAGACGCGCGGATGAAAAATACACTTAATCAGGAAGATCGTCGATGACATGGATAGAGACTTGCAAGTATCTGCCGTAGCCATCACAGAGTATAAACCCTTGATCAATGTCACCGAAGACACAAAACTTACAGACAAAACTACGGACAGCGAATCGTAGAAGCCGTGTGTAGGGAGAAACAAGTGATATGAGACTGGAAGGTTACAGGAACACAGCGAGGGAGATCATATTGCTACACGGGGTCTATCCGCGCGACAGTATAACGAAGCAGAGCTATATAGAGCAAGTAGCCAAAATCATGGAAAGATTAATGCTAGAGCTATAACGCGCAACTTGAGACCTCGAAACCTCTATGATACATACTTCAACACAAAAGAAGAAAACTTCCCCCGTAGTTATAATAAGAGCTCTCGTAGCATTTAGAAGCCCCATAGCAACCTCATTATTTTATCCCAAAGAACTATAAACGTAGGAGTCCAAAAAGATATCCGAAAAAAAAAACCCCATATTCTGTAAATGACGAAAATATCTTTGTTTGTAAGATGGTACAATTGGAAGTATAGGAAAAGCATTTCCAGTCTGTCGTCGAAAATTCTCAAATAACACACAAGGGATATTTCACTCTTTTACGGGCTGGCAGGGCCGAAGCACATAAGCAATGGTAGCCTAAATGCCACTTCCTTAGAGTACAAACTCGGGATATTTGACCTCGTAGCCCAAAACGACGTATAATAGTGAAAGATCTACTTTTACCAACGAATGGTTGTAGTCCAGACCCCTATACCAAGACCTTCTCAAGAGATTAACGGAGACCTTCATGCAGAATCCTTCGTCGATCAGGCATGCATCATAGGCACAGGTTAAACAAGTGGAAATTCTTGCAGGCAGTACATCCTATATAAAATCCTCTCTTAAAAGTATCCAGGAAGCATCCGGAAAATGCACATGCACAACTACAAGTTATATACTTTAAAAGACGCCGATCCAAAAATTGACAAATATCTTATTCCTATAATTTCGTATTAATCGTCAGGGAATTGTAGCCGTGACTAGACGCGATTTCCTGTGATGACTTTCCTTTAAACGTGAAGGGGCAAGAAATATAAAAACCGAACATTCTTGCCAACGTTTATAGTAGATGAGCTTCTCCTCAGCATATATTGACAAACGCCCAACCGCTCACAGCATAAATCCAGCACAGGTACGAGGAAGGACAGGGATGATAAAAATCCTACTACCTACCTACACGAGACAGAGCCTAAGCTCAAATATTTTCCCCCGACGCTCACGTATACAAAGCCATGTTGAGCAATTGAAGTTCAGCGACCGTTCTGATTGGATATTATAACGCGGCGGACGCACTAAAAATCCACATGTAAACCTCCCAGAACCAATACCAGATCTCTAGATGACTATTACCTAAACGTCTCAAGACAAGGTCATATAGAGAAAATTCGAAACATTTTGCGCAAAAAATTATATTGTTGTTTGAATAAATAAAGTATTCAAGAAAAACGACACCAGTTCATGTAAGCAAGCTCTTTGACGGCGTAGGAGAATTCAAAAACAAGAAGACATAGACGGGAAGACTTTTTGTCGCCATCTTCAACCGTCCGGCCAGAGTATTATTATAGAACCTACACTTTTGTTTTCCCCAAAAAAATGCATTGTCCGCGCATAGCTATTCACGATTGTAAAAGACTAATTAGGTGGAAGAAACCTTGACATCCTGGTCCCGTCATACAATCTTCGCAAACACCGATCACCTTTTAACGACATAAGCTAGAGTAGAGTAGAGTAGAGTCTAAATACCTCCGCGACCTTCGGAAAAACGTGCTATAATACACAAGTCTACAATTTCACACCTCTAGGAACCAATGACAGCCAATCGTAACGGCGAAAGCCACTCTACAAACGATAAAAAGTGCTCCAGTGTGCCACAGCAGGCGCAGCATAGAAGCCCGCACATCGTCTATTGCTCGAAACACAACTTCACCTGTCACAGAAATGTTGGCTTCGGGGAAGTCGCCGCACTTCATAATCTCGTTCCGTAAACCTCAAAACACTCGTTCTTTCCTCGGAAGCATAGGAAAAGGCCTCGGCCGCCTCTTACGTATAAAACCTTCGCAAAGAACCACAGAAAAGTTATACCACACCCCCTCCAGCACATCAACGTCGGTATCATAAGTTCTCACGACACCTGCACCATCAACTACCCCGTGAATATGATATTCAACTTAGCAAGCTATTTCGCCAATATTACAATGGACACCGTTGCTAAACACCTACCCGATATTTTTCGACTGACCAAGATAACTCGAACACTAGGCGATAAAAAAAAAGCCAGAAAAAAAATCCAAAACTATGACCGACGCAACATGCGCACGTCATAAAAAGCGATTAAAAGTCGTTTTGGTGGCATAAGGCAATAGCAAGACTCCTCCCCTTCTGATGATAAAAAGTACCCATAAAAATGCAACGATTAGTCGTACTTGATGTTTTTACTGGGGAAAAAACAGAGAAGTAGTGGGATATCATTATATGACAACACACACTACACGAAAAATGGCATACATAACTCCAATACACGCACAAAAAGGCTCTCCGCGTATAAATGATATTGCATTTCTTGGATCAAAGAAACACCGTGTCATACGCTTTTCACGAAACTAACCCACACACTTCTACCCCTTTGGGGCGCATGTGATATCTGATAACGGTAAGCTTTCTCCGACCTATAATGGCGGAGCTAGTATCAAAGACTGAACACCAAAGCCGATATAATTCTTCCACTAATCATGCTAAGACTAAAACTCGAGCATCGGTTGATAAAGACTTCAGAAGATCCAAACGAAAAAAACGGTCGCCAACCATCATATAGACTATTGAAGATAACTAGTGTTGTAGCTTTGGCAGTATAACGTTATAACAAAGTAATTAAGCGTGGCTGCTGATAAAAACCATGAAATGCAATGTTGCATGAATACCTCATATAGCTGTAATCAAAAGGATTTGCAGAAACCGCTGTCAGGAAAGATATATCGTCATATCACACTACACACTAAATAATATGGTATAATCCCAATACACGTCACTGGAAAAATCAAAAAAGTTCAGATTCGAGAAGCGATACCTTAAACAGCCGTTTACGTCCTTCCTAAGATAAAAAACTAACCACGGGCATGCTCGAGATCCCTAGTGTTGTGTGCAAACTATCTGATAAAACAAACAGACTGCGCAAGGCGAACATAATTCTAGAGTAGACGGCAATTCTCTTAAAGTACGTGATCGCGATACAAAAGATAGCTTCTAGAGTTTACACGAAAAGAAAAAGAGGATGGATTCCTCCAGGATATACAGAAGACAACCAAAAAAAACCATCTTCGCTGATTGATTGATATTTTTTCAATATATTTTTTTTCGTTTTATCTGATATCTACGCAAAAGACGTTAAGAATCAATCTGCCGGATAAAAATCACTTTACGCTCTCAACCAAATTTTCATATGAAAATGCAAGAACCTTGCGGATATACCATAAGATAATGTAACTCAAAAGGCTCTGCGGAAAACCCCCACCCACATCTCCACAGACTATAAGCGCCCGCGGAAATAGGGATAATTAAATACAAAAAAAACACCAAATTAGAGAAAACGCCAGGCAATATCACACACATGAACACTTCCCTGCTCTCGACCACTGCATGATAAACGGAACACTCGACCGGTTAATGCTACTACATGATAAAAAAACAGAAAACTGGAGAGCTTTCAACAAATGGGGTGTAAATCTAGGTTTTGATGGCACGCGAAGCTTAGGACAATAAACCTTTTGTTCTGGTTTACTGATATATATCCCCTTCCTATCGTTTCCCTCGCCTCATAAACATTAATTCTTCGAAGAGGTCGGGGTCAATCTGCCTGATATCATTTCAGTCAACCAAATTCATAGTTATTGTACTGTAGCTACCTTTTGAGGTTTAGTCGGATTTCACGCTATATTTACATCTACGATGAAGCATCAAATGCATATTTTATTCATTTCTTTCCTTTGTCAATTAACGTATAAACCATTTTTGTATTCAAAACCCGGCTCACTACTCACGACTTATAAAATCTACTTAAGACATAAGACTATATAAGTTTCTCAAGGAGCGATATATTTCAACCATGACAAATTCTATCACGGAGATAGCTTACACCATATCACTTAACACGGTTATTTATTACCACACATATGTCAGACTTTTTGGAAATATGTATTTAATGTAAATTATTATCCTTTAATATTCCAAGATGCCTTCTTTAAACTAGCTACATTCTACCTAACCCATTGTCGGACGAGTGGTACTAAACTACTACTTAAAAAAAGGGACAGGAACATGTCTTAAAAAAAATGAACAGAAAAAGCTCCCTATCGTAAAATAGTGATAATGATATTAACGTCAATTCGCCATCAAGCTACCTATAAAAAAACAAAAAAAAAAAAGGGAAAGATTGTAGAGGAAAGTAGGTATATTCGATAGAATTTAATACTATCAGAAAATACAAAGCCTATGAGAGGTACAATATAGTAGAGGAGAATAAAACAGTAAGGTGGAAAACGGTAAACATTTGCGCCGTGCAGGTATGTATGGATTGTAGGTTTATGGTGTGGATAATAATATATGTATAGTGACCACCGGTTTCGAGAAGAAACAACTTTTAAAGAAATAAAAAATAGAAAAAAAGAACGCCGGTCGTGGGTTGGAGTATGTATATATGTGTGTAAAGAAAAGAGGTAGGACGCCAACGATGAGATGATGAAGAATAGTGGTGGGTAAGAGAAAAAAGGAAAATGAACACCAGTAATCCTGGAAACATAAGTAGTACTGAAGCTAATTAAGGATGAATACCCCGAAATATGTAAATAATACTAGTAATAGTGTATGTTGATAAAAAAAAACATCGTAAAACAAAAGTTTCCCAGAACTCCAGAATAGAAAACAAAAAGGGGTCAAGGAAAGGCTAGTATACAGAGTGAAAGAATAATGTACAGTGGGTTAAAAGTGAATATAATGTAAGAGAGAAAAGTATTATCAATGACCAGAAGAAATCTAGAGTGGTAATAGATGGGTCGATAAGTAATATATCGGCGGATCGAATAGGGTATCGCATGAAATGTCGACGAGGGCAGAGTTCGTTAGTACTCCATATCCTGGCCCCAGTTGTCTTCCTGTACGGCACCGTCAGCAGCGCTGCCGGCACCGCCGTGTCCGTAGCCGCGCTTCTTGAATTTCTTGCCGAACTTCTCGCCGCGGTCGCGGCCGCCCCACCACCGCCGCCGTTTCCTGAGGGGTCTTCGTGTAAGAACGTGCAGTCGGGTCCCTTCTTGCAGTTGCCGTTGAGCCAGAAGTTGCAGACTTTCGTGCCTGTTTGTAAGGATGGTGACCATGTTCCTTTTGTTCTGCAAAAACGGAGGAATGTTAGCGCTTATTATCTCAGTATGTTTAGAGCGGAAATTGAGCTTACCTGCTTGTTCTTGTGCTTCCAAGAACCCCTATCCTTATCCTTGAAGTTTTTCTTGCCGCCGCCGTTATTGTTATCGCGGTCCCTGCCTGAGTAGTCATCGTTGCGGTTGTTATCGCCGTTACCGTAATTGTCGTAGCGGTTGTCGTTGTTTCCCCAGCTCCCGCCGTCGTGCGGATTAGGTGCGTTGAAGCTGTTGTCACCGCCATTTTGACCTACGGCTAATCGTGCTATGATATCCGGTAGGTTGGCCGCTTGGTTAGAATTCGCTTGTTGCGGTGGTGGGACCTGTCCCAGGGCTTGGAGCAGCAGGGCACTGAGGTCTTGCTGCGAAGGTAAACCTTGACCAGTTGGTGGCGGTGGGAACAAGGGCGGTGGTGGCGGGGTGGGAGTGGAATGTTGCTACCATTTCCAGCGGCCAGTTTTGCGAGAATGTTCTGGAGGTCGTTCGGATCCGGGACGGCGGGGCTTGAGAGGTTTGCGGAAGCTGGAAAGCTGGTTGTGGAGCAGGCGCGGGCGCTGCGGGCTGCGGTGCGGTGGCGCCGGCTGTGGGTTGTACAGCTGCGTAAGCTGTGCAAGGTTGGACAGAATGAAGACGCATCCGTCCAGACTGGGTTGCGGTTCGGGCTTCGGGGCTGCTGGAAGACAGAAAGGATTGAGGAAAGATCCACGGTAGGAGCTTGAGGAGCGGCTGGGGCGGGAGTATTGAAAACCTCCCGCTGCATATCCTTGATTCCCCTACGGTAGTCGCTCTGGAATGGGATGGGCTTCGTAACGTTAAATTCGCCTTCGTTACCCGGAGCCGGCTCTTGGGGAGTCGGAGGAATGTCGCTGAGCGAATAATAATGGACAGAAAGAACTTTCATCTCCCTCTCTTCCTGAATCCTAGCTTCTTCGCTGTCCGCCTTCCTCTCTCCACCGCGCTTGAAGCCAATGGAATGCGCCTCATTCGGATTCAGAGTAGAAAGTATCGCCAAAGGTGTGTACCAATCGATCTCAAAGTCATCATCTTCGGAATATCGGTGCTTAAGCGCAGCGCCTTCATGGCATCCAGACCGACGGTGTTCCAACCACCGCCGTAGTATTCGCCCTCTGGATCGATCGATTCGAAGATTTGAATATCAAGCAGATCATTGTCGGGCTTCCATCTAACGATTTCTTCTTCTTAGGTTTAACCGGCGCCTCCTCCTTTTGAGTGCCCTCAATCCTTTCTTCGCTTGCTCTGCGGCCTCGCGTTCCTTAAGCTGGTCGAATATGGAAGAAAATCCCGAACTCTGGCTTGTGCTGGCTCCGACTTGGCAGCGGCGGCGGTAGGCTTTCCGAGGTTTGAGAAAAACGAACTCGAATTACCAGTGGCTTCGACGCAGTCGCCGCCGATTGTTGGTAGTGGTCGTGTTGACTTTCGACGTGGCAGCTGCCGGTTTCGCAGCAGCTCCTACCGAAGCAGGCTTCTGGCCGTTGCCGTAAGCTTAGTTTGAGTGAGAATCTTTGCTGGCTTGGAGGCCTCGACTGCTGCGGTTTGCGGTCGATCAGAAATTGTTTAGAGAGCTTGCTGCCTGCCTCTTATTCGCTGATGTCTCGATTCCTCTGTATCTTTCCTCTTGGAGCCCGCCGCCTTTTGGGCTTTGATAGCAACCTCTTTAGCTTCCTTTTCCTTGGTTTCGGCCGCCTTCTGTTTGGCTGCTTCCTTTTCGCTGAGGCGCTGAGCCCTGCGTTCAATCATGTCTATCGCCTCCAAGATATCGCGTTGCTCGGACTTTTTCCTGATAACTGACAAGACCTTGACGAGCTTTATCTCTTCGAGGATCTTGTTGCTTAGAAATAGTCTCGACAAGAACTAGACATTTTCACAAGTTAGTAACTTAGAGATCAACAAATATATAAATATTAATTTCAGAGACTTACCCTAAGACCGTACAACACGACTTCGTTCTTGATACTCTTCTTCCACCCCGAAACGATCCAGGTTCTGACACGGCCGATAACATGGCGGGTTTCCGAAAACTTCTTGAAGATGTCCTTGTCGCCACCGTCAATGAGAGCCTTGAGGAGCTCTATCTTGATTGCGTCTTCCTCGTCCTCGCTCTTCGAGTCATCAGCGCCAATTCTCTCCATCTCCTCCCAGATAGCCTTATTGACCTGCGCCAACGATTGACTTTCGTCTGCACAAGTAGCTATAATGCGATCTCGAAGTGACGGAGGAGGCTTCTCGGCGCGTGCTTGGGTAGCACGTGGAGCTTTGACTTTCTTCGGTTCCGGTTTTGGCTCAGACTTCGGTTCGGGTTTCGTTCTGGGCGGAATTGAGGCACAACGACGGCGAACTTCGGGGACGGAATAACCTTGGCAGGTGGTTGGTATTGAGTAGGTGGCGTGGGAGGACCAGAGAATGCAGCCGAGGCGGAACGGGAGCGGTTGCAGAAACCTGGGGTTGCGGAGCGGGTTGTGGAGGGGCAGGTTGTGGAGGAACATACTGTTGCATTGATGGAGCAGGCGGTCCTCGGAAGATGGCTGGCGGGTGTGCAGACTTATTGACCGGAGTGATCTGCGCAATATTCTTACCATCCTGCCCGATAGACATTGTGATCTCGACACCATCTTCAATGGTAGCCCACGGTGCTCCCTTCATGGCCTTGCCACGAGACGGCGGAGGCGGAGCAGCGTTGCCTTCAGCATTCTGAGATTGTCGACGCTTCTGAGGAACTGTAGAGAGCTGCGACGAGGTCGAAGAAACAGATCCCTTGGAAGGCGGAGCAGGGTGACCATGAGTGACGGGAATCTCAACAGCAAAGCGATCCTGCACCACCGGCCTTCCCAATTTTGCTGCGGAGACGGCATGTTCTGGGACGACATGGCCTGTGGGGACATCTGCGCGCCGTACGAGTGTTGGCTTTGGGGGGAAGCACCCTGGAACGACTGCGTCTGGCTCATAGGCTGAGGCGAGTATTGTTGCGTTGGTCCTTGATGGTTTCCCATTTGCTGCGGAACAGGTGACGGTTGAGATTGGATCGTCCGAGCTTGGGCTTGCAGCCGAGCCTGTTGCTCTTGGGCAAACCGCTGTTGCTGAGCCATTTGTTGTTGCTGCATTAGCTCATAGTGAGCTTGCGATTGTGCCGGAGGCTGAGGTTGCAGTTGCCTTGGCTGCTGGTGCTGTAGCTGAGGTGATGGCTGATGCTGGATGTGCGGTGAGGGCTGGTGCTGTATATGAGGTGAAGTTGATGCTGCATGTGAGGAGAAGGTTGTGATGGAGGTTGTCGTAGGTGCTGAGGCTGTGGTTGTTGTTGTTGCTGCTGTTGCTGCGCCTGAAGCTGCTGTTGCCGTTGCAACTGGAGTTGATGTTGCCGTTGTAGCTGAAGCTGTTGTAGTTGCTGTTGCTTTTGCAGCTCCTGCTGTTTCTGCAATTCTTGTTGTTTCTGCAGTTCTTGCTTTTTTGAAGCTCTTGTTGCCTTTGAAGTTCCTGTTGCCTTTGTAGTTCCTGTTGCCTTTGTACTTCCTGTTGCCTTTGAAGTTCCTGTTGCCTTTGTAGTTCCTGTTGCTTCTGAAGTTCTTGTTGCTTCTGGAGCTCTTGTTGCTTCTGAAGCTCCAGCTGTCGTTGTTGCTCAGCAGCTTGCTTCTGCGCCTGTTCTTGCGCTTCCTTTTCGGCCTTCTGTTGAGCTAGAAGCTGTTTCTTGGTTGGCTTCTTTTGCCTTGTCTTTGGCTCAGCTTTCGTTGCTTTTGCAGGTGGCTGCGGCGTAGGGACGGGAGACGGCACTGCCGGAGGAGCCTGTTGGGCTGGAGGAGGTTGTGGCGGTTGCTGCTGCTGCTGCTGGGGTTGCATCTGTGGTGGTGGCGGCTGGCGTAATTGCTGCTGCTGCTGGTACTCATGGTGCTGTTGTTGCAATTGCATTGAAGCAGCGTTCTGCATTGGCGACTCCGATCGAGCATAAGGTTGCTCGAATCTGTCGTATGGCTGGCCGTTAACATCCTGAGGGTATGAAGGGTCGTAAAACCCGGCATCTGGCTGATGCGACGGGTAGACGGGCTCGTTCTGAGGGGAGATGATAGTTTGATGGGGGACTGGCGACTGGAGCTGCTTGTGGGGTCTTGCTGGTTGTATTGGACCAGGTAAGGCTGGCCGTTGTGATCGTAGTAGTACGCCGGCTGCTGAGGGCGCGATTGAGGCGGCGGTGGTTGTTGCTGTGGTTGGACGGTGCTGGTGATGCGAGAGATATGATAGGTGGGGGATTGGTTTGCGAAAGGTTCGGTGGGTTGTAGTACTGCCCGTTAGTCGGCGCACTGCGACGCCCCTGCTGCGGCACTGGAGGTCCCTGTGCTTGCGGATGGGGGTGATGCTGTGGCGGCAGGTCCATCAAGGCATTGCCGCCATACTCGAGACCTTCCATCATGATGTCTCAAGAAGGAGAAGAAGAGAAGAAGACCGGAAAAACTTATAAAGCTAGCTCGGTAGCTTCGGCGCACTTCGACGCCAAGCCTTTGGATGACTAAGCTAACACTATTCCCTTTTTGGAAAACCTCCAATACCCTTTAATTTTTTTTTATTTTCTTTTTCCTCTTCCCACAAGGAAAAAATAAATAAAAAAAGGCTAATAATTGCCTAAAACGGTAATTATAGCGGTCAATCCTGTGTGCTGTAGCAAAGCAGGAAACCACAACACTTTTCTTTCTTCCGATTCTTTTCAAAACTAGCAAAGTCTCCTCTTGTCTCCTCCCAAAGTGCGTGACTGCGTAGTTCAAGGGGTCGGGCCGTACAAAGATTTGAAGACAGTTATTCAGAGGGAGAACTGCCCCAAGGGGATAGGATAAATTTGTCAAAATCCCCTTGTTTAAAAGACTTCGTGAGAAATTTGTCTGTAAAATATATTCTCGAATTTCTGATTGACTTTATTTCCTGTTCAAAATACCCTTTCAATTCTCTTGAAAAGAAAAGTGTATTCTTGCTAAACTTTCTGCGTAACGTTACTACTGGTGATTTTGTTTATATCGTCCGGATTCGTCGTGAGTTTTCTAAACCGAAAGTAGAAAAAAGAGAAGAAATCGTATTAATCTTCCATTCAAAGATCTCTCTTTCAACACGCGTTCAGCCTCGTGTATTATTTCTTTTAGAAGAAATCCCCGTGATACAGATCTTAGATATCCCTTAGCGGAATAAAGGAGATCAAAATAAAACGGGCACAGGAACCAAAGAGGTTTACTCAATTCCTTTTGACTGCAGAGGAAAATGTTTCTTTTCTACCTGTTGGGGGATTGGATACAAGCAATGACACCCTTTTATATGCTTGGGGGAAAAGTGTTGGAAAAAGAAAACTTGGGTAAAACAGAAGGGGTCTCTGCTTTTTTTTTTTTTCTTTTGAACCCGTACCTGTGACTACTGTGAAAATTTTTTTTGGTTTTTAGTCAGTTATTGTCGGCCACTAGAAAAATATAAATCGAGCGAAAGAAATAACAATAAAAATAAATAAAATAAATAAATAAAATAATAATACATATAATAAATTCAAAAAAAAATTTTATCTAGGATTGGTTGGTATGTGTGTAAGCAAGAAAAAAAGAGGGGCTTGAAATGTGTACTTTGATGCACGTCCCAAAAAAAAAATATATATATATATATGTGAGATATTTTGGTGTGTGCGTGAGCTAAGACCTCGCAGAAAATCGCTGCCCCGAACAATTTTAACCGTGCAACTGCAGGGAAGCCCCCCAAAAAAAAGAGGACAAAACAACGAAGGAAAATAAGGGGGGTGGAGCAAATACTAAAAAAGCATTCGAAGGGTAAAAAAAAAGCAGATGCGTGAAAAGAAGGTTCAAAATGAGAAAAGACCAGGCTGTAGACAGTAGGACCACAGTACGAGGTCTTGAAGACTTTTTGCCATTGAGTATCGGCCAATACAAGTGTGGGTTATTCAGTAAGGAAAGGCGAAGAGACGCAGAAAAGGTGAGATCCTGATGTCTTTTCTTCCACCAGAAAAAATCCACTCTGATTGCCCTGTCATAGAGGCGGATATAATCGAACACAAAAAAGTGCAGACCAAGGGGAAGATGGAGGAGAAAGGGTAGGAAGATGCATTCAACGCCCAAGACAAATACCGGCCTCGTCACGTTTGCTAGAGACAAAGAGGGGCAGTTTGTACATGTAGCTGTTTTTTTTTTTTTTTTTTTGCTAGTGTAAAAATGATGCCATCCATTCGAAATCTCGACTTTTTGACTCCGGTCAAAGAGGGTGAGAATAGTTTTTTTTTTTTTACATGACGGGTTAATTTTCGATGCAGGGAATTTTTCCTCTTAAAATCTCAGCGATGAAAAGAGTTTGGACGAGCGTCCCTTTCCCATAAAAAAAAAAAAAACCCCTTCTTCTAGTACGAGGACTTCGGGATTTCTTTCTTGACATCTCATTTCTTTACTTCTTCCTTTTTTTTGCTCACAGGGCCATCATCCGGGCATATTGGAGAGAAGTGGTTTTCAAAAAACTTTCACAGAACAGTTAAAATAGCGGCAGTAAAAAACAGTGCAGTATAGCCTTTCTCACGAAGTGCTATGGAGTACACTACTTTCTAGCTTTCCAAAGGATACTCTCCCTAAAAGAGTGATAGGTCGTGAAGGCGGCGGCGTTGAACATTGGAGATAGTCGATACAGGAGTGGAAAAAAAAAAAAAAGAATAGAATATAGAAGGAAGAAAAAGAAGAATAGCAGAAGGGGGGGGGGGGGGGCAAAAACAGAAGAGAGGATCCTCTCAGCTGCTTCGTAGATACTGAATAATTCTTACTTACGTTTGTTTATATCATGTAAAGTATAGATGATGTAGGATAAACCACCTGTGTCTCTATGCGTACTTCGTAATTCTTCTAAAATCTCTCTCTTTCTCTTCACTCCTTAGTGTTCAAACAAGTGCTCAAGGACTTATACCCGTCCCTTCCTCTTAATCTCAATCAAGATGAATGTTATTGAGGAAATTTAAGGTTCTGAAGGGCTTCACGACATCCAGAAAGATATTAATTGGATTCACGAGATGAAGAGAGATGGGGTTTCCGTTGATGACGGAGAGATAGAAAAGTTGTAATAATAAAAGCGGGATGGTGATTTGTGTTGAAAAAGGTTCGTGACTCTGAATCTTCGGGAGAGGGATTCCGCTACTATTTATTGGGTGCTTTAAATTTGGTGTTTTCTTTTCCGTGCTTCAAGTTTGGCGCCTCTCTTTTTTTTACTTTTTTATTTTTTTTATTTTTATTTTTTTTTATTAAAAGCAATTCTGCGGCCTGCCCCGTCTTAGGAAATTCCCTTGGGAAATTATAAATTGTGTGTGGTCTAGAAAAAAAAAAAAAAAATTTGAAAGGAATTTTTAAGTGGAAAAGGGGGAAAGGGCGAGAAGATAAAGCAATTTAATCGAAACTCTTGGTACTATAATTACACCTTTATTATCAGAATAAGGCGTATTTCTTGTCACACAAATCACCTGCTATTTACGAATGAATAAATGAATAATAGATATATTCAAATTTGAGTTCTTTTTTTTTTTTTTTTTTTTTTTTTCTTAATCCCAACTTTAAAAGGTCTTGGCGCCGGATGTAGCACCGTAGATATGATATACATGGCCTCTGAACGGAAGCTTCCACTTCCCTCAACCACAGAAACAAAGAATTACGTATCACGAGAAATATAGACACAACGGCTTCGAAACACATTGCAGAAACAAATCACTTAAAAAAACCCTCCTGTTATTCTTTCAAGATCCTCTTACTGCGTGATACCTCGAAGCTCTTCGGCAAGTCTCCTACACGATAATTTATCCGATTCTCTTTCAAGAAGGGTTGCCGCTCGAGCTCGAGAGCCCTTCACATAATGGCGACTTTAAGGGATCGTCAAGTTGGTAAGGGAAAAAAAAAAAAAAAAAAAAACAGAAACGAAATTCTTTGTTTGGACATTTTTTCACCCTTTGACCGAGCTCGAGTTTATTTGGATTTTGTTTCGGCTGTCGTTTGACCTATAACTGTAACTGATTGTTTATAGCCTCTATCGAAAAGGTCCTGAACTTGAACCACGACAAGCCGAAGGAGGAACTCGAGGGCGTCACCCATTCAAACGGTCTCGTGTCTACAGCTCCGATAGTTGACGAGGAAGGTGAACCTTTATGGAAGGTTCTTGTTTTCGACAACCTCGGTCGCGATGTCATAAGTTCGGTCCTTCGCGTGAACGATCTGAGATCTAATGGCGTTACCGTTCATCTGTATGCAGATAAAGCTCTCCTTCCATCCACATACATGGCCAATCTTTTTTTGTTCCTTCTTTAATTTCTTTGGTGGGTGACATGGCTGGTTTCATCTGATTGTTTCGTTCTTTATGCAAGGACAGGTCATTACACTCCACCCGATACCGATCCCAGACGTCCCTTGCATATACCTCGTCGAACCGACCCGGGAGAACATCAAAGCAATCTGTGAGGATCTCCAAAACAAGACTTACGATTCCGCTTACGTCAACTTCCTTTCGTCGCTACCCCGGTCGATTCTCGAAGAATTCGCCGCCCTGGCAGCTCAGAACGGCACCAGCTCGCAGATCGCGCAGGTATACGACCAGTATCTCAACTTTGTCGTCTCGGAGCCGGATCTCTTCAGCCTGCACCTCAAGGACGCCTATTATGCTTTGAACAGCAACAAAACGACGGATGCTGCGGTGGATGAGGTTGTCGATAAGATAGTCAGCGGTCTATTTTCGGTGGTTGTTACCATGGGTAGGTCACGATACCGGCTACCGAGAATTTTGCTCCTCGCTTCTTTCGCCTATCCTAGGATCATACATCGTGAAGCTTGTAAAACTTTCGCTAACTCCTTGCACTTGCTATTCCTTCAGGAACAATACCCATCATACGATGCCCCAAGGGAAACGCAGCAGAACTCATAGCTCAGAGCTCGACAGGAAGCTCCGCGACCACATCCTCAACTCGAAAGATAACCTATTCTCCGCCGCCAACCGCCCTTCCTCTTCTTCCACGAATTACCCAGCGCACAACCCGCGACCCAGCAACGGCCAGTGCTCATCATTCTGGACAGGAACGTCGATCTGATTCCGATGCTATCGCACTCGTGGACGTACCAGGCTCTCGTGCACGACGTTCTGAACATGAAACTCAACCGGATCACCGTCGAGACCGTCGAAGACAACGGCGCGACGTCCAAGAAGGCTTACGACCTGACGAGTAACGACTTCTTTTGGCCAAGAACGCTGGTGTTCCGTTCCCCAAGTGGCGGAGGACATAGATGCTGAGCTGACAAGATACAAAGAGGACACTTCCGATGTCTTGAAAAATACCGGAGCAAATAGTCTCGAAGATATATCAGCGTAGGTTTTTATCGACACAGTTTCTATTTGTCTTAAACTTTGCTAATCTCGGTGGTTATCCAGTGACGTCGGTTCGAGCGCGCAGCACCTCAAAGCAGCCATAACACTGCTTCCTGAGCTCAGAGAACGGAAAGCCACGCTGGACATGCACATGAACATCGCAACGGCGCTCCTGAAAGGCATCAAGGACCGGCAATTAGACAATTTCTTCGAAATGGAAGAGAACATCACAAAGCAGTCCAAATCGCAGCTGCTTGAGGCGATCACGATCCGGAGCGGAAAGACCCCGTCGACAAATTGCGCCTGTTCATCATATGGTATTTGAGTGTTGAGCAAGACGTGGGAGAGGAGATATGGCGGAATACACGGCGGCGCTAGAAAAAGCTGGTTGCGACCTGACACCGCTAGCTTATATCAAGAAGTACGAGAGCTCCATCGATTGCAATTCTCTCTGATGTTCGCGCGCATTGCTCACATGGACATCACTTCGTTTTTGTAGGGTTCGAGAAATAACAAAGATGACGATGATGACCGCGGCTCCGACACAACCAGCTCCATCGTCGACTGGCGGCGACTTGTTCCGAGGACTGGTTCCCTGAGAAGCACCGTAAGAATGCTCTTATGCAGTATTCATCAAATTTAGTATTTTGAGACCTATTCCACAAGCTGCTTACACTTTCCTTTCCTGGATTTTTTCCTTTATACAGCTCACCGACCGTTTCAAAGATAACGCTTTCGTCTCTGGCGGTTTCGAAAACCTTATATCGGGAGTCAAGAATTTCCTCCCGTCAACAAGGATCTCACCATCACGCGGATCGTCGAGTCGCTGATGGACCCCGCAGCAGCATCTACGTCCGCGATACAGAACGGAAGATTACCTGTACTTCGACCCACGTGCTTCCGGCGCGCGCGGAGCCGGCAGGGCTCCCGGGGCTGCACCCCTGGGGACGCAGGCGAGCTTCGGCCAGAGGCGGCAGACGTTCAACGACGCCGTCGTGTTCACCGTCGGAGGTGGGAACATGGAGGAGTACGGAAACCTGCTGGAGTGGGCTAAGCGGAGCTCCTCGCAAGGAGGGGGTGGGCTGGTCGGCGTCGGTGGCGGTAGCTCTCACATTATCAAGAAGAGGTGGTGTACGGCAGCACGGACCTGCTCAACGCCGAAGCTTTCGTCTACGGAGAGCTGAAGCGGTTAGGCGAAGAAGGTTGAAACTACTTTTTTTTTTTCCTTTATATTGCTTTGGTTTTCAACTTTTGTCAACTGTGCCTTTTTTCTCTTTTCGTTTCTCTTGGCGGCCTAAACATTCTTAAATTTGTTTTTTTGTACTGTTCTCTTTTTTGAGACCACTTTGGGAAATCTTAATTTTAAATATTTTCACCAAAAATTTTTTGAAATAATAATTATTAATAAATTTTTTCTGGCAAGATTAAGCGACGTTTATTGATAAATGCAGAAATAGGAGGGGTTTTGGGTTTGGGTAATTATACTAGTGTACGTACTGCACGACCGGCATGGCACGTCCCCTTCTCACTGCACTTACGGAGAGGACCGCTACTAGAAGGTACAAGAAGTTACTTCACACCTGATATAAATTTAGTCGATAATTAAGGATATATTTACTTAATATACAATTCAGTTGACGATTTTTGCTCCGTAAATAGGAGATATAGAGTCTACAAGTATTAATTCGATAGTGTGTGATTCTATCCTTTTAATTCTTAGCGCGGTACACATTTCTATTTTTTTTCTCTTTTTGTTTCCCTGTTCCTTTTTTTTTTTTTTTTTTTTTTCAACACTGGTGCTTCTAGTTAGTACTTGATATTGGACAAAAAAAAATAGAAAAATATTATATTTTTCAACATGTTTAACCCTTTCTTTATATAAAAGAGCAGAGGGCATCCCCGGCTTCCTTGAATTCTTTCGCGAAAAAAAAAAAAAAAAGCAGATAAAATATATAACTCAACTCCGCACGTACGCGCAATTTAAGGGCTAGTAGGAGTGCTGAAATATACCGTGGAACGTAATTAAGTATTGATCGATTTCTTTATCTTGTATATGTACAGGCCCTGAGCAAAGTCGTACCCTTTCAAAATTTGTCGCAAGCAACCTGTCACCCTGTATAAACTAGTAAAATCAAAATCGGACCTCGGGAGAGCCACGGAAGAACCGATCGCGAATATTTGGAAATTAAAGGAGGAAAAAAAAAAAAAAAAAAAAAAATAATAATAATAATAATAATAAAATTTTGCTTTGATTTTTCGTTGTTTGGCGGGAGTTCGGGGGTAAGCCCACTATTTTTTAGCTAGTCCAGCCTACCCGCGGGCCGCAAGTAGGCACGTAGGGTTTCTAAGAAGTTACCAGGCTTAGGAGTCAGGCAGGATACTTGTGTGCAAACTGTGCATTTTATAGTGTGGATCTTTGTTTATTTCGTTTCTTCTTCTTTTGACATCGCGACGTCCGATTTTCACCAAATACTGATCATTGTCATCAACGATACTACTATATAAACTAACGACACCACACCACTATAACCATTACCACCCTCACCTTAAACCACACCTTAATAACAGTACAGGTTGAAAGGTAAACCCACCATTTATGTTCTTTCCAAACAAAATTCTGGATATACTTATCCAAGATTATGTTGGCCTTCATGTTGTGCATTAGAGATCCCATCCGGGCTCCATCATGTAACCTCTCCCCCAAGTCCTGTCTCTACTCATGTATGGCCCGTACTTTCGCTTTCTTCATGAAAATGTCATTGGAGACCCTGGATGCAACACCAATGCGCTTGCCCCTTTAATTTGCTTTTGCCCGCAAATACCTTCGGCTCAGGTCTATTAGATCGTAAAAGTATACACCATGTTTTCTTTCTTCGCGTGGATTTGTGCGTTTTGATTGCGTTATGTGTCCCATATTCTGCTCTATCGTCCTGTCCACATCTTTGAACTGACACGGAGACTGCTGGAGCGAGCGGTAGCACAGCTCGTTATATTTCCCCATGGAGAGCCAGCTTCAGCGCGTGTTAGATGAGAACCAAAAACTACGGGACGAACTCGCCTCACTCCGTACCACTACGGACAAACCCACCAATACCAGGGAGCTAGAGGCCTACCAGAAACTTCGAAACTTGCTCTGGCAGCAGAATCGTAATGGTGACGGTGTCCGAGTTCACTGGGAGAAAGCGCAGGTCCCCATCTGGAGCATTTTACAGAACTATTTGTTACCCGAGGGGTCGATGATGATGATTTCGGGGTCTCGGAATCTGAAGAGGGCAGTGATGATGAGGATGCAGAAGACGAGGCTCTAGACGTCGATGATACCATCGAACAAGATGAAGAAAAGGCGGTTTCAACTTTGTCACCGCCGAACCTGATTCGACTCCTCAAGCTATCCGGGTTTTTCGTCACGATGAATTAGACCTCGTCATTCAATACCGCGAAAATGCGTCCCTGATCGCTTTGAAGAAGATGAATTTCAATTCATTAATCTTTGCAATGCAATGGATCCGGATACAGATGCCGCAATTAATCGAATAATGCCATGTCGTTACGCAAGAATCCTATCGCGCAAATGCTATTTCCTTCTGGAGAAGATAATTCGTGACGAGATTAAGAGGGTCGGCCGTGACCGTGCAAACATGGACCACAGGATCGAGAGCAAAAGTGGCCCAGCCAGACAAAGAAACGTCTGGGGGACGATAATCTGGAGCTTGATGATGGACCGGAGAGGAAAAGAGCCAGGACTAGCCGAACATTGGCTTGTCTTTGCCGCAAGAAGAGAATGCCCGATATTTTATTCTCACTGCCAGCCAGGTGTTGGCAAGAGCGTTTTCGTCATTTGGTTGCTTATAACTCGACTTCTAAATGGCGAACCGACCATTCTCAGAACAAAAAAAAGGCGCACACTACCATTTCACAGCGGACTCTTGTAGGTATATTGGTGATATTTCGACAGTACTGAATGCGGATCATTCAAACCGAGATATATGGTACATTGCGGATGTGGAATCCATGATGTCGTCGAGGAAGGCAAGACACACAACTGGGTTGTCTTGCTGGTGTCTTCGCCGAAGGAAGAAGTTTGGGCGTCTGTCGTCAAGCATAACGCCGGATATTGTCACATGCTCTATATGCCGGAATGGACGTGGGCTGAGACATTCGCCACCGCTGTTTATGTTGAGAATTTGATCGCCCCAGAGATCAAAGACACGTGGCGCAAGTTTGTTCTTTATGGACCAGTTTCTCGTACGCTTTTCAAAGAGCTGGGGCCTTGGAAGATCTTTCACGCCAGGCGGAGCTCGAAGCCAGTTATCGAAAGAAGGTGTATAAGAAGCTCCGGACAATGATTCGTGCAGATGAAGAAGTTTGGGTTGGTCAAGGCTGGAACGATAGGACTCACACACAGTCATCCTAACAAAGGTGACCAATGCGGCGTATACCCGAACCCGAAGAGAAGTTATCACCCCGTGGGTTGGATGCTGTTTTGCCAGGTTCGACAGGGACCGCCGTGAAAACGGGAAGAAAAGTCTTTTCTTCTCCCTGGAGTCGGTGAGGAAGGCTGCGACATTACGTGGGCACATATTCGAAGATATTTTTCACCAACTTTGCGAATCGGAGAGAACTCTCGAGATCTTAAACATCGGTAACAAGTCTCAGGCCGACTACGTTGTGAAGGATTTCAAGATATTTAACCGCCTTTCCGACTCCAAGCACTGGTCAAAAATCCACAACCATACGCTAGGTCTTGTAACCCGGACATCCTGGATATCTATCTCCGTCCGCGAATATCGAACTTTGGGTCAATCGATTCTCTCATGGTCACGCAGACTGCAGTGCTCTTGTTTCAAATAACATGCGCCCGGTCACACCCAGTTTCTGCGAACGGCTAGAGGCACTCTGGACAACAATGCCTGCGTATGTCAAGAACAGGAAGTGGGTCCTTGTCTTCGTTTGCCCAGAGGGAGATGCTGCTCGCAGATTCACCGCGCAACTCCTTACTGGCGACGAGAAGCTTGTCGAAAAATGGAACAAAAAGCTTGAGCCTCAGGCAATGATTATCGTTCTCGATGAAGCAATCAGGCCTGGGAGGTCGTAGCCGAGGTCCGATGGCGGTTGGCATTGCTCACAAATTTCGATCGTGTTGTTGCGAATGTCTTAAGATCTTCCTTTCAAGTTTTTACCCGTTTTGCAAATATTCTGCTCTACTTTCCTTTATCCCTTGTTTTCTCTTTTCTTTTGTTTGCATTATTAATCTGGAGGCTAAAACTGCCCTTTGCTTTTTACTTGCGCTGCATATACTTGGGAGCTCGGAACACGGCTGGAGGATTAGCAGCGCATTGGATTTTTTATGCTTGGTGAATTTGTTTTTATAATGTGTCTAAAGTGCATTGTAGAGGAGTTTGAGAGAATGAGACAATCCTGTATTTGGCGGTCAATCTTGTTGATGAGAAACGATGACGCAAAGAACGAGCACGTATCAGCGGCGGCGCGCGTGATGAGAAGGCTCGTAGACGAGATTCTTTGCTTTACTAACTTCAATGCTCTTATAGGAAACATTGGGCTGGACTCGTGGAGAACTTCTTCCGAAAAATTGTAACGTTCCTGCACGCCGTACATGTCAACAGCACGCCATGATGGTGTGTAGCAGCAACTGCCACCAACCATGGATGAACAGGTAATAATATCATGCGTTATCGCCTAACGACAAAAGCTTAGCCTTCCAGCCTCGTACTCAAGGTACAAAAAGTACTAGAAAAAGTCACAAGCGATCATAAAAGAAGCAAGAATAACCGTGCCTCAGTGTTCTTATATTTTAATATAGGCCGGAAAAAATAAAGACTGAATCAGGAAAGACTATTTCCTGAACCGTAAAAAAAGGTCCTAAAAATTTTTTTTTGACACCGAGTTTTTTTAGAGACCACTTTTTTTAATATACTAATAAAAAAAATTTTTTTTTTTTTCATCCGATGTTCTGTTCCCTTCGTCTTTTTTTGAAAGCTGTGGAATACCCTCCTCATTCCAGTTTCACCTTCGAATTTGTTTATATATATATATATATATATATATAAATACTTTATACTTCGCTATACAAGCATTATTCTCTACGTCTTCTCTTCCCAAGGAGAGCTCTGGTGACCAAAAACAAAAAAGAGACCCTTTTCTTCTCTCTCACTCCGAAATTTCAGGGTTTAATCACCAAAAGATGATATTCTCCTCACGCATGAACTGCGAAGAGCTAATCCACGTTTACTGCGTGATGCAGTTTTGTAAGTGACAAAATTGCTTTTCTTTAACTTTTTTTTTTTTTTTTTTTTTAATGCACCCGAAAAATTTACCCCTCCTTTCTTCTCTCATCTGGTCGTCGCGTTAAAACCTTGGTTGGCGATATGTTGGCGATATACGACATTTTTGTGCGGCTCCTCCGACAAAGAGTAACAGTATTTCAACCCATGGAATAGCAGGAGCATCTTTAACGCCCAGGGACCCGTAGCCCCAACAAAGCCCGCATGTGACCATACATTCGGCGGTGCCTGTAATCTTTTCCTGGGATTTTTCCGGTGGACAAAAATGCAACTTTTTCAAGGCAGCTTTTGGCAACTTTCGTCCCAAAATTTTGAGGTACTATCGAGCGCCGGCGCTCGATTCGTTTTCGTCCACTAGTATTTAACGATCGCAAAAGGAAGAAGGGAGAAAGTGATGCCACGAAAGGAACGGTCGTGTTTCATGTTAGACCATTTGACCATGAGGGACCTGTTTAACGAAGCTTAAGCACCGAAGCACCGTTCAATCAAAGATAAGACCAGAGCGTTTGTAGTTCGTCTAAAGAGGGTTTTGCACAGACCCTACGTGATATATTATTATTTCCCAGCCGCAAAGAAAGTGAGAAAGTGAGAAACAATACAAAGGATAAGAACCCGAAGGAGGGGAGCAAAAATTCGTATGTCGTGAACGAACAAAGATATAATAGAGCTTTATAAGGTACCCCACTATCGCCATCGCGGAGATACTTCTTCCTTTCTAACGCTGCTCCTTTTTCTCCCCCCACATTCATTACCTGGTACACTGGTAGCCTACAGTTTTCAATCTAAAATTTCCCCGTTTTCGTTTCGTTCAGATAGAGCGAGAAAGGAGATCGTCGCGTAAGTCTTATGTTGCTTATATTATTAGAAAGGATTAGGACGGTTATATGTAGGAACTGTTTTTTTTTATATTAGACCCTTATTCCCCCCGCCTCCTCTGTCTGCCCCTGCTTTTCTTGATCTTTAAAATTTTTTTTACATCTACAAATTAACAAGCCTCTATAGCTACCACATTACTTTGCCGTCAGTTGTGTATTTGGTTATTACATTGACTTTGGAGGGAAAGATAAGGCACTCGCGCAGTGGAGCTGGAGCTGGCTTGTGATTCGTGCATTTTTTTATACTTTCCCAGACTCTCTGCTACGGTAAAGTTCCATCTGTTTTTTATTGCTGGTTGTCTATCCGTACTGCATAATACTGTATAAAATGTTTTTTTTTTTTTTTTTTTTTTTTGGCCTCTTGATACGTTGGGAAACGTCATAACCGTCGTGCCATCACACCAAAACAGCAGAGGACCGGACAAGATCTTCCTCGCCGGCAACAACAAAATACTTGCAATTTGTTTACCCTTTTTTTTTATTTATATTTATTTATATTATATTAATTATTTATATTTATTTATATTATTTTATTTATATATCTTTAATCTTCCCCTTCCCTGTTCCTTCTTCTGTTTCTCTTTACTTCAAAATCCAACTCCGACTTATAACTTCTCAACTTAGTATATTTCATTTTCGTAATTTCCGTCCTGTAGAACACTTCTTACCACTACTGCCTTATTATTACATCGCCTCACCTTCTTACCTGCATATATCTCTCATACTGAAAAAAAAAAAAAAAAAAAAGGGTCTTACTACGTCTTTTAACCCACGGACCAGCCGTTTGCTCCTTTTTGCGTCTTGCGCGTTCCAAAAATACTACTATTCTTTTCTCCACCTCCGATAAAAGCCCCCCTTGTTCATAATAGAAGAAAAAACGCCTTTTTTCTTCTTTTCTGCGCATCTGGCATCTGCGGGCAAAAAAAGTAGGTAAAAGATTGGCTGCTGGAAAGCTCCATACTGCCTTGTCCCGCTCCAGACCGCTCGTGCACTCTTTTTGTCACGCCAGTATTAGTACTATCGCCCGCTAGACTTATCCTTGAACGGCATCCAAATCCCTCCCACTCTCTTGCTACTTGCTATCGTATGCATGAAACTAGCAGTTAGCTAACTGAAAGCGGCAGTCAATCGATAAGGGAAAAAAAAAATACACACTGGCAGATATAGTGCATTACTACGGCGACATTTGGTCTCTTGACTTTTTTTTTTTTTTTTAAAAACATCTATACCTTGTTCTTCCTTCCAGGAAAGTCAACAAAAAAAAAAAGAAAGAAAGAGTGCATCACAACAGCTACTACGTACGAAGGGCGCCGACCGCGAAACGCAATAGGAAGAACAAGTCATCAAAAATTTTCTCTTGACTTGAGGTCATTTGGACATTTTTTTATTGGGAAGCATATATCCTTATTAAAAAGGGATTTTTTTTTATCAAGAAGGAATTTGATCTGCACCTTTATTTCGTTCCTCATTTTAAGCCTTGAGAAAGTATTACGTCTGTTTACAACACGAAGGGAAGATCCTTTCGATATTTTCTCTTCTTTTCGCTCGACAAATAAGAAACCTGGTTCTTTTTATTGTTTGGTTACTCGGGCAAAGGAATACTACTAGTACTTTTACTTCTCACTTAAACAAGGAACAAGGGAAGTTTCCAGAACAGGTACGAAAGGTCTCTTTTCTTAGTTATTTTGCTGTGAATATTTGGTCAAGGAAGCGCAGAACTCGAGAATTCCCGAGAGCAACAAAAAAGCAGGCGTTGTTCGCTGAGGTCGCCTCATTACTTATTCCTTTTCCCGAGTTCACATTCTCTTGCATTTTCTGTTCAACATAGCAACGGAAGAGCAGGACACAAACAACTATTATCGAAGAAGAGTGCTATATATACTAACTTGGAGTTGCTTCTCAAAGGCTTCCGTTTCTTTTGTCGTTCCTACATAAAACTCAATCCCCTCAAATTTTCTCGAGTTCGTGTCGCTTCGTACTAGCCTTTCAGAAAAGCGGGGAAAAGCGAACCAGGGGATAACATAGCTTCGGTTTCAAGGCAACAAAACAAAGGGTAAAAGAACAAGTGGGAGGCTGCTTAGAGGTTCGACCTCTACGAGAGAAGAACTTTTAATGAAAGAGAAAGATAAAAGATGAGCGCAGCTGCTGCCCCTGAAATGAGAACGGAGCGGATACCGACTTTGCGGCCGGCGGGTGTTTCATCGCCGAAGAAGAAGCTCCTCGGCCTCGGCAAGGCAGGCAGCCCCGAAATTACAACGGCAAACAACCTGTCCTCCCCGACGCCCTGACCGCGCGAAGCTAGCCGCCGCAGCCGCCATAATTCCCGACTCCAACATCCCACCCATCACGACCACTTCCGCCGCATCGGACTCCCGGACGAGGAGGCTCGGCGGAACGATCAGTCCCGTTTCCCGATATTCCCCGGCCGCTCGTCCGCGGTTCCTCCCGCCGCGCGGCCGTCGCGCACCGCACCCGCTCGTCGGTTCCTCGCCGAAGCTCTCCGCCCAGCTCGACGAATCGCAGATCTTCGAGCGCAACGTCCAGCGACCCAGCCTGCCCCCTCCCGCAAGCCCGGCTATCCCGCGCATATCCAGACGGAAACTACATCCCGCCCGTCCTCGAAGCCACCTCGCTCGCCTAACCGACACCGAACGTCAACCCGGACTTCGTCGAAATCGTGTCCACGACGACGCACGAGCCCGCGCTCGGAAGCGACTACGCGAGCCCCATGAGCGAGGATACCCCCACCTCGGCGCCAGCGTCGTTACCCCGCCTACGGGATCGGCAGTCGAGGATAACAGTCAGGAGTACACGGACGCGGAGAAGCGGCGGCTCAGCTTTATCTCGTTTGCCGACGTCGTGCACGCGGAGCAGGCCGAGGCGTCGGAATTGGGGTCGAATTCGCCACCGAGGCAGGCGCATTCCCCGCCTACACACCCCGTCAGCGGTGTCAATCCCGCCGTTGCGGCGGCGCAGATTGCGGCTGCGATGCACCACAGGACGCCCAGCCCGATCAGGAGCGTCGGTCGAGTACGGGTAGCCCGCCGCCGGGGTTGCTCGGAGAGGGTAGCGCTGGACGGGGGTAAGGCGAAGAGCCCGCCGGCGTCGTGCACTCGGAGCTCACGGTCGAGACGCTGACGCAGGCGCTCAGGAGGCACGGCAGCGGCGACCTTGGCGCGGCGAGCAGGAGCCACCCGATCAGCGCGACGGAGGAGAACGCGCCGACGAGTCACCCGTTTAAAGATAAGAAATAAAAATGGAATGTTTGGGTTCTTATTATTTTTATTGGATTGGGAAATACAAAAAAACGAAACGAAAAGCAAGGAAAAAAACGGATAGTATTTTTTTTTTTTAAACTTGTAATGATCGAGGTTTTTCATAATCGATTCCCCCTTTTTTAACGGCTGTTTTTTACTTTCCTCCTACTATTCTCACCATTCTTCGTTCTTTTAACTACTTTTCCCATTCAATTATAATTTCTTGCTTCTCTTTCCAGTTTCCTTATATAAATAAATAGGTTGGGTTTTACTTTTTGTTAAAATACAAAAAAAAAATTTTTTTCGGTAGTTAGCGTGATGCTTTTTTTTTCTTTGTTTTCAGTGTTTTCGTGCAATTCATTTTTGTAACTACGTATATATTATTTCTCAAGAATTCTGCTAGTAATGATTATATAGGACGGTTTTTTAATTTACGAAACAAAGATGGACTAAGTATAGTTCTTTCTTTGGTGCATTCTTTTATGCAAGTGGACCGTCTGGATTTGATATATTCCTTTGAGATGAACCAAAAAAACAAAACTAAAAAAAAAAAAAAAATCTAATTAGCATCTCCAAGCTTGAGCACAGCATGCTCCGGGACTTTGCGGTGAGTATTCGTATATCACTGCCGGACGTTTCGTCGTAGATGTCCTATATATAAGTATTGGAAGGGAAGCCCTTTTGCTAACTTTATGATATGAAATTATTCTCTTTTTGAAGGCATGTGCACGACCTTTATAACGGGTGCGGAACAGGGAATGATAAACGATGTTATCGCCTTTATTTTCTTCCTGACATTGGAGGCGTAGTATGGCATCCTCTTTGGTTTGGGGGTGTGAATATCGACGGCTTCTGATTTTTTCCGTGGATATGCCTTCTTGCTCTCCGGTCTCGCGACGGATAAAATACCTTTTTTCTACTTATTTATATCCTGCACTGGGATCTGGCCGTCAATGATTTTCAACAGCCCATACTACGACTTTATCATTGCGACGAAGAACGAACCTACTATCTTTATAGTTCTTTCCATTGGAGGGCGTAGTATCTTATTCTTGCGTTAAAAACGTAGTATGTGTGCCCTGACAATCGTGTCGTGATATCACGGTTTCGAGTTCAATCGTTGATATAACTTCCGCTTCCTTGGGAAGTGAAAGAAAAAATGGTTTGCTAAATTTCTTATACGAACGGCCGAGACGTCTGATCGTCTTTCGATTCAGCAGCGCGTATACAGGTTTATCCGCACGGACAATGAGGAGACGTGGTATAGACTTTTTCGATGTTGTCTTTTCATTGGAGGCGTAGTGTCCGTAGGTGGTGGTCTGTGTACTTCGTGATATCGCTTCTGTGTTTGTCCTGTTGGTGTATCGTACGTAGCTAACATAGGGAATATTATTACATCATGTTATTACGCCCGGCAATTTTTTTTTTTTTTTTTTGACGAGTTTTTATATTCTGTCCGGCAGAAGAATGGATGAATGTCTCTATTATATTGACCGCTTCTTCCCTATTGGAGGCGAAGTATACCTTAAAGCGGCGACTGTGTAGTTTATAACATTATCGTGACCATGCAAGGACTTCGATAGTCGGTATACCTTGATGTGTGGAGGTGTGCGAGCTGAAAAATATCCATGATCGACTTCCCTTCGACGCTGCGGAGGTCTTTGGAGAGCGGGTACAGAGCTTTTATCGCCGCGGCGGGTGAAGTTTGTATCCTTTTCGGTTCTTCAATTCTTGCATTGGAGGCGTATTATGACTCCTTCATTGGTGGTCGGCCGTTGTCATCTCGCAGCAGACGCAAAGATATGCTACCACGCGAAATCATGCTTGTTGGCGAGTCCCTAACCGTACATACGTGCTTGCTCGCGCAGTTTCTACTAGTACGGTGTGCTGTCCACGCCAAAAACATTATCCTGACCAGTTACTGCAATCCAGCAATAGGAGACCGTAAACATTACGCGCCGAGGGATTTTTTTTTTTTCTTTTGTTATTCGTAGGATCCGAGACCGCTCCTTCGCTACTTGAAACAAACACACACAAAAAAAAAAGACCACACTCAATCAGCATCGCAGTTTAAAATAATTCCGGCATACTACCGGAATTATTTTAACTGCGATCCTGAGACCTGAGATTTGAGACCACTCGTGTACCTTGGTGTGCCGCGCGGCAACTGCGGAAAATACTCTTTGCTAAATATTTCTAACACGGAAACATTCGATGTCGACGGAGTGTTTTACAACAAGCGGAAAATGCTTTGGCTACGTTTTACGCGGATACGAGCTGTACTTCAGCAGCACCTAAAACACTCTTTATCCATGCAGGGATGATGACCTTACTACATTTTCTCGTCTCCATTCTTTCTTTTAGGAGACGAAGCATCCTTCGTCGCTAGGCGGTGTGGTAGAGCGTCGGACGAGCTCGACGGCGAATACTTTGTTAGACGGGGGGGAAATTCTTTACTGGTTTTTTTATCAAGTCAGGACTGAGCTTCTTAAACGACGGCTGCGTGGCTTTATTGTTGAGAAAGCGATGCCCCCTGTCTTTCTGGTTTCGACTTGCCTTTTGAGAGGCGTAGTATAACTCCTTGGTAGTCACACCATGATATAGCACAAGATCCGCTCGATTATCTTATAGTCTGTTTTGAGGGCAAAGTGGGGTCTTAGTATTTTTTTTATCATCGTGGAGGGGATCATTGTGCTTCCTTTTTTTTTTTTTTTTTTTTTTTTTTAATGACGCCAAAGTGACGCTATGGACCTCGTGATCCAATACCTTACTATCTTCCTTTTCGTCTCCTGTTCTTGCGTTTGGGAGGCGTAGTATGCGTTATAACTGATACAGTGCAGTTTTTGTGATATCATTATTGGTGGTTTAACCGTGATATGATCGTTCTACCTACAGGTGTCTTTACGGAATTTTAAGGGCGTTGATGCTCGGTAGAGTTTTCATCTACGTGACGTCTACACGACTTTATCGAAACCAGGAATAGCGACAGCACTTTTTTTTTTTTTTTTTTAGTTCCGTCTTGCGTTTGGAGGCGGAGTATACCTTCGTGGCGGTGGTCACTTTCAACGTCAATATAGCTCGGGTAATCGACTGGAAAATACCTTTCCCACAAAGTTATGTCTTGCTGTGTTTGATCGAGTGTCATTCAATAGAGATTACTATAGCTTTATCGCGATGTGTGAATATGAAATGCTATCCTCATTTTCTGTTCTTTTTTCTCTTTTATTTTCTTTTAAAGCCATAGTACTGTGTCCTGAAAGTGAAGTTCGTGAAGCTGTAATTAATATCGTACGTAATGATTGGGTTCGTGGTATCGCGAGCACGTGTTCTCACTGCGTTGGGGGGGGGGGGGTTGCATCTTTTTTTTTAACTAATCTCCTATCATTCTCGAGATGTCAGAATGTCTTTCAACGGCTACTTAACAGGATTGTTGCAGGCCCTGAAATTGAATCTGTTTATGATATGGCACCCGAGGAGGTCTTAAACTCATTGGATATCCTGGGCGCCGCCATCTGTAAAAAAAATATTTAAATCTGCTAAGTTTTATAAGTTGCTAGATCTTAAGTCATTCAGTAGAGTCCTGCTCCGTTTTATGGCCGGGCACGTGATGAGGCCGTTCTCCTTTCATATCTCGCTTTCATTCTACTGGGGGTGCGGTATAATTGTGTGAGCTTACCTGTAGTTGTGATATCGTAACCTAGGGGTCCCGCCGTTGATCTACGGGAAATGGTTTTATTGACTTTTAAACCATGCTGCGACGAGAGAACTTCTTTCAACGAGCACTAACGAAATCTGATCGCCATGCGAATCAAAGACCTTACTCTCTTTCCGAATAGAAATATTCCTCTCGATTTTTCTCTTCTTTTGTCCCTTTTAAAGGCGGAGTATGATGTTGCGCAGAGTAATCCAGTGTAGTTATAATATTCCCGCTTTACGAAAATTTTGAGACTGTTAATGATTTACTCTTCCTCCTTCGTGTTAGCAACTACGGAAAATCCATTTGTTGAGCTTGATGAACTTTGGATTGATCTCGCTTCCTTCCAACGGGTACACGGCTCTTTTACTTTGTATCGTCATAGGGCATCGGATGGAAGACATTTCTATATTTTCCGTTTTGTCCCTTTTTGGCCATTTAGAGGAATAGTATGCCATAGAAGGTGATCTGGAGTTATTGCAATATAACATCTAATCGATTGTACGATTGATATATTTGGCCGGGGAAGCGGCTGGAAGTACTTTTACTAGATTTTATTCGACTGGCGGAACAACCTTTCAACGGCGCCTACACGCTTTATCGTTCTGGAGTGGCTCTCTACTACCCCTTTCCAACCCCCTTTCTTCCGTTGGAGGTGTAGTATCTATCGTAGTCGCGTGGAGTCAACTATATCGCAAATAAAGACTTCAATGTTGATATGCTTCGACCGGAGACTACTACGGAAAATGGCTTTGTTATTTTACAAAATTCCCGGTCAAAGCGTCATCCTATATTCAACAGCGCATACGCAGCGCCCATTTCCGGTATATCGAGAAATATTAGTAAAGCTATTATCTTTTCATAGCCTCCTTCGTTCCATTGGAAGCATAGTATGTCCTCTAGGCGACCCCGGGTGGATTACGATATCGCTCCTGACAAGGCCGACCGTTGATATACGTTGGTACCCGCTGATACGAAAATACCTTTATTTATTTTTATGACGTACTGGGCTCAGTGTCGTTCGATGGCGTGTACACACGGCTTTTTAACCACGTAAGCCGGTGGCTAGAAGGAATAGTGACTCTATTGTTATGTATGGTTCTTCTCCCATCGAAGGTATTGTATACCATGCATTTAAATCTCGCGTAGTTGTTATATAATAGCTGACGAGTTCGGTGATGATACAGTTTGTTTGCTCGAGGGTAAACAGATTCTTACTAAATTTTATGCAGTTTGCCGAGAGTGGTTCAACGGCGTCTACAAGGCTTCATCGCTGAGCGGATAGATGAACGCACTACGAATTATATTGTGGGGGCTTCGGCTTTTCTCTCACGTTGAGATATATTAGGATATGTCACGTTAGCCATTTCGTTCTGTAGGTCTTCTAATCTTTACATCATGGTTATTAGAAGGTGGCTGGCGGCCTTAAGGCCTCAGAGGATGAATTGTTGTCTTTTTATCTATTTAACACAATAAAAGCAATTTTCCAAAGTCCTCGTGTATTTTTGAGTTTAGATACGCAACATGATCTAAATCTTCTCTAAAACTTCCAATATTTACCTAACGGGCTGTATTAGGCCTCATCGTATCGTAGGAGATGAAATGACTGTTTGTTTCTGTTCGTCTAGTGATATACGCCTGCAGCAACCCAATCGCTTCTCCTTCGTGGATTATTGTACTTATAGCAGTATTTATACCATTATTCCCCATTTATCGAAGTTTCCCGCATTTACTAGTTGTCTTTATCATCCCTTCTTACATGAGCCCTCCTTGGTTCTGATCGATTATGAGATATATTTAATAGCCTCCGGGGTCACTTTCTATTACGTAGTATGGGGTGTTTTGGTTTAGCTTGAATGTTCGTTCTGGCTCTTATATCAGTGTTGGCTCGTTCTCGAAAGTTCCTCGTCTGCTGGGGGGGGGGGAAGGAATAATGTATCCTCGGTGGCACTTGGAGCCGAGTGTTGATAATCCTCGCAGACGTAAAGTATGTGAGAGCGCGGGCGTCAAGCGTCTGGCTCTTGTAAGTCCTTGTCAATATCACGGGGGGGTCACTTTCTATTACGTAGTATGGGTGTTTGGTTTAGCTTGAATGTCGTTCTGGCTCTTATATCAGTGTTGGCTCGTTCTCGAAAGTTCCTCGTCTGCTGGGGGGGGGGGAAGGAATAATGTATCCTCGGTTGGACTTGAGCCGAGTGTTGATATCCTCGCAACGTAAAGTATGTGAGAGCGCGGGCGTCAAGCGTCTGGCTCTTGTAAGTCCTTGTCAATATCACGGCTGTTGACGTGCCCGCTCTTGTCGTTCTTGTATCTATAACGTACTAGAAGCCCTAGGGAGTCATTTTCTTATGCGTTGAGTTAGTACCAGTCTGGATATCATTTAACGCCTGTGGTACTCGGCATGAAGATATCCTCAGGTTTCTTCTACATTTATTTTCTGATTGAGTATGATAATTGTACGAGTAATCGTGGGAGCTTTCAGCTCATTGATATCCAGTGGGAGTGAAGCACGGGTGGAGTGAATCCGAATTGCATTTTAGCCTTTCACCGCGCAGTTGATTGTCGGAACCCGTAAAAGAAGATGTGATTATCCAGTGTCTTCGTCCATTGAAAGATATCTGTCACGTAGCGACCGATTTTGTGGATGTATGCATATGTGGATCTCTTCGGCGGGCTCTCTGCTAGATCTACGACTAGTGGACAATTCTTTGCACGTGGTCCAGCTCAATAAACATGATCAAATTTTGGTCGGCGTCGGGCATATCCATTGGTTATTATTTGTACTGTCTTTTAATTAAGTTATCAAATATTATGAACAAAACCCTGATCGATTTAGAAATTTAATGAAAAATGCAGTCTTTAAGATGGTTAATTGATCTTTGAAGGGATTTTGTCAAAGGAAGTTCGTTGTGCCATGATAAAATTCAGTATTCCTTGGTGGTTCCCACCGTCTTGCTGAGTTTTCATAATGGCAATATCTGGATTTGTTCTTCGGGTTGGCGTTACTATCATATTCTCTTTTGTATGAATTGTGTGCCAATTTGTACCATTTCTTGGTCCATAACGACCTTTGGTATTGCTTTGTGAACCGAAATATCGAGTTTTTTTTTTTTTTTTTTTTTGTTCTTTGACGGACATGAGATACACATACTGACTCCAGTTTCGTAACAAAAAATTTTTTTTCGACCGAAGGAAGTTCGTACTCAATTTAAACCAACATTTCTTCTATAGATCTCATCTTAATAAATTACCATCCTAAAAATGGTACGAACCACTCGCGTCGGGGCGCTGCTGATTTAATTGCGTTTATGGATCGGAACTTTCCCCTAATAAGGCATTTACTCGACGACTTTCGCCAAACGACTTTTCGTACCTTAATAGCGCAGGTTTGTATTTCCCCACCGTGCTATTTGCACACATACTAAAAGTAAAATGTCTTAGGGTTATCGCGAAGAAGTCTGCGGGTACTTCGAGTCTGCGACGGGCTTCAGCTTTCCGGAACAATGAGCTCTCCGCTGATCTCCTTGAAAGGTGAATCCTCTATTTTAATATACCTTTCTGCCTTTTTATCTCACACTTTCGATTATAACTAACTGCTGGGTGTACTTAGTGCTATGAACGCAAACATTCACATCTATTGCTTCTGGATACGAGATGTCAAGAGAAGCCTCGATAGCGGCCCGAGGAGCTTCTGGGTTCACCTGTTTCGCTTATTGCTAATTTTGGCCTCGAAATCAGGGTGGCCAGCAACGCTGAGTATCCACCTAATGTTTGGAGTTTGACTGTGCGGGTGGTATGGATTTCCTGGATGATACAGACGGTACTCTCTTCATGGAGAGGAGCTCGAGTCAAATCCACCGGTACGTCAACCCTCTTAAGAGTCGGCCTCCGGAAGATGAACTCACAAGCTGTTTTCTTTCTTCCTTTCTTTCTTTCTTTCTTTTTTTATAGGATTTGGCAACGGCGCAAAGGCAGCTTGCGTTAAGGTTCCGCGTGCTGGATGCAGCATTACGAAGGGTCTGAAGCCGTGGCGGGATTGCGTTTAGATTCAAATGATGGGTCTACGTCGCAGAAGACAGTGTAAGGATCTGCGGGTCCATACAAAAGAGGAAAGACTACTGGTACAACCAATCTGGCGATATGGACGAAAAACGTTTGCCTAATCATGCAGAGCTCTGAATTGATGATGAATAGTTGTGTGTTTCATCCCACTCCTTACCCTCTAAAAAAAAAAAAAAAATTTAATTACGACCTAAATTGGGGACGGTTGCGGAGTTGATTATACCCAAAAAGGGCGTTTTTACATCGACGGTTTAAAAACTAAGTACTTCTTAGCTGCAAAATTCACCATCAAACTCCAGAATATCGTCACGGTCATCCAAATGAGTTTTCTGAGTTATTAACCTTCCTTTTTTTAATTCATTATTTAGCGGACTTTGTGAACTCTTGTACTGATATCAAATTTGTCCATTTATTCTGCAAGCGACGTTTCTTTCTTAAGTATCCGTACAAGCTTCCCCCGTTAACCATATATACCATCCTCAGCTTAATCAAGATATCCCGGTTTCACTCTTCTGAAAATCTTTCTAGATCCTATGCGTTGTACGTATCAATTCTGAACTTGTGAAGCATATGAGTTGTATGTTGCATTTGGTATTGATGTCGGTGACATCCTCCTGGTGACGCGCTGTTTTGGTAAAATATCGATACCTATTCAGCGTTCTACTTTCCGTGTTTTGTCAATATTTTTATACTCGCTCTTGCATTTGCAATCAGTGGATCAATTCTGCTTGGTCATTTATCAAATAGCAAATGCCACTTTTTTCTTAATACAGGGTTTGCTCGCGTTTATTTTTCGACGACTGCCATTTCTTTGGGATTCGCCTTTAACGGCATTTATTTCCTTTTTCTGAAAAGGCCCGTCAAAGTCTGCATTCCAATAACTGCGTCTTTTCCGTCTAGCTAAATACCTTTTCATGAACTTCCCGCGCTTTTGCTGCCTCTTTTCTAGGAGACAAATGTTTCCAAGGATTCTATCATGTTCTATTATACCGTCTAGGTGAAATGACCAAATTGTTTTTTCGTTTGGCTAGTAATATATCTGGGACGAACCCACCTTTCTCCGTAATTCTCGTACAAATAAAGGGACCCATTCGGTATATCTGGAGTCTCCAATGTTTATGAAGCATCCTATTGGATATTCTTGGTGAAAGACATTTACAGGGTTCGTGTTACTCCGCTTAAGTGAAGAGATATCTTAGAGAACTTCGTGCTTGCATGTTCGTTGTTTCTATTTATTGCCACCGGCTCTTAGGATGTTCAGTCTTTGCGATCATTGTAATATCAATGAACCCGCTTATCGTTTTAATGTTTCCGAATTTACTTCAATTTGATTATCATTTCACACCCTTGCGTTATTACATGGACGTACTCTCAGGCTTTCTTTGCATTCTCTTATGTAGTGTTGAATTCGATATCTCGGGGGTGCCCGTCAGGTTTTGGAGTTTCCAGATATCCACTGTCTTCCTCAGCAAGACATGGATGAGTAAATTAATTGCGTTCTAGATGTTTTTTTATGAATTTCTGGGTTTCGGGTGTCCATTGATTATCTAGCGTCGGCTACGAAAGTTATCCGCCCAAGAGAAACAGGTCTTTGAGGATGCTATCTTTCGGCATAGCGCCTCTGCATGCTAGATTAATGACTGGTGTTGAGTCTCATACATGCACAATCTGGTTAATGAGTGAATATCGACAGCTGTTTGATCGGTCTGGGGGTCATACCTGAATCAGGTAACATATATTTTTTTTAACTTAATCTATCAAACGAATAATCTTCTAATCGATTAGGACGTAAAGTTATGCAGCTAGACTTACACCCATTAAGAAGGTTAGGACGAGTCAGCTTGCGCGTTTGGGGCTGAGAATAACCATTTTTGTATTTTCAAGTGCTAATATAAACATTAAAAGGTGGAATGCTGCTTTCGAAATCGCATTTACGACGTTCGTTACCGAAGCATGTTGTGCGTTACCACTTCCTTTACGTTGGACTAATTATATCTGCATCCCGAGAAAGAGAATATTCGCTTGTGATATCGACTAAGCACTTTAGTTCCGCTATACTGCATATGGCGGTTGGGGAAGGTTTGATGTACAAGCGAGCACGCAAATGTGTAGATTATTTCACGAGCCGTCTGATTTGATGATGTAGAGAGATTTCTTCACCACGAACATTACTAGCCCTTCATGAAAATATTCCCGTGAAGTACGGGATTATTTCTTTCTTCCACGTCATTTGCAAGCGTAAAGTCCAATTTGCTATGCGTTATTGCAGCATTCAGTTAGCGCCATCACACCAGTGATCACGCAGTTCAAAGATAGAATCGCTTGCTGAATTGTTCAGGATATCCGTCGATTCCTTTCATTGGAGCATTTCGAAAGTTCTCAAGTCAATGTATTATCTTTCTAGACCTAATTCGGTTTTATTTATCGATTTTTCATGGATTTTATTGGTATAGACTACGATATCCTGTGTCCGTGGAACCAGCATTTACGTACGTAAGAAATGATTGATGAAACTTTTCCTTGGTTTCCTGGGACTTTATCGTAACAAGCCGAACCTTATGACTTCTCGTTTGCCTAAATGGAATTCGTACTTTTGCCTTATTTGAGCACCGTAAATATGGGATTCGATAAAGTGCTATCCATGAAAATCCGTGCGTTTGTCATGCTTCTTAATCGTTTATCTCCACGTGAACATCCTTTGCTTCGATGAAGGAGTAAAAATAATATTGCAACTCGAAAAATCATTTGACTGCAGAGCTTTTGATATCTATTGCTGAACTATACCAAGTGCCGCACGATGTTATAATTGGGTAAATAGACTCTATAAATGTCGTAGAGCCTGAAACTTTTACGATTAGGACTATATCCTCGAGTTTAATAAGCTCGATCTAGAAATTACAGAAAAACTATTATATTTCTTGTTTTAGTGTGTTATTTTCATGTAAAGAATTCTTTGGTGTTTCCCAGGTACTTAAGTATTTCCTTTACAGTACGTTGTCAGGTTTAATATTCGGAGTTTTGTTGTTTGCCTGTGGTTGTATTCTTAGAAAGCTGAAATATAATATAATTTAATTCAGACCAAACAACCAGCCAGAGTTATTCACCAACTCCAACCTACAAAAAAAAAAAAAAAAAAATAGCCTACGAGACTTAAAAGGATTTCCTTATTATTCTATTCGAATCTGCCCAAATTTCTCAGTGAATCCCGATCATCTTTTAGCCCCTCTACGTTCCGGATTTTCTCGCCCTGTCCACCGACATTGTCCGAAATATCCGGATACTTCTCCCTAAGTTCTCTCGTTATCTTTTCCTGTCTGGATACCCATCCTTGTATCTCCATCCTGAGATTCTCCAACACCTCATGATTTCCGTGTACGATACCGCCTCAGTTTCACCGGTGTTTAACGAAAGACAGTACGAGTTGTTGTCAGTAATTGCTGTGCAGCCGCGACCCATTGTGGAAGATGTGATGTAGAACCGAAATCGAGGGTTCTGGACTGGGATTCCGATTCGAAGGCGAAGAATTGCCTTTTGAGCTTCGTTTTTTTTTTTTCCTCGACAACCGTGAGATGCAACGAATCTTCTTTTACATGTAAAGTATACTAGGGAATCGATTATATATTATTTATTTTTCGTGTACTCTGTTCGTGCAACTTGAATTCGAATCACGATATAAACATTTCTTGTGGGTTGTTCTAGATCCGGCGATGATGTCAGAACCTCAAACCATCGTGCCTAAAACTGTGAACGTTTCCGGCGACTTGGAGAGGTTTATAAGAGCGTGCAAGGGACGGGCTGTTACACATCACGGGTTAAAATCGGCTGCAAAAATTTCAACGCCAATGAAAGTGCCTAACTCAAAGTCGCGAGACATCCAATTGAGTTTCTGTATCACCAACCACCTTCGTTTAAACATCTAGGAACCGTCCAATTGGCTGCGGTAATGCTTCGGCCGCAGTGGATATGTCGTCGCTGCCTCTTTGAAAGAGCGCTGGCCAATGAGGCTACAGTGTTACCGCGGCGCGTCTGGCGCAGCCGAAGGTTGTATACATCGGAAGGTAAAAGCTACACCGTACCTTCTGCTAAATCGTCTATTCTTGCTAACAAAAAGATGTTTTGAATAGCGGATAAATCCACGATATCCAACGCCGAACTCACTCTCCGCAGCGTAACGTTCCTCAGCGACTCCCTCATCCGTCGCGCCCGCCAATTATCCACCGAATACAAAACCTCGAAGAAAAGCTAATCGACGGCTTTGACACAAAACAGCTACGAAGGCCGGTTCGCTGAGAACAGTCTCCGAAGCGCTAAGCGACTACGAAAGACCGTCGCGAACATAAACGAGCTACGCCAGCTTTTTCAAGATCCGGACATGCAATTGCTCGCAGCGGAGGACGTACCGTCTATAACGCAAACGCTAATATCGCATCGCAGCATCTAACGAAAGCGCTAGTACCATCCACCCTTTCTTCCCGCAGCGCGATACTAGAAATACGACCGGGAACAGGTGGCGGCGAAGCATCCATCTTCGCGAACGACTTATTCAAAATGTACACCTCCTTCTGCTCCCTACAATCATGGCCGACGCGAATCCTCTCCGTTTCAACAACAGCAGAGCAAGGCGGCGAAGGAATATCCGAAGCAATCTTCAGCATAAAAGCACCGGTAGCTACGGCGTCCTGCGTCACGAAGCCGGCGTCCACCGCGTCCAACGTATACCATCGACAGAACGTATGGGTAGGGTACACACATCCACGCGAACGTAATGGTGCTTCCATCCTTCGAAGACGACGCCGCCGCGCTGAGGAAGACGAATTATCGGCGATAGACATGAAAGAAGTCCGTATCGATATCATGCGCGCGAGAGGGGAGGTCAGCACGTGAACCGACGGATTCGGCGGTGAGGATGACGCACGAACCGACGGGGATAGTCGTGTCTATGCAGGATTCGCGGTCGCAGCATAAGAATAGGAGATGGCGCTGCAGTTGTTAAGGAGTAGGGTTGCGGATCGGAGGAGGAAGAGAAGGAAGAGGAGGAGTTGAAGATGAGGAGGAGTACCGTTGGCGTTGCGGCGGGGAGGAGCGATAAGCTGAGGACGTATAATTATTCGCAGGTGAGTCTACTAGGTAATATCAAGCGGAAGGGCAAGGATTTGTTGCTGATTAACAGTTTGTGTAGAATCGCGTCACGGATCACAGATGTAATTTTTTCGCTCCACGATTTACCCTCTTGCATGAGCGGCGAAGGACTGGGCGAGATGTTGGATAAAGTGGCGCAGTACAGCATGGACATGGAGATAGAGGACCTGATACGGCAGCAGGACGAGCAGCAGGATGACGATAAGCGAAAGACCGCAAAGTCATGATATCTTGAGAAAACGACTTCAACATAAAGCGAACCACTTCTATTCCCAATACCCGTTTGACTACAACATTGTCTACCCACAAAATGTGAAAAAGTTCAAATATCGACAGACAAAAATCAAGATTAACCAAAGCCGTGCACAGCACAGCTCTATAACATCCACCTTCCTTTTCCTTCCAAAACTCAACCTCCTCCTCTCCTCCTCAGCCGGCGCCGGCGGCTCCAAAACACCCTTCCAAAACTGCTCCAGCGCCCCCTTCGTCCCTTCCTCGTACTCCTTCAACCACCCATCAAACTCCCATCCTCACTCTTCTTACCCTCGCGTCTTCCCTAATATACTCCCTCGGCAGCGTGATCGCAGACCTACTAACAACCTTCATCTTCAACCCACCCTCCATAACCTCCGTCAACTGCGCCGCGCATTTCCCCCACCGTGTCCGCCGAACGTCGCAATCATACGGGTTTCCCTTTCCACTCCAGTACAGGTGGTCGAGCGCGTTCTTGAGCGAACCGGGGTAGCCCAGTTGTACTGCGGCGTCAGCACGATGAAGCCGTCGCAGGATGTTACGAAGGTAGACAGGCGCGGGTTAGTTCCTCGGCGTAGAGTTTTGGGTCGCGGATTAGAGCGGGCATTACGGCGTCGGAGAGTACGCCGGAGGGGAAGAAGGGGGAGGTGGTGTCGATTACGGAGATGGTGGTGGTAGGTGGGAATATGGTGGCGGCGAGGGATTGCAGCCAGAGGGACATGCCGGCGGTGTTGGAGTTTTGGCGGCCGGAGCCGAGGAGGATGGCGATTTTCTGGATTCGACATGGTGTCAGTATATTTCGTGGAGAAATGTGCTGAAAGTGGAGCTGTGGTAGATTTGTTGAGCTTGAGGGTAGACGTAGATGGTCTTGCGAAAGTTAGAAGAGTAGTAGTGGGTTTTATGGGAATTAAAGTTTGTTTTTCGTGGAATTTTGCAGAGAGCTGTACGACTTTATCCGGATTAATGATTGTGATGATGAGAATGGGAATAGAAGTTTCGTCCCGGGACGTCGAAGGGTTCTTATATACAATTTATCTACGGTGGTATGAATCATTGAGACAGTCGGAGTTCAAGATCGAGGCTTTGTGGTTGTGGTCGGTCGTTTTCGCTAACGCAGATAACAAAACATAAGTGCTGTAAACTTTTAAGCTTCTCGCTTGTGGTTTCGTCGGGCCCGTGAACCGGATCCACCACCGAATTTCGTCTCCCGAAAAAACAAAAACACCATGGTACCAATGGTCACTGCCGGTTAAAGCTCGTCGATATTACCCGGATCTCACCAGCCCTGTGTCAATAATATAATGACTACTATGATCGGTGATAAGCTGACAGTAATTGGGATTAAATCCCTTTATGACCGTTGAGGGATCATTCTTATCACTTCACTTGGGCTAGTGAAAGCAGTCAGGCACGGGAAAGTCATTTGCATGATATCTAGATTCGTCACCAAGTTACCCTGTAGCATCTACGTATACAAAAGCCATTAGGAAATGTAGGATCCAATGACTCCCTGTTTGTTTTCGCGTTTATTTTACCCTATTCTCACTGACACGCGACCTTTAACTCTGAGAAAGAGGAGCGATTTCTCCAATAGTTCGCTCCAAAATCCACTATCATGAAATTGAAGGTCACGTCTCGAACCTCGGCAGCCGACATTCGCAAGGCACTAAACATCGAACCAGACAACGGCGGCCGCAATGACGTTCTTTGGGCTAGTAAGAAAGTGCGTTAACTCGCAAGACCTGTGGCTTTTTTTAAGCGATTTCATCCCACCTCAGAAATCTTCTAAATACATACAACTAAACAAGAAAAAAAAAAAAAAAAAAAAACGTATTCAACAAGGTTTTTGTAGGAACTAGTAAAGCAAATCTGCAGAAGTTCCAAGCACATCGACCTCCTAAGCTCGAAGAAAGGGAGGAGTTTTACGGGATGATTTCCGAGCGGATTGGGTAGAAGTCGCGTACGCGGAGTGGTTCGTCCTGTCGTATTTCAAATCGCGCACGGAGTACGGGAGCAGCCCTCATGAGACTCTCCAGCTCGGATTAGGCCCTATGCTGCCGCCTCGGAATTTCCGGCGAAGCGATAAGAATTGCGCTACGGATTCTGAAAGTCGCAATCTACTAAGCCAGCTGCGGGAGCGTCTTCTAGTAAATCTGAAAGAAAGTACTCTGGGAAAGACTCTAGTAGCGCATCATCTCAAGATTGGTGGAAAGTAGTTCTGACGAGTAACGAGATTATACTTTAGCGGTCTAACTCTATTCAAAAGGGCGCGAGATAAGTTATAACAAGTGGGTTTGGTGAAGTGGCAGCCTTATACGAGAATCAAGGATTCTAAAACGACCAGCCTCCTATTGGTCCATTTCTGGTGCTTAAAACTCGGCCGAGGGGTTCTTTGTAAAAATTTGTGGGTCGCGGCCGAGACATCCCACAAATTCCAGTCGACAGCTTTAAAAATAGCGCCCATAATAATAAATCTATATATATGCTTCCGATCGTACCTTTGAGTGTTTCGAGTGTAGAATTGCTCATTGAAAGAAATTGAGCGGAGATACAGATACCAATATATGGTTTCTCTTTTCTAGTAAATATCGCTTTAATGGTGCTGAATAAGTACGTAAAAGAGCAAGTGTGACTTTGATGAAGTCCCAGGGGTTAGTCAACTAATTTCACGCGTACATATATTTCTTAGGTACGTGTGTACCACCAGAGTGTCATAAAACGTAATAAGAATATTAAGATTGTGCAAGTACTAGAATATTTGCACAAGCTATCCACTTCAGTAATTACAAGTACGATCAAGATTGGTTTGCTATCGTATCATGTAATAATTAGTAAGTTATGAGCAATTAATGGAAAATTCTTGGTGACTGTTAGACTAAAATTACAAACATATCGATTCGAGGCAATACGCAACGGGACCGGTACTTGACCACGGCCATCCGTTGGATGATCATTTCGAACACCGTGCACCCAAGTTTCCTAGCTTAGACTTCCAAGTTAGTCCTCAATTAGCGTCAGAGTTATCCTATATATCGTGGCGAATACTACTCAGAAGTCAGTGACTTGGAAAGTTGCTGTTTTCCAAACCTGTGGATCCTCAAGTGACTAGACTTATAGAAACCTAAGTCCGCTAATCTAGTTAAGTTAAATTAGCTAAATAAGTATTAAATCTTCTTACTGCGGCTTGTATAGAGAGTAATGAAGGTGCACTATCCTTCTATGCTCATTTTTACGTATCATTTTCCATCGGGAAATAAAAAGGAAGAAGAAAATGCTACACCTAAAGATGAGATACTTCTGCTTGGAAGGTCGATGGTATGCTTTCTATTTCATGTAGTGTACAGTCGTCATAACGATGCCCAATAGCTGATTTGAGAGGATATATATTTACAAGTGATGATACAATGAAATATTATTTAGTATGCAGGACGCATTCTCAAAAACATTACTCGATGCATCTAGCTATAGGTAGTTTTGCACAAGATCCTACATCTCCTACTTCCTTCCTCTTAGCATGCCTCTCCTCAATTCTCTTCCACGTCGACTCGGTATTCGCTGGCGTCTTCAACGGCGCACCTTTGATTACATTAACGTCCTTTTACCGGTGCAGCACTAGCTTTTTGAGGTCTCAGGGGGCTGCCACAGCTTCAGACACCTCTCCACAAACATATCCCATAGCTCTATTGTCAACAGTCGCCTGCCGCTCCCTATGTCCGTTGACAAACTTCACTTCGCCTTTATCCTCCGCTTCCCGTAACTTGCTGGCGAACTCCGCATCCCGTAAAGCGTAATCCTCAGCGCGCTATCACCCCTTCGTTTTTCTTAACCGTGCCATTTCCTTCCGCGCCGCGGCGTGCGCATTAGCCGGATGCTAAACGGTACCTTACCGCCTTCGTAGCCTTCGTTCGCGCACAGCACCGCACGAGGCGAGCGCGGGTACCACGTCGACGACATCGACCACATCGTCGCCATCACGGGATGGACTAAATGCGCCGATTTCACCGTCGTCACCGCGAGCAGTCCGTCTCTCGTGATGGAGGGCACTTCAGCATCAGGAACTCCGTCGCGGCGCCTACGAGCCTCCTCATCTCGTCCAGCTCGACCACTAGCCGCTTCGCCCGCCTGATGTGCGCCGGTATGCTTTTGTTGTAGGGGTCGACGAGCTTCTTCTGCTCCGCCGCGCGGTGTTGAGGAGCCGTACGAGTCCGTTGGGTTCTAATTCGTACCCGTCGGTACTAGCGAGCTGTAATAGCTCCCACGCGGGCGTCGGATCGTTGTTTTCGTGCCGCGCGGAGCGTTTATTAACGCTACGAATTTCTTGATCCATTTTATGTTCCGCGCGAGTTCCACGCTCGCTTGCAGTTCCGGCGGGTACATGCTGTCCGCGAATTTGAAGGACTCGCCGCGCTCGGCGACGGTACCGCAGACCGCCAGCCACGCGTACGCGGACGCCGCTTTCCGCTCCGCGCTGACGGTAGCCAGGTTATCCGGGTATATAAGCGGACAAACGAGCAAATAAGACAGCAGCGAAGACGTCGTCACGGGCGGAGACGTAGAAGACGATAATACCGTCGCACTTGGGGGAAAGTACTGCTGACCTGGTGGTCACGATAAGTACTTTCCGCTCGACGCCCAGCGTTTTATCGTCGCGCACGATCCTGCGGGTGCTCTGGCTCCGTGGTCGACGAGTATGAACACTTCACCGGTTTCCCGTTAACTTCCATTCTTTCCATCGCCTCGCGCTCGCAATCGTCGTGGACGGAGCGGCCCTTGGAGACGAAGCGCACGCCGATGCTAGATGCTTTCTACCCAGAGATATCAGCGTGCGCTGGATTATCGTCGCGGCGCAGAGGCCGTCGCCGTCCTTGTCGGGACTATGAGGACCGGTTCGCCGACGTAGCGCAGGCTTTGAGGAACTCGCGGGCCACCGACATGGATCGCGAGGGTGCGGGCCACTTTGGCGTTTCGTAGAGTGATGGGTTGTTAGGTAGCGGCTGGGTATTCTGACGATAACGGCATTCTGCTGGTGGTGGTAATGGTGGAGGCGGCGTCGCTTGTCGTAGGACGGCATGGTACTGTGGATATAGGTCGAACGGAGCGGTGAGCAGGTAATAATCGTAGGGGGTTGCAGGGCTTGGAAGTCGAATACGTGAGCGATAGCCGCGCCAACGGCCCGCTCGGCCTGGCAGGGAGCGGCAGCGGGGCAGCATCGGAAAGAGTTCGAGTCCTTTTTTCCAAGCTGCTGGATCTCGGAACACGAACCGCCGAAACGATGTATGCAGGTGACCGTAGTAGAATTGCGCCTTGGGTAAGCTCGAAGCGAGAGTGGAAAGTAAGCCGCGCTTAATTGAACTGCAGGAAAAGCAATTGGACGCCGTCAGACGACAGACGTTGAGATAAGCAGCTTTTTTGCGGCTGTTCGGGGAAAAAATAAAAACAATTTGCACAGAAAAAAAGTAAGAAAATAGGCGTGCATGTCTTTGTACTACATACATAACACGCACCTACCAACAGCTTGAGGTCATCCATCCAGCTCATTAGTTAAATGTAATCTTGTTATTTTTTATTTATTTATTTTTTTTTATATATATTTGAATTTACAAAAAAAAAAGGCATTGTTTCTTAATTGCGAAACACATCCTCAGCTACTGCGCCACAAGAGAATTTTAAGGGATTCGGGCTGATTTCGGAGCTCCCAAACAGGTTCATCGTGGGGGAGCAGTTGGTTCATGTCTCGACGCCTTTCGCTTTTTAATGGGCTTGCTTCAGTTGCTGTTTATAAATGTCCAAAAGCCTTGAAAAGGATGCAAGGACGTTACATCTTATGCGGTGCATGAATATATAGAGCGAATATACCGAATAGAATACCCGTTCTCCTCGATAGGTAAAAGACCTCGTATTCTTGGACAAGTCACGAGAGGACCAAGAGGATCTAGATATACCAGAGTATATATATATATATCTAGTATTACAAAAAGGGAAAGAGAGAAAACGTGCGGTCCGGTATCCGGTCGTTAGGGTATATGAGAGCGGTTATAGGAGATTCGATAAGCAAGCGATTCGATGGATCGGATCTCCAAATGGCGCTTGTTACAAAAATCTGGGAATTTAAGGCGATGAGAAAAAAAGCTAAAAAGGCGTTGACAGTTCCAAATTGCCCGATAGGGGAAAAAATCGTAGAAACACGGCTCGCAATATCTCGGAAAAAGGAATCCTGATAGAGATGTACAGAAAAATTTGAGGTTATCCTTCGTAAACGCTCGCAATTTTAGAAAAGTTGGTCGAGATCCCGATCTCGGGTTGAGATCAGTGTTTAACAAAGTCAACATGTATGATAGATCTTGCGTAACTTGATAAAAAAATAATCAGGAGATTCTGTAAGTTTAGTTCGCTAAAGCAACGGCCAACCCTCTTGGGCTTCCCTGTAGATCTACAGGTGTATATGATGTATTGATATATAGTTAAAATATATATGTCGCTGTCCGGGTAGGGATGGCCCTTGTTCTGCATGTACATCCAGCACGTAATACATGTAAAAATTCAGGGCCACCTGCAGTCCAGGTGTCCATCTCTTGGTCAGAAATGAAATTTCATTTAAGACTAATCTGTCAATAAGGATGAGAGATGAGGAAGAAAGGGGGTGATGGGGGGATATATCTTGACATTGCTACGTAGAGTGAACAGCTCGCAGTTTATGTACGATGAGCTGTTCAACGAAACTTAAGTCCGTATATGTATCGTTAAAATTAAAACAATTTATGAGTATATAGCTCTCTGACTTCAGCTCCGTCCATCTGAAGCCGGGGGGCAAAAGACACGAAGGAGAGCGGATGAGAGTAAGAGAATGATATGATAGTAAGGGTACCATGAGCGTATAAATTGGAAATAAGACTGGCTGCTACGTTTTATTATATTAAAACATACCCAGTTCAAGATGAAAAGGAGCTCGTTTGGACAAGCGACGTGTGTTGGCAAGTATAAGCTAGGATAAAGGATCATACGACCCAGCAGCTGCAAAGCGGTCGTCTAACTCGCATTTGGCGCCGAATGGACGTATCCTGGTGCATGTTCAGTTCCGAGCAAAACGATAGCTAGAAACCAAGTATAATACCTTGTAAGATGAAGAAGGTGAAGAAGGTGAAGAAGGCGAAGAAGGCGAAGACATTTTAAATAAAAAAAATATGATAAAAGAAACGTAATCCGGATAATTTAGATCCGAGAGGCATTTCTGAAGTGGAAATATTCCTTTTGCATCGGATTGTAGCATAATCCGTTCCATTTTTCATGATTTCGTTTTGTATTTTGTCTTAAAACGAATGTATTCGCATTCTCGCCCTGTCGGGCAAAAACGATCGATCAGGTGTTTTCCTCGTCGCCAATCTTGGGGGTTGAAATACGAGGGGGTGATACCAAAATTCCCTGGCGATATCAACACACCTTTGACATCGGAACCATTGTCTAAGACAACCCGTTTTGGATAACATATCGCAACGAATAGCTCTTGTTGGGGAACGTACCAATAACTATTAAATTCCGGCCAGAACCATAAGCTCCAGGAAGTATTATACTTCATATTAAAACTCAAGCGCCGTAAGTGAATGGAAAATCTTCCTCCGCAGAATCCAATCCTTGACTAACATCGTCATTAAGTCTAAGAAGATATTATAAATAAATAAAACAGTTAGTGTCTAGTTTCGAAATTTTTTTTTTTTTTAAAAAAAAAAAAAATTTAAAAGGACTTTTTGCATTGCAATTTGCTTCTGCTTTGTGAGCGAGATTAATAAGTACTTGACGGATTCGAAAATAGGCAAGGACTCATCTGATACTCAACCGAAAGGGATAAAACCCGGAGCTATTGAGAAATTTCAATGTCTGGCTCCAGGGTTTGTGTATAGGTCTAACTCGTAAAGTCTAAATAGCCTAGGGCCTTTTCAAAGCTCTAAACGTCGCAGGCGGTTTCGGGGTCTTCTGAGCTTAACACGACACGCGACAATTCGATGAATATCAATTATATTAGTCGATATAAAATACCTAACGAAGCTGACTGACCATTATTAAATCTGAAATATAGAAGCTTATTTTAAAAAAGTCTGCCTGTGGATATATCAGAACTGTTATTATTGTGGGGAAGATACCTAATAAAGAATGATTACTGCTTCTGATCGCGGGTGAACTGTGGGGTTAGTTTAGGGTAACCATTAATCTAGCAGGGAAAAATATATATATATATATTGATATATTAGGTTCTAATGCAGCCAGGAATCGACTTGCTTATTGTAGGCAATCGCTTTTACCCTCTTTGCTTACGTCTCCACATCCGGAATGCTCTGGGCTCTTAACATTGTTTAGCAACCTCTCACTCGAACCGACCTTATATTAAAAATTTCATCTAGCAGAAGATACGAAGAGGCGCTTTTTTTCGGAGTGGAGAAGCGGATATTTGGAGAAGATGGGGAAAATAATAAGAGAAAATTATAGGAAGATTGGGACTGAATTCTTTCTTTCCTTCTTTTCATTTCATTGCTTGTCCTCGCTTCCTGATACAGCCTGTTTTATTTTATTTATTACTTTATTTTAAAAGTGCCTATCAACGTGGGTCTTGTCGCTCGCCGCCGGATTCGGATCTGGATGAAAGCGAATTGTTAAAAAAAAAAAAAAAAAAAAAAAAAAAGAAAAATAACGCTAATATATCGTGAAGAAAATAAACAATAACAAGTATATAGAAAAAAGTAAACAAAGTGGCGCTTCAGTGGACGGATGGATTTTGCGCCAGTTCTTTTCCCTCCTGCACGTCAAAAATTCGTTAGAAAACTGTGATAAGTCCACAAATGCTGCATGAAAAAGGGCCCTTGGTATGTACTCCGCATCACGAAATCAAGTCGAGACTTCTTCTCAATTCCCCGCGTCTTTACCCAATCGCGATTTGTTTGAAAAATAATTCTCCTTAGGGGATAAGGCGTCAACGACCCTCTTGAAGGAGAGATGGGGTTGGGAAACGCTCAGCCACCTAAACTCCATTGAGCGGTCCCTTTCTTCAATACTTGAACCTGTTATTATAAAATTACTCAACGGTTTATAGGAAAAATGTGGAGAGATTACTTTTTTGTGGACAACCTATTTTTGGTCCAGACTCCGCAGTGGGGAGAGAACAAAAAATGGTTAAGTGTATAAACGATCCAAGGCATGGAGAGGAAAAACCGGAACAGGTTACACGTGCCTGTGCGGTCGGTCGTTCGGCAGCTGGTTTACGACTTGCGATCGATATTTCGTACAGACGAAACGGCAATGCCAGGCATTTAATTTCTACTGTACTGCTGCTCATTTCCCGCTTTGATATCAGATCAACAAGAGTCTGAAGGTTAGATGTTTTTTGTAGTTATTGATCAACTTTTATCTAATGGCTTACCTATTTTTCTTCCTGAAGTTTGGCCGCGCATTTCTACAGGAGTTAATCGTGTAATCAATTGATTGGCCTTATTTGTCCTTCGGAGGATATTCGAGGAGAATTAGTATTGCAATGTTAACGATCTATAACTGCCAACGCCTTTTCAAGAGCCCTCTTTCCCTGAAGAAACTTTGACAGGTTCGCCCCCTCCCCCCCCACTGTTTAAGACCTGCATAGTGTGCGTTTTACGGAGATATAATTTTCCAGCGCCATCCGACAAATGTCTCGAATCCATGAACTAATTATCACGATTTTGAGTACGGCAGGTATAGGTCAAAGGATAATAAATATACATTCGGGGATATATAACTGTCCGACGTATAATAATTAGCCCGAGATGATTCGACGTTTGGGTGGCGGGGAGGAAGGGGAAATGCGAGACAGTTTTGTGGAGGCTCTTTTATGGTAAGGCATGACTTGGATCCGAAGCGAGACAGAGTCCACTGGCGTTCATTCAATTTCCAATTGTCAAGGGTGATTTTTGTGTATCCTAGCATTTAATATCAGCCCTTTTCATTAGTAGTCATCGATATACTGCTAACCCGGTGGAAATGAAGTTGTAGCCATTCTATAGCCGCGAAGGTAGGTCGTTTCACAAGCTCACTTTTATAAATAGTAATATTCTCTCAATAGTGCTCAAGTTCTATTGCTAGTGCCTTTTTTTTGTTTTTCAACATGTTGAAGCCCGATATTTCTAATCCGATCCCAGTTTGAAGTTTAACGCAGCCGAATTTATAAGGCCAAAACTTCCGCCGGTTTTTGGGTACAACAACAATCCCATCATCAGAGCCGATAAATAAAACCGTATGATTAGTATTAATATAAAGAGTAGTATAATTAAATAAGTCAATAATCCTCTTCAAATCCGACAGTTCACTTACGCGACCAAGCGAAAGACAAGGCTCTTTCGATCCTTTGTTTTGCGAGAGTTTGAAATTGAGACTACTGCCTCAAAGTCTGCTAGTCAGCCCTACGGCGTATTCCTCCAGAAAAGGGAATACGACAAGGCGATCTTTCCAGAACTCGGAAAAGCGAGAAGCTCGCATGGAAAGTCCTCAGAAAAACACTAAATTCTTTGAAAAAGGACTATAGAAAGTGGGAAGCCTATACTTTTGAAGATCGCTAGAGAAAAAGACAACTGGTTGAAAATGAATATAGCAATTCATCCAAAAACTACTCAGAAGAATAAATCGTAACTGTAGCAGTCGCAGGAGCACTTTGTGACTATTAAGCGAATTGCAACGAATAACGCGACAGAAGTGTTTTTGTCTGAAGAAATTTCTGAATTGTTAAATTTGCGAACCCTGGGCTGGCGGCCAACACCCGAGAAGCAGCCCGCAAAACGTCATAGGGCTAGAAAATAGATCCTAACTAATCAAAAAAATAAGTGTGCCAATTTTAGTAAAAGCAAGAAGACAAAACGAAAGAAATAAGAAGCTAGAAGGACTTCGAATTACCGAGAAGGTCTCTAAATCTCTAAATTATTTGAACCAGAAACAAAATGGCGACAGTCTTGCGAGACTATAGAGGCAAAAGCGATTGTTTGGTCGAAATAGATGGCCAAAATTACGTTTCTCGAACCGAGATTGTTTAAAATCGGACGGGGGAGCTCGTTAATATATATTGCCACCGACGTGTTTCAACCGACGTCCAATTGTTTTCCAAAGCTGCGGATTATTAAAACCGTCGCTCATGAAAATGAAAAGCTAATTGTTTCTATCCTAAGTCATTAATCACTTATTATTATTTCATTTTAGAAAATAAAATCTCCCAGTGATCTCCACTTCCAAATAAAGATTTCGAGCCCATCCTGCTTATCAGCGGCGAGTACGGCATGATAAGTTCGGCACGGGCTTACAACCAAGTTGCCGAGACGTATAATCAAGGTTTTTTTTGATTTCTACTCGAGCTGATAAATAAGTAGCGGGTGGAGCTTGGTGGGTTTGATAAGATTCGAATCGAGTCAAGTCGTATAGATTGTCCCGATGGAGCTTACGGCCCCTCTAGCAGGACCCGGAACATGGAAGGATGCAGAGGGTAGTATCTGCTGTGGGGAACCTTCCCTCTGCGCAATCGCCATCAGTCTCATTACGTCCTTCTCTATACGATATAGCGAATAAAATCTGTAAAGAAAGAAAAGGTCAGAGCAGATAAGGATACCAGTAGGATAATTCCTCATGCATAGATTCCCTTAAAAGGATGAAACGCCGCTAATATCCAAGAGTTTTTCGGAAACCCTATAGAATTTCGAACAGACCTCGACGCATAGGGGATAGCCGGCTTCACGCTTCGTTCTTGTGTGGTTTAGTTCCAGCAAATATAATTCGCAACGAAGCCTGCCGCTGAGCCTCGCTCAGGGCGCATTTCGTATACGACTTCGTTGCATACCGAGCATATCTCGTATATATATCACTATTCTTCGGTACCAGTTTTTTCTTACCTTAACTATGATAAAAGTCTCCTAGACTTATCGGAGATTTGATGTAACTGTAGATGTCGTAGACCAGAACAGTTATGTCCTCTTGGGAGCTGAAAACATCCCTGGAGGAGGTGGAGGGGAGCTTACCGACTTGTGCTTCCCTGTTTTATGACTTCGAATGGGTTCGTAGTACGTAAAGTAGCCCATTAGGAAACTTCACCTGTTTCTGTTAGGATTCCGCCATCACGGAACGTATCAGGTGGGGCGGCGCGGAAGTATGCCACTCGAGATTATCCAGACCAGAGATCTAAACAAAGACATTTTTGTTGGACCCTTGTTTTTTCTGCAGGTCGAACGTTTTGGCTGCCCCTGAATACTTATTAGATCCATTACTTGAATATAAATCATTTTTTTTTTTTTTTTTTTGATTGTTTTTTCTATTGAAGAAGGGTAGGAAGCGTGAAAAGCGTCTGCTTAGAATTATCTCAAGCTCTGTTCTCCGAATGAGATGTAGGATACACTGGGTTACTTCTCCCAAATGGTGATAGCCTCGCTTAGTAGATGTCTTCAGAACGATCCTTCAAGATTCTGTCAACCCGAACCGAGGTTAAGAATATAAAAAAAATTAACCAGCAATACACAATCTTTGCTCATGATATTGTTGAATGGCGACTGAGACAATTACTTAATCGTTATACAGGAGGCTGCAGGATTTCATCACCACTATCCTTATTATCTGTGGGGAAAAGAAAAGCAACTCACTATTATTCTGACAAGAATCGCACAAGTTTTCTTCATAATCTTGTTGCCCCTGAACTCATGAAATGCTCTTGCGGGAAGCGTTATTTTTTTCTGACCCGCTGTCCTGTAGAATTTACCTAGAAACTCCTATCTAGCGGCGAAAAGCGCACGGATAGCAAGGACCGAAACACGGTCGCCTCGGCGATAAGTGTCAAAATCGGGAATGTCAGTTGTTTACTCTCCATATTCAATTGTTTCAAGTGGTTTTCCTGCAGGAATTGGGCGATATAAACGCGGGAACAAAATAAGTCCAACGAGCCCTAAAAAAAGGGACCTATTCAAGATCCTGAGATCTGCTATTTTGATATATTTTGTGGCTTATTAGTGCCTGTTACACACGGAATAAGGGGCGGTTGAGCTCGCTGCTGATGAATCGACTGTGCTCCGTGCTCTGGGCACTGAATATATTTTCCAGAAAAAATAATACAAAAAGGGAGAAACTAATATAAACTGTTCTATAGGATATCTGGAGTTTCTAAGTGCCGTGGGGTTTTCGATACTCTACCAGATATCTTGCACGATTTGAAGAAGTCGTTGGCCAGAAAACAACTCTTACTGCTCTCGTCGTTTCGTTTCGCAAGTAAAAATGAAATATAAATCTTCATAAATTCCTGGAATTTAATAATAATAATAATAGGTGCAACCTCGCCGCAAAGGATGCTGCTGTGTCGACTAGAAGCTTCTTTCAAGGAACACGTTCCGGTCTGGATCATCTTGGGTAAAAGAAGGACGCTGCATTATTGTTTCCCTGAAAAAAAAAAAAAAAAAAAACCTTAAAAAAAAAAACCTTCTTGTTATACCCACACCTAATCTCGTGATATTCTTATTTTTCAAGTGGCTCCGAAGGCTAATGCAAGTCTGCAGCGGCGGCGTCTTGTTGCTAGATATAGAAAGAAAAACAAACATTAGAGACATTAGGTGAGATACCACCCAACATGCAAGTATATGGTATTTAACACGAGTACTGGTGAGTCCTCAAAACGTCTCGATCTGACCCAGTTGGAACATGCAGCGAGGCTTGAATGTCGGTTTTTTTTTTTTTTTTTTGCTTTTCAGTCCTCACCTGACAAAGCGATAGTAAACGCCAATCTGTAATAAAACTGCTCATTGCAGCATCCCAGTACGTATGTACCTACATGCATGCCTGTAAATGCTCGTTTCTTCTTTTCTTTTACAACTTGAAGGGAAAAATTCAAGCGTATAATTAATTATTTTTTTTTTTCTTTTTTACCCTTCTTTCCTTTTTTTTTTTCTTTTTCTTGTTAATTTGCTTTTGCTTGGCCTCATTCCCAATTTCTCTTTTCTTTTTTCTTTTCTTTTTTTTCGGCTTTTTTATTATTTACTTACTTATTATTTATTTTTAACATTTTATATTTATACTTTTATTTATTTATTTTATATTTTTATTTTTATTTTAATATTTATTTTTTGATTCTTATTCTTATTATTATCTTATTTTTATTTCTCTCGTAGGTTCTTATTTATTTATTTCATTCTTTTCGTGAAAGTCTTTCAGGATCATAAATGTTTTTCGTTGCGCACACTCCATTAGCAATATATTTTTTTTAAAGTCCTGAAATACGTTTGAAAGAAAGAATAATTGTAGCCTCGAACGAAAATAAATGTGAAATAATACCTCTCCATTACTTCTACGCCTGGTATATCAGTCATCATCGCCTATTGGTATACAATTGATCAGTTAATATATATATATCGCTCAACATCAACAGCCGGTACGCGAGTATTACGTTCTGCAACAGAGGAAGAGAAAGAAGACAAAGGAGAGGATTGAAGGGAAGCAGTACCACCCGTGCGGATCTTTTTCACTGACCTGTTCGACTGTCTTTCATCAGCTCTCACAAAAAAATAAAATAAAAAATAAAGCCGCCTTTCGCCGTCTCAGGTCTCCCAACTGGAAGGTTTCCTTTTATAAGACAGCAGGAACAACATACAGGAACAACATACAAATGCCTGGGTTCCCGCATATACCTTGGACCATCGACTCACTTTGCCATAGGAATTCGATTGTGGAACTTGACTGAATTCAAGAAGAAAAATACAGAGCAGCGCCCCGGTCAAAGGTCCGCTTCTCGAAACTGCAGCCGTTATTCGAAAAAGACGGTCTACCAACCACCACTCCCTTAAAGAAGTTGTTCACCGCCCCCATCGGTCTTTCCGATCCTATCCTTTCGATACTTGTACGCGAAAACTGTATTTCTCCTTTTTTGAACCGCAGGCCGAATCGAAAAAAAGAAGAAGGAAGGAAGGAAGGAAGGCAGGCAGGTATCGGTCTGGGTAGAAGTGGTGGAAGAAAGCGATAGAGAGAGATTAGAGGAGGCGGTGAGGCTGGTGTTAGAGAAACGCTGGTACAGGAAATATTAGAAAGGAAGGAAGATAGGCCAAAAACGCTTCCGCCTGAAAGGATAACAAGAAAAGAAAGAAAGGAAAGTTAAAAAAAAAAAAAAAAAACTCGCAGGACAGGAAGATCCAAAAGCTTTCCTACAACAAAAGATATCGAAAAATTCGTTACTGGACTACTACTTACTTAGCATTTACTATTCATCGATATCTATCTGTACCTCTTCCTTCTCTTTTCTTTTTTAATCGTCACTCGTTGATTTTTCTTTGGTGCGTAATTCTTGTGGTTAGAAGGGTTCCTCTAAAAAAATTTTCCTGTTATTTTACGCCGAAAGCTGCCTCTTATTTTATTTTAAAAATTTTTTTTCTGCCCGCCCTTTTATTCTTGGGAAAAATATTGTGTTTTTATTTTTTCTTTTTCTCTTTCCCTCTCCTCCTCCCCGAATCACTTACCTCCTCCATCATCAGCATCTTCCCCTCGACGGATTCTCACCACCATCACGCATCCTCAACCCTCCAGCAAACGGACACCACCGCCCAGTGGGGGGAGTGCAGCTATTCGCACTCGACTGGGTGGTAGATCGTTTACTGATATTCGATATTTCCTATTTACAGACCCACCTCTAACGTCCCGTTATGGTGTTCGAAAATCACGACAGAAGAATCATGAACGGTAGAAATGGCTCGAGCGGGAATGTGTGGGTGGCCGGACCTTTCGGAACTACGGGTAGCAGCAGTAACCTAGTCTTCAATGGGCGGAGTTTCTACCAAGGGCGGCCGAATTCTAGTTCGAGTTCTCCTGATCGTTCCAACCAAGGACCATCTCGGCACCATACCATACGGAGGAGCCAGTCGGCGACGATGTCGATGAACGAAACCAACAACATGTCCAGATTCCAAGATCTCTCCATCCGGTCCGTGCCTCCTGATAGCGAAGACGAATACGACGATGATAACGACTCCCTTCTCGCGAATCCATCCCCGACGACACCCACGAGAGGACTACCGGTGCGTTCTTTCCAGCCAGATCAACGCATGCCGCCGCCTATTCCGGCGCCGACTAGGCAACCTCCAATCTCACCCCCGCTTCGTCAGCAGTACGGGGACGTCTACGCAGACTTTGGCCGAGGCAGGAAGGAGAGGAGACATTCACCAGCCGACTCGCCGTACGAATCGCCTATACCACCGCCATCGCAATCGAGCAGCTCTCATTCTCAGGAAGAATATACCTTTGACCACCAATTCTCGAAACCGCCTCGCCCTCGACATCGGCTGTACCTGCAATCCTCCTCCTCAATCCCGACCATAGCATCCCTTTCGTCACCAACACCAACTCATCATCGCCTCCGCCATTACCGCACTCACCAGTTCTGCCTTCCTCCTCGGGTCTTCTAACCATACGCCGTCCAAATCTCAGTCCTCCTCGAAATCTTCGAAACTCTCTTCCAGGCAGAAGATGCTTCGTCAACCAGCATCCAATTCGACACTCCAGGTAGCTGCAAGGGAAGGTTCGTCATCGTCTTCTACGCCAAACGGCCATAGCGATGCCGGTAAGGTTTTAAGTTTGATGAAGGAGCTCAGAGGCAGAATGGAAAGCGTGCTGGAGTTCCGGGTGGGCGACAGCTTGGTGTGGACCAAAGGCTTCTGTGCTATCAACGAGGACACTGGCCACCTTGTTCTGGTCAGGGACGACAACACGCAACAATCTATAATCGGAGATCTCCGAGGCTGCCAAATCCGGACCCCTGGCAGTTCTGGCGATGAATTCGAAGGTTTGATCGAGGTATCCACGTACTCTTCTAAGCAAGATGTCAAATTACGGCCTTTAACAAAGCATCACTACGATTGTTGGTTAGCTGCACTTCTTTGTGGCAGCCGATTCGGCCCGCCGGCATGAACAACAAAGCGGTCAAATCTCAGGCCTTAAGACTCGTAGAAAGGAAGTCGGATCGCAGGCGCAATTCCGACGCATCCTCGATAAAAGATGCGGCGATTATCAAAGTCGGCAAAATGCTAATGTGGGATCGGATGGGACAGTCCGGGAGTTCAGGCGGCAATTCCCTTTCTTCCAAGGACGGACAGTCCGGTAGCAAGTCCTCCGGAAGTCGCCGGCGGTGGTTGGAGAAAATATCATGTATTCTCCAAGAGAACGGGGAGTTCAAGCTGTACAATGAGCAGGACGTCGCTCTCCTTTCGATCATTCAGCTTTCGTCCCTCTCACGGTGCGCGATACAGCAGCTGGACCCTTCAGTTCTTGGAATGGAACATTGTATTGCCATATATCCTCAATATACTCCGGCGTCGAGCTTCTCCACCCTTTACCCTCAAAATCCGATCTATCTCGCCGTCGATAGCAGGATACTTTATGAGGTGTGGTTCGTTCTGTTACGGGCTTACACAGTTCCGGAATTATACGGCCCCGCTGGTACGGCGTCGCAGGCTACGTCGCCAAGAAGCATGCCTGAGGATAGGGCTGACTACATAAGTAGTAATCTATGCGATACATTTCGGGTGCCCAGATCCTTTACTGTTAGGATAGTGGAAGCGAAATTAGCACCTCCAGGCGGCGGATCGGGTTCAGATGGGCATCACCACCACCATCATCATCACTCTCACGAAAGAAAGACCAAGAGCTATTCGTTGAGATATTCGTTGATGGTGAGGTGCGTGCCAGGACTCAGACACGGCAGAAGGTGTTAAACCCTTTATGGATGGAACAGTTCGAGTTTCACGAGCTTCCAGCTCAGTTGGATACCGTTGAGATCGTGGTAAAACAACGCTCTACCAAGAAAAAGGATAAGCATCCTCCTGGTAACGGAAATGGCGTGCTTGCTGGGCAAACGGGATGGGCTGGTGAGGTTATCGGCAAGGTGGAAATCCAAATGAAAGACCTGAAATTTGATACGGAGACCGAAACGTGGTGGTCATTAGTGAACCCGAATCGAAACCCGGACGAGCGAGTGGGCGAAATCATGCTTAAGCTTAGGAAGGAGGAGCTTGTAGTCCTTATGACCGAGGAATATCGCCCCTTGATGGATGTAAGTCGCAGCTTGCTTTACGAACAGCTTTGAGTCTTCTTGGGACATTTCCTAATGCTAACTATTACTGATTTTTTCAGGTTTGCAAAACTTCCCGAACTGCTTGACCGTTGAAATTGGCCAAGTAGTTTCTACTGATCTTCGTCGCCTTGCCCACACCCTTCTCAAAATATTTCAAGTGTCTGGGAAAGCCACAGAGTGGCTCATGGCGCTTGCGGAGGCCGAAATGACGGAATCCACAAGGAGTCTTCGATTATCAAAAATAGGTTTAAGGAACGGGTAGATTCCAATGACTCGCAAGAACATCACATAGCGGCGGACAGTGACAATGCTCGGCGCGATCTAAACAAGGCGGCACTTACTGAAGCCAATATCTTGTTCCGGGGAACTCCCTTCTGACTAAGGCACTGGAAGCCCATATGAAACGGTTTGGACAGGAGTATATGGAGGAGACCCTCGGCGGTCACGTCAAGAGGATTGCCGAAGAAGACATCTATTGTGAGGTTGATCCGATGAAGCTGAAGAGTGGTGACGATATGCGCCAACAATGGAAATTATGCTTGGCCTCACAAGAGGGCTTTGGAACTCGATATACACATCCGCGGCAAAGTGTCCATTGGAAATTCGCAAAGTGTTGTACCATATTCGGTGTTGCGTTGAAGATCGGTACGGCGACTTCCTCAGGGCTGTTAGTTACTCAAGCGTGTCGGGATTTTTGTTCCTCCGGTTTTTCTGCGCTGCGGTCCTAACCCGAAACTTTTTGGACTTGTTAAAGGTTTGTGCATATTGTTCGTAAGCGGTTTACGTTTTCGTGTGGTGCTGTACTAACCATTCGCCTTTCAATGATATCATAGATCATCCGACGCCTCAAGCTCAAAGGACGTTCACGCTCATCGCCAAAAGTCTACAAGGTTTGGCAAATATGACTACGTTTGGCGTCAAGGAACCGTGGATGGAACCAATGAACGAATTCTTACTGGTATGGTGGATTATCGAGAGATTCATATCGTATTATGGAACCACTGAAGCTAATTTTGCATACTCACGATAGGATCATACGGCAGAGTTTAAGGAATTTATCAACGCCGTCAGCACAGTGCATTCCAGCCAGTTTACGAATAACAACGTTCCTCCCTCATACGCGACGCCGATCACCATCCTAGCCAGGCTTCCACAAGCTGCGAAAGAGGGCTTTCCTTCGTTACCTTTTCTAATTGATCAACCCCGAGCCATGGCAAGACTTGTCACCATGTGGCTTAAGTGGCACGAAGTTCAATCGGAAAGAGGCTATATCGAGCTCAATGGCGATCTTTTGAGGTTCCATGAGATATGCATGTACCTCAAGGATCGAATGACATCGTGCGTGGAACGGGCGGAGAATGCGGAACGGCCCAGCAGTAGCCTATCAACGAAATGGGAAGAAGTCGCGGAATCCGTGACAGGTTCTCCGTTGTTTTCACCTGGATCTCAGCACCCGACGCTTCAAGCCTTCGGAAGGTCCGTCCAACCACCCCAGCCTCCAGTCCGAACATCTCGAAACGGAAGTGCAACCAGCAACGAGGACGATCTGGACATGTACTACCCAATGCCGGAACCTCTATGACCCTCATCACCAGTGCGCATATGTCGGCAGCTGGAAGATCGAAGCTTAGCGGGTTCGTTGGCGGAATAAAGCGAAAAGTGCGCAGAGGCGCTCAAGACATGGAATAGTTTTTCGGTCTACGACGCAAACCTCTCGCGAATACGACCTTGAACAATCGTTGAAATTGGTCTCCCCGTTCCGTACTCGCCCGCTCGACTACAGCCTGTACCAACTTATTGGTACATATCCTTGAATTGCTATATTTCAATTACATCTAACTTTTCCCTTTTCCATGTTATCTTTTTATCCTTACCGGGTTGTAATTGGAGTTTTTCTTCATTTTCTTATCGGTGGCTTGCATAATAATACGTCTCGATCTTAGCTTTAACTTTCGCTCGATACCTCATTCTTCCTTCGCATACTTATTTATATCTCCAAACCGGTCTTTCAGTGGGACCTCCTTATTTTCCTCCCATAATGGGCCTCGAATTATCTCATGCCTGGCGTTAGTTAATAATTCTCGATTAATTACCTAATCATAGTGGTTTCTGCCTCTTGTCCCCCTTCTCCTCCATCATTGTGTTAACAGTATATTCTCACTTCCTTTTTTTTTTCTTCTAAGAATATTAGTTCAAAAGTCCTTTCATTGGCCTTTGTTTTGTTTTCGCTTCCGCGCATGGAAGTCTCTTTATAATGATTCTCACTTTTTCACGATGCATCACTTTCAACCAAATCGCTGCGATTTTTTTCCGGCGACATGACTTACGAGTCATTTTCAACTGTTTACATTGTTACATTTTATTTGTCATTTGTCTCTCTTTTGTTCCTTTTTTGTTTTGGGTTTATCTGGCCAATTCGTAATTTGGTTACAATCCTTACGAGATTTTGTCTCCCGCTGTTTTAGACATACCTGCTAGTAATGCGTCTCCAATTAGGTGGCTCTTTCCTATCAACATCTCTTTTTTTTTTTTGTTTTACACTAATGACTCCTTCACATTCAGAACTCCTTTTTAGCTTTTTGTCTCTCGTTCAGCTTCATGTCCTTTTTTGATCATTTTCAACCATAGCGACTCCTCTACTGTATCGTGTCACGATGTCTCTCTTTCTTTTTTTCGTTTTCCTATGTTTTTACATACTCTCCTAACATAACATACATAATACCTAATGACCAAAATCATCACTCCCATTCATAGTTTCGTTTCTAATCTTCCTATATATAAGTCTGTCCTCCCTTCCTGCACTCTTTTGATAATATGATATTCCTTTTTCTTTTCTTTCTTTCTTTTCTTTTTGAATCTAGCTTTTAAGGTTCGACGAAGGATCTCTGTATATACATACAAATAATAATGATTAATATCTCACAAAATACACTACTGGTTTTGAGTTATTTATATACGCCTTTGAGCAAGAACCTATGGATGTGCTGTGCTATTAAGTGTTAAGTAGTATACGAGCAAGTTGTGTCACACCATTGTGTACTGCTACTACTCTCGATTCTGGAATGTTTGCCTGGCTCTTTTCTTTTTTCTTTGGGGAGAGGGGGTAAAGGATTTGTTTGTTTGCTTACTTATTAATATATATTAAGAGCTTCATTCTTTACAAAATTCCTCGTCGCCTCAAATTAGACTTCAAAACAAAAAAAAAAAAAAGACACGTAATAATATAAATGAAATAAATACAACCAATACCTTCAGTCAAGAACCATGTCCTTCATGAAAGCTATCGTATATTACAGCGTCCATCTTGTTTCTGCGAGGCCGTTGAGAGCTCTAATAGCTAAAAGACCTTTCAAAGTTTCACAGCCTCGCAAGATTTTCACGCTCATAGGTGATATCAAGAGCCAGGGGGAAACAAAAGGCGCTTCTAGACCATCATGAGGACCGAACTCCTATCATACTCGGTTTTACCCATGCATCTGTTCTTCTGTTCGATATACTAGAACTTGGCTCTGGTTCGTTGGGTTTCGGGGAACTTGTAGGCCTTTCCGATGCCTTTATGGGCCGGGTGGTTGGGCAATGAAGCGCCTTAAGCAAAGCCTTTCGCTCCAGCTAATAGGGTAACTGTAATTTTTATAATCTTTGCGATAATTACAGCTTCTCTTCCACTCTTATCTCGTACTCAGCCTCTCAACTAGCAAGCTAAAGAGACTTCTTACCCCCTGAAAGGGATTCAAATCTTTCTTTGGTATTTTAGCAAAAAGGGTTTTCGGCGGTAACGCGGACGCGATCAAGGTTAACAAGACTATTTGTTTTTTCATATAGGTAGGGAGCTTTACCCTCCTTACGGAAGCTGTTTAAATTAGATCCCAAGCTCTCGACGCGAAGCTCCAGAAGCTCTGTCGATCATTTTCTTTTAGTGCCGCAAAACTACGCCTCTCACACCCAATACCGAGGAAATGTCGAAGGGATTTCGATCCTACTGCAATTTCCTAGAGGAAATGGACAAGGCTGGAGGCATCTTAGGGCTTTTTCCTTCCCTGGAATAAACTTTTTCGAAGAGCCTTGAGCCTTGCTGCCATATTTTTACTCCGCAGAAGAGGGGGGAAAAAGAAAAAAGGAAAAAAAGCCTTAAAGCCCTGGATTCGACAGCTCAGAAGCTTCACAGTTGGCGTATTCAAGCAAGACGCCCACGAGAGCCTGCTTGCCGGCGGGTTCCTTACTTCTGCATATTGTCTTTGATCTCCATTGACTCCTTCATCGTTCGCAAAGAATAGATCTCGGCGCAATGCCTTGCGTGCCTCTAAAAAAAAAAAAAAAAAAAAAAAAAAAAAACCCATTCCATGGTTGAAATAACATTGCAGATGGGGATGCCATGCTCCTCTGAAGTTTTGAAAGGCGCTCCATCTTTTTTGGCATGTTGACGTTACGATGGCCGCTAATTTGGCCTGATAGCGGTCGTCAAGCTTCCCTTGTACCTCCCGAAAACCCAAACGGCACTGCTTCGCCGTTCCAGGTTTTGCTGACAGAAACATCCGGGAAAGTGGATATACCACAACATCTCCTTCACATGCACTTGTGAAACCAAAGATCACTCTGATTTCAGATTTGTCCAGGAAAATGGGCGAATGACAGACGGCAACGTGGAATTGCGGCTGATGGTTCTTTCGCTACGAAAGGAAATTTTGAACATCATTTCGATCTTAACGGTTGAACCATCGATATGTTTCGCGACGTTTATCTAAAGAGTCTTTGGGATTCAAATGCGCCTTTCCATGATAGCTTAATCCTATCAGTGCCTTTTGGGCTTTTTAGGGTCACCATCGCTACGTAAAAGGAATACAAGTTCTAACTCAAGCGTTGTGAGAGCTTTAAGCTTACCAAGCTCAAAGGTCCTTTCTCCGGTGGGGAGTAACTACCGAAAATATTCACCCTAGCTAGCCTTGCCTTCTCAATTAGCGGCAGGCTAGATCGCAGGCTGTGAAGGAGAAATTCAAAGCAGGGGACCCGGTTCTGCCACTGAGCATCGTGGCTATACAGCTATAATGTCCTCGTTTTTTCTTCGATAGCTTTCGAGAATCGCAACTCACTGTTGTATTTTCTTAGCAAAAGTGCATCATGACGCCCTTCAAAACTGAAGCGGGAAGTTTTGTCGGCAGCTGCGGCATTTTCGAGAAAGTCTCACAGTTTGAAATTACAGGACACAGAGTTGAACCTTTGGGGGTTTTTTTTTTCTTTTTTTTTTTTTTATCTTCGATTCTTCGAGCACGATAACCCTAGTCGTTTTGCTCCGAGTCGCGCGACTCCAGCGACTCGATCGCAGCAAAGGGTTTGATAAAATTACGCAAATAAACATCACTATTTTGATCTATCTTCAAGACGCTCTCGTGATCCTTGAGTTGCAAGTATTTTTGCCTCCTGGTATCTTCGAATATTCCGCAAAAACAAACTGTCTTCTCGGAGGATTATGAGCGCGGATCATTCTGTTGTCCGGCTTTCGATATCGACATTATTTTCATCACGGAAGACTCGGGCCGTTAATGTTAGATGCTGAGAGGATTTCCTTATGTAGTAGCGAAGAACCAAAGCTGCAAGTCTCGTCTAATTTATTCCGAAGATGGTTATTGCATTGATAACGTGATAGCGCAGTTTCTGATAGCGGGGTGTCTCTCCACAGTCAACCTCCGAAATAATGAGGCGCTTCCTTTTTTTACAATATTAAGCCCCTCTCCTTATGGTTTCTCGCCTTCCCCTCTTTCTCCTCGTTTTTCTTCTCTTCGAAGATTTTGTTTGAATCCTCCTCATACAGAGTAAGGGGGAAAGAAGCTCGCGAGACGAAGGCGAGACGGAGCGCGCGAAGATGACGATCATCAACGGTTAGGTTGCAGAGAGTAATGAGGATTTGATGTCATCTTGGCTCCTTGGTCCTTGGAGGAACCCGAAGCTTTTGGGGGTTGGGTTGAGTCAAGGATACTAACCATGGGTCCATTTCTCGCCGCAAAGAGAGATTAAGTTGATGCCATGTGTTCGCCGCGGAGGGATTGGCGTACTGAAATCTTTCGTTCGGTAAGTCTCGACTCTCCAGCAAAGTGCTATTAACTAAAGAAGGAAATGAACTTTGTTCGGATTATAATCAAAGAAATATTTTCCTACTACTACTTTGTCCCTCAAACCAAAAATAAATATTAAAAAAAAAAATAAAAGTAAAAGAAGAAAATAAAAGGAAAAAAGAAAAGAAAGGATAGTTTGAAGTACTCTTCCCTTTTTTGCTACCTACTTGTCTGTAATTTGATGCTAATTGATATAGCAGCTAAAAGTGCTATTACCTTTTGGGGTCGTATGACGACGAAGTCCGCTTTGCACCGAACTATCATATCGCAGCCCATTTGCTATTAAATCATTCTCAAGTCCAAGTCCCAGTTTCCGATCCCTCAAGTCCTCAAGCCTGTATGTCCTCCAGGGCTAATTTCTACAATATTTTGCTTTTTCCGGCGGCGTTATCGATGCTTAGGCTCTTATAACCAACCTACTACGCTTCTGTTATTTTAAGCATTCAAGGTTACTTAATTTATTTATATTTTTATTCATTATTTATTTTCTATTTTATTTTATTTTTTGGTTTCTTTGCAGTAGTATCCTCCTGCTACTAGCTGCTCATTAAAACGTGCCCTATCCTTTCCTTTGTTTTTCCTTTCTACATCCAATACTACGCCTCCCCCTCCAGGCGTTCTTCCTCTGGCTTTTTTTTCTTTTCTTCTCTCCTTTTTCTTTTTCTTCTTTTTTTTTTTATTTTTTTTTTTAATTCCCCTCTGCAACGGCAAAGGCTGCTCGTTGACCTATCGGAGAGCCTAAGCCTCTTTATAGCTATATGATCAAGTACGCGGTCCTGCGAAACGCAACTCTGAGGATATAAAAGGAACGGGATCCTCTCCTCTTCCCCCTCCCCTTTTCTATCTACTATTCTTCCAGAATTTTCCTCTACATCTTCTACAGCTATATAACAGCCAGCAAGCAAAAACTCAAATCCTTTCATATATAAAAATTTCCTGCCTACATTATTATACTCTTCTTACCCTTCAAGATATCAAACTTATACGTCGATTGTACACACCGTGTGCCTTGTAACCGCTCCTTACTGCTTAGGCTCTAAGAAGCTAAAAAAAGAGCATTCTCAATACTCGAAAATGGCCAACCCCAACGAGAAGCCTCAGGCTAACCATTACCCTCCGCATCTGGACCTCCCTGAAGAAAATGGTGCAGCATCTAAAGCCAATGCTAGCTCGTCGTCTGCCGTTTCATGGAAACACAACGACTATACCAGTTACGACCCTAATCAGTTGGGTCCGAACGTAAGGAGGGGTACGAATCCTCCACTCAATCGAATGTTTCATCCGGAACAACTGTAAACAACGAAACACAGAGACAGAGGAACTGGGGTGCAGGAATGGCGAAGTGCGGTTGCAATCGTGCTGGGCACTAGAAGTCTCGTCTTCGCTTCCTTTTGTCACCCTGGTTTCCGTAAAATTTCCTTCAGATATCACGCTTCTCGGACACAAACGAACTTACCATGTCGAGTCTACGATCATGATCGCCACGTCCACGTCCACGAGCTTTTATCGCAAAGTCACTTGGTCTTCGTCGTAAAGTTTCAACCGCCGGTCCACTACCCTGCCGAGTTATCAAATTCTCTTTCATTATTTTCTACGGTCGTCATCTCATATTTCTTTTTATCTCTATTTTTTATCCTTTCTTTCTTCTTTTTTCCCTTTACTATTATTAGAAGTAGAAGATAGACGGTTTTCGCGCAAATCGGAGTTTGTTTCCCTTTTATGCTTGCCTTACGTATATATATCCCTATAAACCACTAAAAAAGTTGTCAATTCCTCGCGTTCACAACATCGATTTTGTTAAACTTGATGCATCCGTTTTCTTCACAACACAAACAAAACACAAAAAATATCTACAGACTCGAAATAAGGTCCTCAGCACCAATCTTCTTATTGGTGGTTATTCTTTCCCAGCGCTCTTCGTCACTTCCTGGCTTTATTTCTTTTATATTCCCTGCACCGTTTGCCTTTTTTTTTTTTTTTTTTTTCTTGGTTCGCTATAGGACTTTTTAATTTCATGATATTGTTTGCGTTTTGCTACACTCTGTCCCAACCCATTATCATTTCATTGGTCTGGAAATCCTCACGATTCTGATCGGATACTCGTACAGACTTTTGAGTGTCTCCATACTGGTCTTTTTATTGTCTCATAAGCTGACCCTGCACTTGACGGAGGCAAACTTCGTTGCTCAATCCAAAAACACGAAAATTTCCTTCAGGGGGCATCCAGTCTGGCTTGTTAGACAATTATTGTACTTTCTATCCATTTCCTTTAGTCATGCGCCTGTATACCCGCACTCCTGTTCTTACTTCCCTTCTTCCATGTAATCTTCTTCATTGTATTAATAGATATTTGCATTAACATTCCTTTAACCAATACCGTTTTCAAAACGCGGTGCAAACAGGCTGCTGTGCACGCCTTGAAAAGAATGTACGCACATCCTTTGGTGTATAGCACCGTTTATTATATGTGCCACAGGGGTGGATCCAATAGTGCGTTGTTTGTGATAATGACGAGGTATTAATTATTACTTGTAGGCTATCTCGTATCCGGACCCCTTTGTTACATCCATGACTAGATAATAACCTTATATCCATAACCATGGATAGTAATGTAGACTCGTATTCGCTTTGTACCCCAGTCTATATCTTTTAGTTTATCTTCTGGAAACGTTTTAAACCGGGGCATCCCAGTTCCTCACATATGAAAAATTAAAATTAAAGATCCCAAATTCTTTAGATGCCCACGTATTGATAGATGCGAGAGAACCCCCAAGCTCCATCAGTGCATGTATAAGTTCAATTAACTCTGTGGAGAAAGCAAAAAAAAATTTCTATTTTTTTCTAAGCCCTAGGCAATGCGCTATTCTCGCGGCCGCAATGAAACATAGCGTCCATCCTGTTTGTCCATTTTTAATGTTTTTAAAGTAGCTCTGACACGCTGGCAGTTTTCTCATTTCCGTTGTCTCGCTTTCCTAGCTAACAGTAGCGTCTTCGAAGAGGAGGGGGATAAAGCACGGAGAGATATGAACCACCAGGGTAGCTCAACAATTTGGCAAAACAGCTTGATTGCCTTTCTGGAACAGGCCTTTCCCAACTTCCTTCAACTATCCACTACGCGGAAATGTGTTTGTTCGGTGTGTGTAAGGCTGTGCCTTTTTCAAAGAACGTAATTTTTACTATTCCAGCAGTACTTTTAGCTTTTACGGTCAGCCTTTTTTTTCTTAACGGACATTTAGCGAGCGCCGCCATGCGCATGCGGTAAGCTCAATTACATAGCTGCTACTTTGCTCGCTAGCTAAGCTGCCGAAATGGTAGGATTATAGTATAATTAGATCACTCACCAAACGGCCAGAAGAATAAAAAATCGCTCATGCACTGGTTTTCAGGGTGTAATCACTTTCATATTGATGTATATTTAGGGCGGAGCAAGAAGAAACTCTCTAAAATTGGGTTTGCGGAGACGTGCATCTATCGCGGGGCTAAATATGCAATGCAGAATGAAACTCGTGATGTTCAGAGACTCGAATTTTTTGGGTCGGGTTATTCCGCTTATACGCAACATTCCCGGTAATTCGACGTTTTCCTCTGCCCATTAATTCTTAGGTATAACAGGCTCGAGTTCAAGCCTCGAGCTAGTAATTTCCTGTTTTTGAGCAAAAGCTGCACATGGTGCGTGGGGGGTTTCCTCGATCTGAGCTACATGATATGCAACTGCAATGAATGCGCCTACAGCTGTTTTACCTTTCAGACGTAAGAACAAAGGTGCACGACGTTGACGTGTCCACGCTTTTTTTGATCGGTAAGGCTTCCCCGTTTTCTCTCTCCTTTTCATCTGATGTTTGTAAGTCATGTCTCGATGACAATATACTAAGTTCTTGGAAAGATCTCCGGTGATGCCGCTGCTTATGTACAGACTACGATGGCCTTCTCCAGAATACGCAGATACGTCCATTTGTATTTCTATTTGATGTGATATGTATTTCCGAGCGCTGGCAAGCTACTCTTCCATCCCGTATTCTTCCTTACTATCCAACGAGTATTCTCTTGCAATCCGGCAACTCCGTCTAGTGAATCTTTCGTTTTTCTCTGCGGCGCCGCGCACCGCAAGCCTTCTTTTCTTGTTTTTCCAAAATATATTTAAATTTTCTGCAAGATAGCTCAACCGTCTAAAAGCCAATAAGTCTCCGCTTTTTATCGTTCGAAAGTTCCCTGGTTGGTTCGGAAGCTTTACGTGCATCTTTCTCTCCAGATAGTTCATTTGATATTCTTTCTTTCTTTTCGCGCGATCGAACTTCCTTAATATTAATTTCTTTAAGACTACTATGCAAATAAGATGGGATTGCTACGTTTCTCACCTTGAGCAGATACACAGGCAAGCTCCCCGATTTGACACACCCTTGCCATCTACGGTCTACCCGTCGTGTAAAACATCCACACTCTCTATAGTTAGGTAAAGAAGCCAAAAGAAAAACAAAAGAAAATAAAATACCAGCAAACAATGCTTGTTGTCCGGGGTACCCTGCTATAGGGATGTTTCTTCGGTATATTCGACCGCACGGAATTAAACTAATGATTAAAGCTGCATTTCTACCTAAAGGGAATTGAGTAAGTCGCGTCTGTCCGAAATCAGATGGCAAGAAATAAGAAGAATATAGAAAAATGATTATGGAAAAAGGGGTAAATGAATTAAGAACAAGCAGCAACGGAAGTCCATACTATGACAAGATGTTTTTTCGGTTGACTCGAGCCAACATGCATGCAGGTTGACTAGTACTCCTTGTAACGTTACACAACGCGACGTTCGCTTTTATCTCCACCCTACATGTATACATACGTAGGCAGTTTACATGAACATGAACGTGTTTCCCGGTTTTTTCCCTTCTATGATTTTTTATGACAGCAATTGGTACTGGGTTGCTGCATTGTCGACCAGTTGTCCTTAGTTTCACCCTAAAGTTCATAATCCGATATTAACGAAAAAAAACGCCAGAGACTACCTCAACAACTCATCAAACCACAAGGATGGTAATACGTAATGCTAATATCAGCAACTGTTAACATGAACTCATAACATACCAAAGAACAACAATTAGGTTAATTAATTCAATTTTAACAAGCTCAAGTGTTTTCCAACAATACCATCAAGAATCAATTTTAGCACTTCCGTGGAGCATAAGCAAACCATTTACCAATAGCATCTTGTCGTGTCACGTATAAGCAGGGGTGTTAGCAGTTTTCAAAACCTGCAAATTATTACAAGCAAGCCCGGCTAACCAGCGAATAATATAGAAAATCATCGCCTTCCTTTTTTCTTTCGTCCAGATGTTTAGACGTCAAAAATTGATGCACTGCACAACGCACGTCTTCTGATAAACTTGGAACGCTAGCAAAGCTGAAAAAAATCTTTGGAACAACCCGTGTACGCATTTTGCGTAAGATTTTTCGTTCCATAATTTCCACCAATCAATCGCTTTCCAGATTCGCCGTTTTCTGCGAAGAGATGAGGATTTTTTCCGACTGTAAGCACCGCAAATATAAAAGCATGGGTATCTTCTCGAAGCATTCCTAGTTGGATTTCCTATCAAGATCTAAGTCTTCTTCCGTATGGCTTTGATTGGTCTCAAAGTCTGCGGACACATTTCTTTTGTTGACAGCCTCGTGCCACGCAATGCTCCTGCTATTTCGAAGGCCTCCACTTACTAACAAAGATCTATCCGTTCATCTGACACATACGGATCTACGGCTTGGAGTCCGATTGGAGAATGGCTACATAGGCTGCTGATATGTTTGAGATGAGGATTGGAAGCTAGTCTTTGTTGAGCAACAGATGTCCAGCAGGGACAGTGAGTAGAAGCGATTATTCTTTGAAGAATCGAACAGCGTTTATAAGAGGCTTCCTGCATGGTTGGACTGCGGGAACCACATGATGAAATAGCCCTGTTGTGTCTTCGTGAAACGGTTACTAGAAGGCTTTTAGCTTATTCGAGAAGCAGAAAAGAATATGAAAACAGGAATAGACAAGTCCTTTTTTTGAATGTAATTTCTTGAACCAGAACCTGGTATTCCCATCCCAATTGCCAATTAGCGCTCACGATACCAACCTTGGCTGTCAAAATATTTGGTTCATCTCCCCGGTTAGACTCTGTGCTACCATGACTAGCTGGCTCGCAAGAGAAATCTCCTAGCAGTAGCCTATCACCGCTATTCATGTGCACCTCAGAATTTACATACTACCCAATGCTTCAATCTCTCACACCGTGGCAAAGGGAAAACAGGCGAGAGTCAGCGGGTGTAGTGTAATTTAGGCAAACGAGCCCAAATAGACACATGCATGCACATAGCCGTTCAGCACGAAATGGCTACCTGCTTATTTGCCTCCAATTCAATCCCCACATTCTTCTCTTCCTTTTCTTTCTTTCCCTGAGTAGCATTGCATGAAAGCCCTTCCTTAAGGCCTGGCTAGCCGTGCTCCGGCTCCTCGCGGCACAGGCGGGCTGAAAGATGGATCAAGTGTCCGTTCGTATGTCCATGGAGCGGTATAACAAATGTCGATGTTGTAAACTTACCAAAAGTTCTCCGTCCAACAACACCGAATAAAGGGGCTGACGCTCGAATCCTTCTAAATATTTTTTTTCCCTGTTGAATCTCTTTGATTTGCTTAAAAGTGTTCCCCTCAAGGAATTCATTCCTCTACCCGTGTATGCGCGAATATAGTAGAGAATGCACCGTCATAGGACAAGCTTTACCGTGTCATCAAGAACAATTCATAATATAATACCATTCGCTAGCTATAGCCCCATATTATTGGGGGATACATTTTTGTCCGCCAGCTTATACGGCATTTAAGATTTAAACTCTCCTGCAGGAGCTTGTTCAACAAAATACTTTACCCTTTCGTCTTTTCTATAACTTTTTGAGCGTTTTTATATAGCCGATAACACTGATAATTATTAGCTCTACACGTACAATCAGAGCATCTGCGGCATGCTATTATCTAAAAGCCGTATTATACCTTCGTAACCTATATAACTCTATTATTTTTTCTTTATTAACGATGTGAAGTGAAAATAAGGTTGCGGCATTGGGGGCAAAACTAACAGAAAAAGTGTTGTGTTGGAAGCCAGTCGCAATCGAAATTATATTACCGAATTGGGGACACTACACGCACAGCCAGCGGGGAAAGCTTAAAAAATAAAAATAAAAAACTCGATATCGAGGAAGGGATACGGGGAAAATCGATAGCGATAAATGATTAAGATCCAATAGGCAGTGCAAAGAATCCGTAATCATTAATGTTGGATCCAAGATAATGATAACAAGGGTATTGCAAGCTTGGTAGCGAATGGCCGGAAACAGTGTCGGTTTGAAATGTAATTGGATGGGAGCCAACGTCCATGCATGGTTTCTTGGATTTGGTAATATTATCATCACCCGCCTATAGTGATTGACGTAAATTCACAAAGAATTTTGCTGTTGCGAAAACGAAATTTGATTCATATTTCTGCTGAGAGCTCAGGGCCTTTCTGAAAAGCGCTGGCGAAAATTTAAATAGAAGAAAAGAAGAAAAGGAGACTCCTAGTAAGAACAAAGGGGAATAGCTGAGAAACCAACGTATATAAGAAATAAACGAAAAAAAAAATTTTTTTAGAAATGAAAAGGATAACAAATAAAAAAGAAAATATACCGCACTGTAAGAGTTATTTTTAGTGTCCAAAGAAAGAAGGGAGAAGTAAGAAATAAGGGGGGAAAAGTTATGTAGTAGAAAATACAGAAGAGAAGTGAAGATGGAAAGAAAATACAGAGATTAAGGAAATGGAGTAGGAAATGTTTGAACATAAGAAATACCCTTAAAAACAAAGGAGATCTCGAACATAGAAGAGTGGATGGTTTGGATATCTGAGTAGTATTATATGGAAGGTATATGAAAAAGAAAAGAAAGGAAAGGGGTGCTGGTAAAACGAGATCCGCCAAACAAATTTAAGAAATAAAAGACAAGAATGAAACGGAAAAGAAAAAGTAGCCCCATTGTGCCAACAGCTCATTGTGTAAAGCAAGGCACTCCGTTGTTCTCATCCAAAAAAAAACTTGCAAGCATGTGCATTCATCTCCCTTCAACTCGGCACAAAAGCAAAAAAGACGCAGGATAAGGAGTATGTATATGGAAACAGCCAAAATACAGAAAAAGGAAAGCTTATGAGGAAAAAAAGATTTATAACGTCGAACAAAGTTGTAGCAAGATAGCCATTTCATCATAAGATTATGAAGCGAGAAAATAAATGTATGTCCGAATGAATTGGTTTCGTTTAGTTCGCCAGTCCAGCTTTGTTAGTCTTCCTCAGGAAATTCTTGCCACCCATTTTCCGAAAGTCGTCCCTGGAGCCCTGAGACTGCATGTTCTCACGAGGATCAGCCTGGGTCCGGTGTATCTCAAGAAATCTGCGAGACCATCGCTACTCTCAGAGGTGGCCCTAGCATCCCTGGCTTCCGCGATCAGTCTGCGGGGAACACTTTGGACGAAGAGGGAGTGGCGATGTCGCGCGAAGGAGGTGGGCGGAAGCTTTGAGTTGGTTGCATCATATCGATGGAGGTCGGTGTATTGATACGGATAGGGATCGATTTGGCGATGCTACCGTGCGCCGAATTTGGCGGGTTTCCGGCACCGAAGCGTTGGGTCTTTACGGCGTCCTTGTAGTTGTTGTGGTTGCTTGTCAGGGTCGACTGTGTTGCGGTAGTCCCCGCTGTGGCGGCGGTGCTCACGGACGAAATGGAGTCTTCCGCTTCTTGGAGCCGCGCGAGCTGCCAGGGCTACGGCCAAACCTACTCATCAAGCTAAGAGCGCTAGACTTCTTGTGCACCTGATTAGAGGGTGACTCAGGTATTGTTGGGGTCGGAGGCGGTGGAGACGCGTTGCGCAAGAAATCCATAAGACTCTCTTCGGCCCTTCTGCCGGCGATGGCTTAGGCGTACCGTAAATCTCTTCCTCGTACTCGTCGTCGCTTTCGATGGCGTAAGGATCCTAACTCTGGTCTGCTTCCTCTCTGGCATGGGCGCCGAGTTAACTGTTGGAGGCTGCCTTAATTGCTGTAGCTTACCGAGGTCTTCCTCCTAGCCGCTTCGTTGCGCTTGAGAAGCTCCGTATGAGAGGCGTACGATGAAGGGTTCGAGTTAGGAGCCTTGCCAGCGGCCGCGCTCATCTCCTCGGGGCTGGAAGGCTGGCTGACGGGTGAGCGTAAGGCATCGCGACCAGGATCGAACTTAGCGCTATCCATGGTAGTGCGGAATGGTGCAACGTTTCGGGATATGCGAGGCGGGCTTTGCTCGTTTGCGGGTGGTGTGGTATTACGAAAGAAATCGATCAATGCGGAGGTGGTTTCGCCAGTGCCGCTGGCCTCTCGAGCTAGTAGGCGAGGTTTTGGGCTTGAGCCTGATTTCACGACGGGTGCGATCTCATCGTCGTGATTTTGTTGGATTATAGGGAAAATACCAGTTGGGGACATTGGCGTCCTTGGGGATTCTTTGCGGCAGTAACTGGATGTTTGGCCCTCCCATTGGTCAAACCAGTCGGCTTCGCGGCGACACCTGTGCCTCGGTCGAACGAATAATGTTCGAAAATTTCGTGGTGTTTGGCGCCATCTCACCTTTCGGGTAAGTCGACTGAGCAGCAGAAACACCGGAAACCTTGCCGGGAATTTGGCCAGGTCGGTATCCCGAAGGAAATTGGAGATCTCCTTCGTGCCTTCAGGATCGGCGGATGCCTTGGTCTCCCTCGGAACAACTCTTGGACCTCTAGATTTCGAAAGGGACGAAGATCTGGTAGGTGCGGTAGACTTTGTTGGAGTAGCACCTTCGGGTCCTGTTTCCTTGAGGAAGTCTGCCAAATCAGCTGTACCACACGCTGGACGGTAGGCGCGGCTGCGGAGTATCTATGGGTGCTTGTAGGAGTTGCGCCGATCTACGTAGACAAGTTTAGTGACTTGTGAACAGTGATAATTCATAAATAACTCTTTACTTACCTCCATTTTCTTTAGATTATCCGGGGTGAGCGTGTACTGGAGGGTGGCTCCGCTGTTGATTAGTTGGTCAAAGCTCTTCTCTTTTTCATCTCTGGTGGTATTTTGACTTCGCTCCGGACGCTATCGGAGTCAGAACCTTGGCGGCTACTGGAAGCCCGTCCTTCAGCAGTCTGCGGCCTACCGCCAGTCATGATACTCTTAAGCTTATGAGATGTCTGTGAGGAAATAGAACCAGAACCATTGCTCGCCTTGGCATGCCCTTTGCTTGACACAGATCCCTTGCGTGCGTACTCACTGATATCAGGAGTAGCCGGCGGAGTCCAAACTCGGACGCCGGCACGGTCGGGTTGCACGGGAGGTACGGGAGAGATTGCCTGCTGCGAAGGAGCTCTGGAAAGCTCCACAGACTGCCCCGTCCGCCTTTCGATGGCACGGAGAGCGGTAGGAGATCCTCTCCTGATGTAGACATCCGACGATGCGGGCGCAGGGGGAGGAGATACGGAAACCCCAGCCGCGGCGGCGGCTTCGGCGGCTGCGATGGCAGCTTGGATGCCGGATGGAGTTGGTGAACTGCGCATCTTTGGCGGCTTCTTGGAGTCAACCCTGCCAACCTTATTCGACTGCTCCAAGGAAGACCTTGGAGAGTCTCTGGACTTAACAGTGTTTGCGCTGGGTCGTTGGTTTTGGATTCTCGACCTGTGGTAATCTTCAATTTCTCGTTCCGTATGATGCTCGGGGAAGAAATCTGGAGCGCTAGGGACTGGGGCTGGGTTGTAATATTGGGAAATCCTCCTATCCGTTGACTTCCGCGACTCGTTGTCTTCCATCCTCGAAGGCTTTTCAACAATTATAGCGGGGGTGATGGGGCTGATAGGTGAGGCAACTGGGGTCGGAAGGGATTGCGGCGGGGGAACAAACACGTCCGACGTCCTAGCAACACCGATTTCGGTGGGTCTTCCATATCTTCTTCTTCCTCCTCCTCCATAAGCCCATTTTCTGGAATATGGTCATGCGCAATCTCCGTATCCTTGCTCTCCGAGCGCTCCATTGGCGTTCGCGGCGTTGAAATTTGAGAAGCTCTCCGTGAGCTCTGGCAGAGACGATCTCTGGTGTGATCGGAGTGGATATGGTAAGAGATTGGGCGGTGCTGATTCTAACAACGCCGTGTGAGGTACCACTTTCGACCTCAAGATCGGTTTCATCCAAATCAGTTAGCTCTGAGATTTCCGTCGGTGCCTTACCAGGGGAAAGAGGAGGCTCTTCCAGTCTCATTCTTCCAGGCTCGGGGAACCGGGGGATAGTTTTAGATATAGGGGTCCTTTCCCCTTCAACGTCTGGAACTTCGTCAACTTCCAAGAGTTGTTCCCCAGCTCCTCTTCTCGGTGGCTTATATCTCGAGAGATATGACCCTCGGCACTCTTTGGCCTCAAGAAATCAACTTCCTCCGGCCCAAAGGGGAAGGCGCCAGGGAGTGGAAGGGAGTTGGAGCGTGATCGCTTCACTGCTTTCATATCCGGCGACAGCTCCCTCTTCCTGGTTTTCGCCTCGCCCTTCTGAGCACTGAAAGGAAAGACAAAATGCGAAGGCCGTGCCGGAAGGCTAATCATTGATGTCGGACGAGGCGTATTGTCCGGTTGTGGAACCCGAAACTGTTGTTAGCGCGCAAAATATATAATTAGCTCATCGGTTTTAGAATACGAGCTAAGCTTCTCCGCACAATCGAGCAAGCCTGAGGAAAATTATTTTTGTCTTGCTTGCGAGAGAGAAAAACAACCAATAAAAGTAAAAATTTTCCGATACATACGGTGCCGCCATCCTCCGCAATTTCAGAGCCAAAGTGAGGGTCAGTCTCTTGCGACCTCCGGATCAGTAACCGTAGGGGTCTCAAGTATTGGCGTGAGAGGCGATGCCCCTATCAAAACCTTTTCGTCTTCAGTCCAGCGCAATGGATTCCTTGGAGGCGCAGAAAGGCCATGCTCCAGTGCCTTCGACACTGCCAGATCTTGAACTATTTCAGTCTGGTGCTGTTCGCGTTGCTGTTGGGTCGGCGTCGGGGTCTCGGCGTCATTGATAATGTTTTCTCCTTACGCTCCTCCCTAATATCCCGCTCTTCGTACGGGCGATGGAACTCTGGACGCTCTGAACGCTTTGCACACTTGTCCTCCGGCTGAGATGCGCTTCCCTAGAAGTGCGCGAATGAGCCTGTTGAACGCACACCTTTTCTCCATTGTCTCCACATCCTACCGAGAACAGGGTTGAGCGCGACCTTTTCGGCATCCAGCTCTTCAACTACTGGTCTGTCTGGAAGTGGGCGCGATAACAGAGTTTCTATCATCCTGCTGTTTTTGTGATAACACCGCAAGGCGGGCTTGCGAGAACCTTGCCACGGTCGCATGACCAGCTATGAGCAATGTTTGCTCACCGACAAATTCTAGAATAGAAGTAAGCCAGATTGCGACAGCTGGCGATACAGTACCAGAGCTACCCTGGCGAGAATACTGATCGGATCCGAAGGTGCTATCGGGGTAGTCCGATCCAGCATATGCGTCCTCATCGTCTTCTTCCAAATCGCCAAGCGAAGGTAAACCATGCATCTTAGCCTTGCCCTTTTCCAAACTCTTTCCAAATCAAAGTCATCGGCCTGTTCGGCAGGACTCGAAAGCTCTTCATCCTCGCTACCGCCGAGGTATTCTTCGAGTTCCGCTTCGGCGCCATTGATAGCCTCTCGCGCGAGGCGGCTCCGGAGAACTTCAGATACTGCCGGTCGCAAGTGTTGAGGACGTCGCGCGTGATGCAGACAGGAAAGACCAAAGTAGGTAATCGAGAAACTGGTTTCACGAGTTTTAAGGATTGGGGCTGACGAGGACTGTAAAATTTCCGCTGTGAGGAAACCTTCATCGAATAGGTTTTGGAAGAATGCTTCGTGATCGGTGGTAACTATTTGGCTCGCGGCCGAAGCGGCAATGTAAGCCGGCTCGGGTGATACTCCTACCAGTGGAGAACCAAACCCGTGCCAGTAGAGAGAGCAGAGGAAGGATTCGACATCGTTTCGAGGGAACCTATGCTTAGGCTCCGCGTTTTTGTTAACCCCGAGTATAGGTCTAGACCATCCGGCCTGGAATTTCTGTTCGCCATGTTAGAGCGTGAAAGGAAATCCAACGACATCTTCGAGAAAGGTTCAAAATTGTTTGCGAAGCAAGGAACAAGGAAACGAAGAAATAAACAGTTTATAAGAAATTCATAGATGCTGTCTAACAGACTCCGTTATCCGTCCAAGATCCTGCAGACAAAGAAAAGAAAGAGCAAAGTAAAAAAGAATTCTAAAAACAGTGAACCAATCAATGAAGATTTGAGATCCACTCCGCAAGATCAAACCACGATGTTAAGAAAAAGTGAGAGAAATCGAAAGATGATACAAATCAACTAAATAGAAAGCTCATGAAGAATAAATAAAAATGAAGGTATATAAGTGTACGCCAATGTAAAATATTGCTTTATGTTTCTTATCCCCCTGAAAGAAAGTACAGAGGCTGATGATTTTTTTCTCCCGTATTATGAAGATTATGAAGATTTATTTTTCTCCCTTTTTTCAACTTCTAGTGAGTAGAGTAGGTGGGTATATAATATATATAGTATATATAATATAATAATATGTAAATACCCTAGTCTTTTAGAGAAGTTCGAGAGAGACAAAGAAAGAGGGGGGGGAGGAACGGAGTAAGAAGGAAATATGAGGCAAAAGGGCAACGCCGCAACAGAAGTGCGAGACGCAATATGAACCCACCACCTTTTTTTTTTCCTTTCTCCCACCTCTTTTTTAGTGAATAAGAAAAAGAAAAAAACAAATATACGCAAAGACAAAAAAGGTTATAAATATTCGAGGTATATATAGAAATAAATACAGAATAGCAAACCGTAATGGTTATAATGAAATGTGGAGGAGAGGGAAAGGAACACGATCTATACGATTCGGCAATGAATGAATATTCATAGGGATAGATATTTTTTTATCGAGTGAAATATTGAAGGAGGTTTAAAATGCAATTATAAAAGACAAAGGATACAAAATAATAAATTATCAAATAAAACGAATAAGAGAAGATTATATAACTGGAATATACAGAGGATATATAAGAGGACGTTTTTTTTTTTTTCTTTTTTCTTTTTTCTTCCTGATAATTTGTTCTCCTTCTCCGCAACTGCGAAGAATTAGAAATACGTTAAGGGAAGGAAGCTGCGAATAGGCAATTCCAATTGTAAATGGAGGTTGTTTGGTAAATTGATGACAGATACGGATCGATTTCCCTTTCGTAATTTCTTCCCCAGGAAAAAAGTCTTAAAGAGTAAAAACGAATCGGATGATAATGGCCGAGATGTCTGCCTGATTGAAACAGAAAGGACTTCCTTTCTCTTTCTGTTATCTTCAGGTGAACAATGCGCCAGATTATCTCCCCGTTGATAGGAGTGAAAGGGATTATATATGGAAACCAAGCAAAATTCTAGCAGTGGTTCACAAGGCGAAAAAAGAAAACCCATGCAATTTCACCGAAAAATAATTAGACAATATATATAGAACACAATAAGCCGGTAAAAAAAAAAGACAAAAAAAAAGAGAGATTTTGGAAAGAAAAGTTGCGCAAGATATTGTATGGTATGTTTTAATATAAAAGGAACGGTCTTCGGGGTAGCTTAACGAGAAGCGCAAAAGGCTCGATCCGTTATCTCAGATAGATATGGGGTATTGGGTAAGGAATAACGCGGTCCTCGTCTTCCTTCCTTTTGTCCTCCTTGAAGCCGAGAAGCGATCGAGATGAACAATCCCACGATGAATTCTATCGCACAAAAGAAAGTTCTCTTCAAAGCTATCTGGTTTCGGGAATGGAAACAGAGAAGAGATCTATCCTCTGGTGTTCGGCTCTCTTTCGCCCCTTTCTCGTTTAGGCATAAAGTAGCAGAGGATATCGCCGACAACGATGCAAGGCGCAAAAGAGGGGTAAAGTTCCAGAACGACAGCGGTAGATACGCGAGGATGTAATAAAAAAATGTGGTGATAAAATAGGCTATATAAGGCTGCGTAGAGGGTTGTCCCTGTATAGCTGATCGGGCGCTGAAAGTAGTTGGAAAATGCCTGCAGTAGCAAACAACGCCCAAATTGGGGATCCAACAGCAAAACACAAAAGCGCTTGGGAATATTTATTTATTGACAAAAAAAAAAAAAAAAAAAAAAGCATCAAAGCAGGACTGGCAGCGAAAAGAAGGAAAAAAGAGAAAAGTGCAAGAGACGATCACGACGCAAAGGAATATTAATAAGAGGATCAACAGACGTACCTTGAGATGCGCAGAAAAATGATGCTATGAATGATATGCTCGAGAGAGCAGTAAAAGACAAACGCACCAATACAAAGCTGCCCTAAGGCAAACGCGCTGCAGGGGTGGGCTAGAGAAAGCAGAAAGTTGTCGCGGAAAGAATAAACGGCTGACACTTTTCTTTGTGGTGAATGAAATGTGGAATGTAGGGATGTATAGGTGTATGACTGACTGATTGTCAGTGTATAGCAGTATGGTGACCCGCCCGTACGGAGAAGAGGTACTGTTCTGGGGGTGTGGGTTGGTGAGTGAAAGACGTTCAAGGTGAGAGACGGAGTTGGAGTGGAGCAACAGGCTAATGTAAGTCCCCCCCTCTTTCCTTTCCTGCAGGAATCTGTTTCTCCCTCCCCTGATCCGAATACTGGTATATCTATCCGTGGAAGACCGGAGCCGGCGACCAGAGACGAGACGTTTCGTTTGCAGTCCTTCGCAGGCGTAAGCAAAAAAAACAAAGCAAGAAAAAAGCGTGATGAGAAAAAAGAACGAGGATTTAGGAAGAGAAAAGAAAATAAAGAAAGAAGGGAAAGACTGGGGAATAAAACCAAAAAAAAAAAAAAAAAAAAAAAATAGATAAATAAATAATAATAAAAGAGGCTCCAGGGATTTTGTGGAGAGTGAATAAAAATAAAACACCAGGTCTAAAGAAAGAAAAGAGAGAGAAAGCGCGAAGGGGGAAAGAATTAATAATAGAGAAAAATAATAATAATAATAATAATATATTTAAACAAAATAATATTTATATAAAATAAAAATAATAATACTTCGAGGAAGAAAATAAATTATTATAAAATAAGATAAACAATTCAAAGGGGAAAAAAAAAATAATGAAAAAAAAAAAAAATCACCGGTACTTCTTCCTTTCTTTTCCAGCTCCTTCTCGTTCGCCAAAAGCCACCAGTACCGCGATAAGACTCCAGACGTATTTATTTACCGTAGTTGAACTTTTATAAATGAATGAATGAATACCCCTTTTCCGTTATATTCCTGTTTCTACTCTCGTATAAATAAATTACCACTACTTTTATCTATTTAAAAAAGAGTCGCTAACCTGTTTCCTTTTTTTCTTTTTTCCCCGCGTAAATTATATTATACTTATCTATCACCTCTTCCCGTTAAATCACGGACTACTTATTCGGTGTAGCTCGTAAAAATTTAATTTGCGCTGCAAAATTCGACCGTTTTAACCAGAAAAAAAAATATTGCGTCCTTTTTCTTCTTCCCTTGTGCCCTTCCAATACCTGTTTTAATCCATTTGTATTTTATTTTATTTTTTATTTTATTTTTTCTTGTTATTTTCTTCTTCCTTTTCCTTCTCCTCCAAACCACCCCCACCACTACCATCACTCCAATCAGCGACAAGGAGATCAAGAGGCGTAGCGAATGGATGGAGCACAAGGAGACAGAGGAGGAGAACTTAGAAGATGCGTCTTGATCGACTGGGTCCAGCGTTTGTGCTGGCGACAGTAATAGGATATACGACCCTGTTTAACAATTATTCACAAAGCAAGCAATAGTGCTTTCATTCAAAATTTTCCCAGAGATGAAAAGGAGAAGAGGGTATCCTTTTGAATCCACAATTGTGCGACGGCGACAAGCTCAAGGATCAGTCCTGCTTTTTAATACAGCCCAAAAGTTTGTTGTTTGTTGGATTCGTTTATTTTTGGGAAGTCCAATTATCTCGGTCAAGGGTATGAAGAGTAGGCCAGATGGGAGAAGAAATACGGGCATATTAGCTGAGTTTGCTCCTTCCGTAAAGTTCTTTTATTATCTTCCTTGCCTTTCGCTCCTTTCCTCTTTTCGACTCTCCATCTTTATATCTGCCCCAATACGTTTCTCATTCTCATTCTTGTCTCTTTGTTCTACGAAATCACGATCCATTCGAACCAAAAAAAAAAAAAAAAAAAAAAAAATCTACAGAGGAAGATGTCACAAGTCAAGGTACCTTCCCGTCCCGCTTGTTTCTGCAGGTATTCGATGTAGCTCGACGAATTGAGCTGTCGCTTTTCGGTGCGTCCATATTTGAAAAAAAAAAAAAAGGGTGGTCAATGCCCCTAGCCCGAATTCCCAGAAAAGAACGAAAACGAACGGGGGAAAAAGAAACCATAACAATTGCAAAAAAAAAAAAAGGTACCGGGGCTGCTGGATGATCCTGCGAGGACAAAGAAAAAAGCAATAAGAAAAAAAAGCACCGGTTCACGCAGGAAGTGCCGGTTAACCACACAATCTTTCCCTCTCCTACAGCAAGTAGGAGGACTTCAACCGTGCTGCTGCTAACAAGGAAACCGTAGATAGGAGACGTCAGAAGCCATTCTCGCCTCAAAGTATTTCGCTTTGTGCCGTTCCCTCATATTCTCGGAGTTCTTCGCATTTTTGAGACCTTCACCGTCGCCTTGTTCTGATAATAACCGGCTGTGATCTTTGACCTCAATAAATTCTATAAATAAAGCAGGCTTTCTTTTCATCCTTCGCTTTCGCTTAACGAAGAAACATTCAATACAGGAAAGATAATCAAAGTTTTTTTTTTTTTAGCTTCAGTGTTGTTGTCGTACAGCACAAAAGAAAAGGCTCTAAACTTTGTCGCCTTTGATCCCCTTTGGCTCGTCCTCCGCCCGCTGATGTTTCGGTCAGGGGTTTGTTAACAGCAGATCACGACATCATCCAGGTACCTCTCGCCGGAGTCGCGTCTCAGAAAAAACCCACTCAATTTCCTGCATTTAGCTGGCAGCCAAGATGTCGAAAAAGGGGTAAGATCAGACGGCTCCGAACCGCGAGGACACAAGCCAAAATCCAAAAACAGGGAAAGCAATGAAATCTGGAGAGACCCTGTATTACTGACTTTTCGCTGCGGCTTCAAATATAATCATGGATTTTTGAACCTCAGCATTTTTAAAAAAGATATAGACCTTTAATGACCGGTCGGAAATGATGCTGGGTCCTTGCGCAAGCCTTCCAAACGAGAACAGCAAGAAACGAAACCCCGGTCCTTTTAGCGGGTCTTTTTATTTCTATATACAGCTTTCCTAATTTGTTTACCTTTTAGCAGCGAAGAAATAAAACGGTCAGTTAAAACACGCCAGCTAATATAATGATCTGCGTGTTATCAATCTCCGTGCGGATTCCGTAGGCATGTGCCCTCTTTGACTTTTATTCTCGAAGAGGAACGGGATTCGATTATCATCCGATCTTTCACTCGACAGAGATATTGAATCGCACGTTAACAATTCCCGGTTGTGAACTTGTGATAACTTTCGTGATAACCAGAAATTATACTTGGCAAGGCAACGAAACATTTTTGAACATCAACCAGCAAAATAAATCAACTGATAGACGACAGCTAGCAGATCCAAATATCTAGCAACTTGCTGCAATAACTCTCTAGCGCCTCAGCAGGTAGCCGATTATAATATTCTTTTCGTAGTAGGATTTGCCTTTTGCAAACCCCACTCCCTCGCAACCACGTCGCAGCAGTTTTTTTTTTTTTTTTTTAATAGGTTATATTACGAGAAATATTTCAACGATAAGCAAATGGGTCTCACCAACACAGATATTTTCAACTTCTAAGTTGCACTCGATCAAGGCAGTGGTGCTCGAGAGTCGAACCGACTCGAACGACGAGGTCCACGTTGGAGATCTTACTAACATGTGGGTTCAATCGTACCACACCGCTTCCAAGAACCAGACTGCCCGAAGACTCGGATCTGGAACAGAATCCCCAGGAACAGAATCGCTTGATAAGCTGTAGCAGATACAGCAGCGCTCGGTGATCAGTTCTCACAGATTAACACTCCAATTCAGCAGAAAGCCATCACAGGTTATTGGGAAAGGCTCCAGTTCCTGCAGATTTAGCATCTCTAGCGACCAAATTCCCACCGTAAATCAGCCGAAAGAAAAAAGGTTTGGAGTTCACCACCGCATTTCGAATTCTTGTCACACTGCACGAGAAGAACATTCGGATGAAATCTCCCGGTAACTTTGTGCGCCATTGTAAGCATGCAATGTAAAGGCTTTGGAAGTCTCGCCTCGCTATCGATATTTTTGCCGCTGTCTTTCATGTATTTTTTTGTTTTTCCCTTTTTCTCTCACATCTCGCACACTTTTTCTACCCTATCCACTGCAACAATAGCCTCCACGAGGGAAACGGGCTAGCGTTTCCGCTATATATTACCTCAACCCTATCTGTTTATTGTTATATTCCTGAACATCACATCCCCGCCCGTTCCCAAATCACACTGACACTGATGCGACACAACCGAAACTTCTAACATATGGAACGTTTTAGACAAACAAACCAGCCTTCGTAGGACCACGATGTGAGTATCCGCCAGCCGTCTAAGAGAGTTCTCGTGCTGACTTCAAGATAATACTCTTGTTTCTTCGAGCTACCTCAAAAGTAAATCCACTTTACTCTGTAAACTTACCTCCCTGAATGCTTTTTTTTTTATTTATCTTAACGCTTTTAAGATTTTTAAAAAAAAATTTTTATACTACTATTTTTAAAATCTTAAGAAACTTTAAAAAAAATATTAAAAAAAAAACCCCCTTTTTAAAGCGCTTTTTTGTTATATTTTTTTAGGCAGACAGCCTAAGGACTAATTATTTACTCACGGCAACTCCTTTCTCCTTAAGTCAAGGTTAGTTCACGAAGGCAAGAGCTGTCGGTCAGTTCCACGATGACCACTACTGCAAGCCGAAGAGATACGAGGCTTGCATGTGGCGAGTTTTTTTTTTTTTTTTTTTCGTTCTGGCCGCAGTCACCTCTCGGTCCTTTCCTTTATTTATCCCTAAAAACGGCAAGATTATTACTTTCGCTAACCACGTTTTTTACATTACCTTTTCTCTTCTTGCCATGCGAGCGAGATCCCTTTTTTTTCGCTTTCTCACTTTTTGACAATTTTCGGAGAGAGCTTTTTGAATAGGCTGTCGAAGACTCCCTTTCATTTCGCTGAAGCTTCAGAAATAATATCTTGCTTGGTTGCTTTCCAGTTGGGGAAAGGAACCGAAATTGTGTTGTTTTTACTTTGACTGAAAGGGTTGAAGGATTACGGGGGCAAATTATTGGACGCATTCCACCACAAACCCTCAGTTTCTTTGATTGGTTCTCTCTCTCTCTTTTTTTTTTTGTCGCTTGTGTAGAGTATAGCAAA
>AZLU01000018.1:0-26240 GCA_002224055.1 Pezizomycotina sp. ARF18 | reverse complement strand
GGAACCCTTCTAGAAGGCCGGGATTTGTTATGACATCTAGGCGTGCTTTGCAAACAAAGTCTATGCCCCGGGGAAACTCTTGCGTAGTCACCTAACTAATTTGTAATTTTGGTATCCTTCGGATATCATACTCGATCAGAAGTGTGTAATCTTAGTGTTGCGATAAGTCATGTACGTATCATAGGCTCATCTCCATCACCCGCGGCGTGATTATCGACCGGTGCGACAGATTGATCTCTTCATCATTGTTCGACAGACATGCTCGAAGTTGAAAACGTATCGGGCGTGTGTGTTTGTCAGTTTGCTTTTTGCAAAATGAGCCGGCGTAGAATCGCTGGCTTACAACGAATTTTCTATGCTTTAGGTGATTTTGCCCGCTGGAACGCTAGATTACTTGGACGCATAAAGTAGTGAAGACGTTGGTTTTTGAACATTTTCGTATGGTCGCTAAGCTATCCAGTATGTAAAGAAGCTTAAGCCTTTGATATTCTAACACCTGATATGGTCGTTGAGCGTCGAAATACATTGCTCGAGGGTATCGAGTTTGTCTCATAGCCTGAGCTCTTGATATTGTTGAAATAGATTGTACGGTTAATATGAGCAGCTAAATGTTCGAGTGTTTTAGCTGAAGTATGGTCCGTTGAGAAATTTTCGGCTGAGAGTAATTATGCAACATTCTAGGATATGTTGCTGTATGATTAGGCTACATCTTTGTTTTTTGCGATTTGGTGAGATTTAGCATCTGTTCTGCTAGTTTTTTTTCTCAAAGCTATATCTTGCTTCAGGAGGTTTTCTTCGACCATTCGATTAAAAGAAAGCGCACGAGAGCGAATATAGCACCCTTCCGGTGAGGGTAGAGTAGTAAGGCTACAATATGCTTTGGAGAAGAAGATACACGCGTGTTATCGTGGTATAGCAGTACAGTAGCTTTTAATGAATCTTAACACTTCTATCGACTTTTATCTTCGTCTCCAGGGTCATCGTTTTTTTTCAGAACGATGATATCATAGAGCGCAATAAATCAAACTCTCCCATATATATGGCCTCGCAACCAACGTCACCTCTTTTATATTTCGTGTTTGTGTCGTTCCAGATTCCTATTATGCCAAGTGCTAGACGCGTTGACTATCAACAGGAGGTTTGTCTTGATGGCACGCTTCGGCGCTCGCGATTTTTTCAAGTTTATATTGAATTTCGAGAATAGGAGACTTTGAGATGCTCCATTGCCTTCGTTTCCACTCCCCGATAATCTCCTGCGTTCGTTCGGCGTTATTGTAAATGGTCTCTTTATCTTCATCTTCGGAACAAGCCGATGCCGCGAGTTCTCTTTGCGTTGTAGACGTCGCGGACATTCACATCCAAGTTCGTCAGCTGCTTGAGGGGCGTATCGCAAACATGAGCTTCTTAAGCCATGTTAATTCGTAATCCACCTTTTCCGCTCCTTCTGTCTGTGGTCTGGTATAGTGGCAGCGCTGGGGTAATTCCAAGTCGAACTTGCCTTCGCTTGCGTCTTCAATGGTAAAGCAGGAGATCGAAGCCTGGTGAGGTTCCCCGCAAATTTGCGATCCGAGATCCACCCTTCCAAACGAGCTCTGTTCCTCTGTATGGTCCGAGTAAGGGTAAGGTAGGTTTTTAAACAGGGCCCACTTAAGCGTCAGATCCTCCGGTGCCCCGGTTTGGTGAAGGTATGCACTTAGCATCGTGGTCAGCTGATTGTAGGGCAGCGTCAGGCTATCCAATTTACTTATATACTTGAAATGTGCTATGTGGTGGTATCTTAACTTTTAAAGAAAGCTAATGGCTTATACTTGATCTCGTTATCTTTTTTGCGAATAAGAACTGTGACCTCCTGGCATGTCTGTGGGAACTGCTGAGGTGATCATCAAAGTTCGGAGTAACTAGGCTATAATGCTCAGGTTGCGGCGTATGCATTTGGCTGCTCAGTCACACGGCTGCTGAATGGTTCATGGAAACCCTTCTGACAAAACTTGATTCGCATTATATTCAAAAGAAAGAGACACGATAGAAAGAATTTTAGAGGATCACTCATAACTGCGTAGAGAGAGAATCCTAAAGGTGGCTGGCAAATTCGATAGTTCTAATATTCCCCCTAAGGATTACACCAGGATTTTATCACCAGTGGTGCAACTACAATATTCTTACTTAAGTTAAGTATCTTCCCCTTTTTCTTAAAAACAAAAGAAATTTAAACGCTCCATGGCCCTCTGTCTACATGTAACTACTTGGTAACAAACACAATCACTTTCTATTCTCCTAATAACTAAGCATTCTCTATGATTTGTGATTATCTCAAACATGGCGCTAGAATCACCTAAGTCTTCTGCTTGCGTTGAGTGTTGGTATTCGTAGCGCATCATAATAAGGACGGGAGGGAAAAAAAAAACTTCGATTAATGTTTCATGCATCTTTACTCTGAAAACAAATTAGCACTATAGATATATTTCTGTCACATCTTTTTTGTAAAACATACATATACTAATAGAGAGAATCGATCACGGTGACGAAGTGCCATATTTTTACTCACTGGGGTTCTAAGACAAAGGCTTCTTGTTTCTTACATGGTATATGGAAGCATTTCCTCCGACGACTTTGGAGACCGTGGCCAAGCTCTTACATAGGATTAAACTCGACGCTACTGTTACGCCCTTCCATACATACGTAGCGATTATCAACCCCGGCCACTCTTCCATACAAACCGACAATACTATATGGAACGGCAAGCAATATAACAGCAGTAGCTTTATTACTCGTGTGACTAGGTCATACACTCCACAAAAGCGAGTGCCAGCACCGAATAGTGCAAATTTTATTTACTCTGTCAATGGTATCGCGTCGAGTGTCGTTGCCATTCATAAGATGCAGCTGTGGTGGATTGCACGTCCCACAGCCGTTGGTAAAGGTATTCAGCTACTGGGTGATTTCCCACAAGGAAGATCACTAAGGATATTAAAAAACCAACACGGTGGCTTAAGGATATGCAAATCAATCTTTTAGGATGAATTAAGTCGTGGGGATGTACCGACGAAAGTGGGAACCATAATAATTTTCCCAGCGACGGACGCCATGCGATGATATCTCATAGGTTAAGCCATCACGAAGTATCGCCATTTGAAAACGCTTACTGGTAGGGGCAAGGCAACGCAAAGCTTCATAAGAAAGTCGACTATGCCGTCTCAGAGTATTCAAACACGACTACGCCATTGCGCTAAGTTCTTATATGAATTCGCCTCCTAGCAGTCGCATCATATCACATATGCTAAATGAAGGGTTTTCAACGCCGCCGTACCCCGGTTATACACCCTAGTGGTTATCAGTGCATTCAAGTCTCTACCCACCAACCGAAAAGACAATAGGCTATACTACTTAGCTCATACTATGTGGAAAAATATTTTTCAAGAATCAAATGCAACAGCGTGATAAAATGCCCCATGCCGACTTCCTTGCAAATCCAGCTAACAACGAACCTAATTGCAGCCTCATATGACCTTAGAAAGAAGATATAGCATACGTAGTCTACCGGGAAGGGCTGTTAAATACTAATCATGAGATAACAAGAGTGGACTAGAAGGATATTACTATCAATCATTCGGAAGCAACAATATAACGTATTGGCTTGCAATCTCTAGAAGTAGCCACTTCCTTCCTGATGGCTGGACTTCATCCGCTCCACGGATCAAGCATACACCTTCATTAATATGTAGACTCGTGGTTCCGCGTATAACAACAGCAAGCGAGCACGGTAAGCGCATAAATGCAATACTAGTATTTGTGACGAGACGACTGCAGTGGCTATATTCCTTTCGAGATTGTTAGCGGCTGTCGTCAACATCAGATGGATAAAATCGAAACATTCCGTATCCCAGATAACAGCTATTATATGGTAGATAAAGCTACAGATATAATACGACGGTGCACTTACGATCTAGCTGGAAGTCCGAAAAAGGTGATACAGCGTTCTAGCGAGCATATTAGCTTAATTCTAGACCACGAGTTAGAACCTTTTGTACACCTAGAGCGAGCTTTTCTGTACGTGTAGGAATCCCATCATAATAGTAGACGGCTGTGAGAAGCTTTGCGTCCCTTCAAATGGAGCCGAGGGTGATATAGGGTGTAGAGAATTAGGGGTTGAAATACGACCTCGCACTGGATTCTCTTGCGTGGATACCGTATTCAACCATTCGGAGAACTCCGAGCCATCATCACGTATTCAATCCAAAGCGAACAAGATCACAAGCGCACACGGATAACAGCACATATCGAACAGCATCCACAAAAGGGTTCATTCGTCGCGTAATATAGCGGATTCTGAGCAAAACCGTAGAGCTGCACAGGAAACAATAGCGTTTTAGATGGTAAAATTTCTCCCGTCAAATGGTGCAAAAACATAAAAGCTGTCTAGTTCGAGACGGCGAGAACGAGTCGAACATAAACTACAAAATAACGGAGGAGGAGGAGGAGGATACCTCATACGTGACTAGCTATTATACGTAATCTGACCATTCTCGAGGAAATGACCGCTTCTCAAGGTGGCTCCGCATACTCTTGTAACCCTATTATTCGTCCCGAGCTTGCAGCAGACATAGGCACTTGGAACGATGCAATGATGGTCGACGACTAACCTGATAGCAGGCGTTGTACGTAAGTTCTTTAATTTCGGCGGCTAGTGATAAATAATCCTTACGCTTGAAGCAAGAAGACCAGGGATATCTAGTTTACAAAACGACCACTCTGCCCGCCAACAAAGCTGAATAAGAAACTAGAACTAAAGACGCAACTCCAAGCGATAGCTGAATTCTATTCCATTTCATTCACGGAATCTATACTCGAAGTGTAACGCGACGGATCGGCTGCTGACGACGATAAAGTAGTGACCTGTTCCCGACCACTATTGATGGATTGCCGGCCAAACGCACAGGTGATAGATCCGAACTGCACCAGCCCTGGCATACCGCTCGATATCGCCATTAGGAAGATCTTGAAAGATACTAACTATTTAATGAAGCTCACGTTACAAGGTAGCTCAGACAAGGAGGCTTTTTTTTACCAGTTTGCATTCGCTGCCTCTTCTACGGCTCTTCGTGAAAAGTAGTTCGTTCACGACCTTCTTATAGAATCTGGAATGTAGACAAATTATGTGGAACAACGAGATATCTTTAAGGAACTCGGAGACGCCCCGCATACTTCCGATGGAAAGAAATCGATGTGAAATGTGTAATAGCAGTGAACAATCCGTTGTATATGAACAATACGGAAGCCATTTACAAGCTGGGGAAAGAGTTTCCGCCGATACTCGATCAAGGGGTGCTTAAAAAAAAAAAACGAGGCAGAACACAATTTCGGATAATCGCGATCATATCTGCGGCTTCTTCATATTCTTCATGGGAACAGTAGACTTGCCGTAACCAGGGAGACGAGCGATAAAAACTAGAAGTGCCAACCAGTCCACGACATGATGCTGGCATAAATGCATTCCTTTCTACTTACAAGCGATGGTGAATCACCATACAGCGATTCGAGTCGAGCATAGTTTAGTTGTTTCCACAACGACAAACTTGATGGCTACTTTTCAGATGACCAGAACAATTCGATCGAATAATCCTGCTGCGTACAGCCAAGTCAAACACAGCTTTGTAAATTCGAATTTTATTTGCAAAAGCGATCACAAATCTAGAAGACATACGTGTAACAGGCAACCCAGAAAAGAAAAGGTTATCGAAATTCCGTGAAATGGCTCGGATCGATACGACATGCATCTCATGTGCCGTAGAGTGATATTTAAAAATGCCTTTCCTTAAGATATTTCAGGCATGACTTGCTCTTACTATTCAGTTCATACTACTTTTGCAGCCTATACGCCGATCCCATTAGTCGTCACCGCATAATAAATCCGAGAGTTATCAATAATGCGACATAATTCAATTCAACCATGCAGTTAACTAAGTTCGCGGGTATCCAGAAGGACTCAGCGACCAAAAAGAGGATTATGTGTTATATGTGGATACTAAAGATTATATAGTGTCGTTTGATTGTTTTTTTTTGTTGGACGGTTTTTCTTAGCGGATGATTTGTTGGTCGGATAGCATGTAGGTAGCGTGGTTTGCGAGATAAGAAATTCATAGTATATATAGGAGAAGATGAAGTATATTGGAGTCAAATAATGCCAATGGTAGGTAATAATATAAGTCAATTAAAACCAACGCCAAAATATGAAGTGATAAAACAAATATTTTAGTAACTGGGATAAAAGTGTTCGGTATTGACATCGTATTTCCTTTCATGTGAAACTAAGCCGGCAGGTACACATCGTTCGCCTTATCGCTTATCGTTTTGTGAAAGTGGAACCGAAAGAAAAACGCGTTTAACGAGGTTTGCGTCATTCCGAGGAAACTTCGACTCGAGCCGTTGGAAGGTAAAAATATTCGTCCACCGGTAGATTCGGTAATCGTTCAATTACTTCTGCTCTTCTTTGACCTTGGCCTCTTCCTTTTTCAGTTTCTCGACGAGCCTTTCGCGCAGGTAGTCGGTCAAGGTGATCCTAGTAAAACGAACGAAAACGAAGAAGGAAATTTTTTTTTTTAGCGAATTATTTTCATAAGAAAAAAAAAAAAAGTGGGACTATGAATTTTAAAACGTGGACAAAGGCGCAATTGCCGTGCAGCGCTCCTCAAGCACCGTGAATGTGATAATACTGTGCATCTCGTATAAAAGAGCCGATCCGGCAGTTTTTTTCCTTCTCAATGGGAAGATTTAGGGGGGGTCCTTTTTTTTTTTTGTCTTCTTTAGAACTTACATTCCCTTCCGCGTGACCATCCTGTAAGCCTCGCAAGCCTGGTACCCGCTGAACCCGCCGACGATGTTCCCTTCCCGTCGCACTCGACGCTGCCGAAGATATCCTCGGGATCTGGACTCCTGTTGATATCGGCGGATTTCTCAGGTCGGAAATATGAACCCAGCCGCCACGCCCGCTCCCTTAAACGCGTGCTCCGACAGGCTGACCACGGTCGGCCTGTCCGGTCGCTGGGGCGGAAGTGCTCCCGGTTCCGCTCCGACTGCGCGAACAAACCCTTTGCGATGTTCTTCACGTCCGGGTCGTTGGCGCAGTGGGTGGCGATGACGTACTGCATGATACGTCGGAATTTCTGGTTCTCCTTGAAGGAATCTGGCGTGGGAGGGATGGAAGTCGTCGAGCCGATCGAGACGGACGCGACGGGCGGTTCGCTTTCGAGGAAGCTGAGGATGTGCGAGTCGGGGTTCTTGGGGTCCTTGTGGACGTACTAGAATGTAAGAAATTGGAGAAATAATGGTCAGCTGGTTGGTCAAGACGCCAAGGCACGGCTGGTTCGTTGGAATAGAAAGCAGGGAGATTGTTGAGCAGCGCCTGTCGGCGCGGTAAACAGGATGAACGGGTCGAAAGCTCAATCGCCGAAACAAAGAGGAGTCTGTAAAACCAAAGCTGCACAACTATGAGAAACCTGGGTGACTTACGATGTGAGGATTGTCCTGGAGCGTCGAGACCGAGCGAAGACAGACTGGCGATATTCTCTTCCGCGCCAACCTAACAGCCGTGGGCCAGATGAACGAAGGATCGAAAACATGCTGAGGAGGTAGAAATTCTGTGGCGGTCCTAGTGATGCGGGAAAAAAGAGGGAGAAAGGAGGGGAAATAGACAGGAGAAAGGCGACGGATGTGTAGCTTTCAAGTTTGAAAACACTATGGATTTGAACAGCAATTGCAGTAAATATCGCCCACTGCCTGAATGTTCTCCTTTTAAACAAGAACAAAGACAGACTGAACCTGTTCAGTATGCAATGCTTATAAGTAAACCAAAGGAGAGTAGTAAGGACAAAATGGACAGTTTTTATGTCGATATACCGTCTCCCTGCTGTCGTGTGGGTTATGTATATGTGGGGGTAATTGAAATTTTTTTTTTCTGGGTTGAAAGGGTGAGCTCTTCCTGGGGCAAAAAGGAGGGGCGGGACTCGAGGTCCACTACACGCTAAATATTTATTTTATACTACGATTGCAGAGCTTTAGCCGACTGTCGTGTAAATATTCGAGGAAAAATGTTACAGATATTGGGTAAAGAAGGATAATAGAAATAAACAGAACAAAATAGAATAATGGGAGGAGGAGAGTATATATATAGAGCGAATACTATATACTATATATGAGAATCGTCTCCCTTTTCTACTTTTATTTCCCTCGAAACAAGGTACACGTCTGGAATACCTCGTCTTGGTTCGCTCGTGTTTACGTATAGAAATTAAATGTCCCGATATACACTTACTTAAGTACGTCCTAAATTGGGGGCAGGAAAGACGCCGATGCAGAACGACGTACTACGCCTGCCACCTGATACCTGGAAAGGAAAATGTATGCAAGCGCTTTTTTGGCGACTACATCATCTTCAGCTCTGCAAAGGATTGAAAAATTATCACGACCGCTGATCCTATCGAATCAGACACGGTCCTTCAAAAAAAAAAAAAAGCCAAGCTGAATAGAAAGCATCACATTGGGGGAAAGTTCCTAATTAAGAGAAAAAAACATAACGACGACCGAATATAACGAATCGCGACAGTGTCGCGGAAGCCTCGTCGAGTAAACAAGGCTGTTCTTTTTTTTGTCTCTCTTCTCATTGGTGATGCCTTTTTCCTGTTGTGTATGCGGGAGTACCTGTTTCGTTTGTTCCCTTTCCCGCTCTCTCCATTCGGTTTTTTTTTTTTTTTTCTCTCTCCTTCTCCGTATAATATTTTTGGAAACAGAAAAATAAAAAAATAAAAAAATTACAAGAAAAAAAAAGGAATCGTTCGGATGAGCTGTAAGCTTGTGCAACTATTCCTCTTATAGGCTAGCGTTTCAGTAGGCAAATCATGCGTGCCCGGACGATCAGGGGTGTTGGGGATGAAAAGAAAAGAAAAAAGAGAGAAAAAATATATCATTGTTAGTAAACAGCAGAGGGCGGAGAACGGTGGAGAAAAAAGGGAAGCTGTTGTATGAAGGTCACCAGATTCCATTTTTGCATGGGAGCAAAGCCAACAAACACTCAAGTTGCTTTGATTTCGAGTCGAAATGTATGTATATATTTAGTGAAATTTGATAGAATCACTATTGATTGATAGCTATGATACATTCAGTCGAGAGTGTCGGATTTATAATCAGATTTGTGTAAAGTTTGGTGTATTTGAATCACTAAATGCCTGTTAGCAGCGACATCTAAATATTGAATGTTCATATGAAATCTTAACATGAGCTGTGGTGGTATTGATTTTATTATAAAAATATGCAATATTTCGAATGGACTAGAGGTAATGGCTGATTCCCTTTGTGAAATGGGGGGGATAAGGGAAGAAATTGAGGATGGAAGAAAAGGAAGAAAAGAAATACGGAGAGGGATCTGCACTTGTCAAGTAGCTCTAAGATCGTATCAAGATAATATAGCTTGAAAAACATTTACTTACTATAGTTGTAAATCCACACACCCTTCTCAATGACCTCCAATGCGTATCTCCTTCGCCTCCAGCACCGTAGAATCGTCCACTATCATGCCCTAACGCCGCACCAGTGCCTCAAATACTGCCACTCCCACCCTGACTCCAACCCCCACTCCTGCGCGTTCTGGAAACCCCACGCCATGGCAACTTTATCCGCCATCCTCCTCTGCTCCTCCATATACCACCTCTCCCTCAACGGAAACCCGGAATCCAAGTAACCCTCAACATATGATCATTATACGTCAGCAGCGCCGTCATACCTATCGTACCCGTATACACCGTATAACAGCACAGCAACGTAAAAGCCCAACCCGTCGCCGTAGAATGTAAGAAGTTATTATCGTACGTTGCTAGCCACGACGCTATCTTCCATAATCCCACGGGTACGACGCCGCAGAGCGTCCAGAAGGGTACGACCTGCGTCATCGTCTTCCGGCGGAGGAACGCCTTCGCGCCGACGGACGTATCTACTATTTCCAGCGCCTTCGGTAGGTTTCGCGCTGCTATAGCTACTTCGAGCGCTGCTTTTGCTGTATCTAGCGGTATGGAGAATTTCGCGGCGTTGGGGTTCGGTTTCGACGGTTTAGCGTCCGGGGAGGAGAGGATGGGTTTGTTGGCGTACTTGCGGAACATGGACGGGATAGTCGAAGGGTCGCGGACTGTTGCCGCGAGGGAGACGTACGCCGAGAGCACGTCCGGAGAAATAAATACAGACGGGTGTGAGAGGATGTTGTACGCTACGTCCATTACTGGATGAATCGGCGGGTTCTCCTTCGCTTCGATCTGCGCCTGCGTCGTCGACGATAGCGCCTTCCGCCCTTTCCAATCTGCTTCGTTGATGTCGCTTGTGAGTCCGGTTCTGTTGCAGTCGAGGAGCTACCGGCGAACGAGAGGATCGCTGATGCGGATCCTTCGGTCATGTGGGATGCGGCGGACCTGGAGCTCTCGGTGGACTTCAGCTTGAGAGCGTACCGCTGCAAGGCGCTGAGGGCGTCGATGACCTGTTCTTCCCGGGGCAGAACCTTCGCCGCCTCTTTGAATAAATTGCGGTCGATCGCTGCCATGAGCTTTTCTAGGTCTCTGATGTCATTGGAAGTGTAGACGCTGCCGCCGGTTGCCTCGATGATCGTCGTGGTTTCTGCGGTGGGGGCCTGAGCGGGGTCCTTTTCGGCTGATGTATGTGCGTAGCGGCGGTAGTTTGTTCGTAGAATTAAGTAAGGAAGCGGCCTTGCCGTCGATTTCGAGACAATATCGCGCGTCGCATGTGATAGTGGCCGTTGCTGGGCAGCTGCGGTTGACAGGAGTCTCCGGGCAGAGAGGGACGGTCGGAACGATCTCGTTCTCGACGAGACTCTAGCTGCTTCGCAGAAGTGAATACCGAAGAGATGCTTCTCGAAGCCATCTCTGAGGAAATATGCACAGTAGAATGAGCTACAACAGCTTTATTTCAGGTCAATTGATGACGATAGAGGTAGATCCTGGAGGAGTGCTGTATGTGGTCGGTTCGATAAAAGTAGTGGATTTTGGTGGGGTTAAAGAATTCGAACAATTATTGGTGGTCAGGAAAATTTCGTGAGCCTCACAAAGCAAACCTCAAAAATTTTAGCCGCACAAAGGAAAGATTCAACTTTCAACCTTCTCACCACTCTTCCTCACGACAAACCAACCACACGATGCCGTACATAACAATCGAAGAACCGCCCCGTTCCTCAGTGAAGCCCTCGACGGCAGTGGCGCCGGATCGCCCTCCTACTCCGACGCCGAAGGCGACACGAACATGGTGGCGTCTCCCTGCCGTCCTCCGAAGTCCGCATCAACCGGGGCCGCAGCACCGTCGCCGCCGGAACGTCCATCGTCACCCCCGGCGAAATAGTAACCGACGACCCCAATGGATGCGCGGCCACGGCACATACCTGCTCCCCTCCCCGACGATCCATCGCAGCAATCCATCGCGTCATCCCTCGCGGCACGATCGTAAAACGAACAAGCTCCTCTCCGTCAACGCTTTGCGCGCGCGGTACCACCCCGAGATAGCGACCTGTCGTGGGCCGGATAACGGAAGTACAGAGCAAGCGGTGGAAAGTCGACATCGGCGCGCCGCACTCGGCGCAGTTATTACTGTCTAGCATAAACTTACCCGGCGGAATACTGCGCAAGCGCACGAGCACGGACGAGTTACAAATACGCACGTTCTTCAGCGAAGGCGACCTCCTCGTCGCAGAAGTACAATCTTTATTCCAAGACGGCGCGGCGAGCTTACACACCCGCTCCCTAAAGTACGGGAAATTACGCAACGGGATGTTCCTGAAAGTAAAAGCGGGCATGGTCCGGCGTATAAAATCGCACATTTAACCATACCGACCGCGAACGGCGGGGATGAAGTGGACGTAGTACTCGGCGTGAACAGCTACATATGGATCGCGAAGCACACCGTTCCGAACGCGGGAGCGGCGAGTTCTACTGCTATCTTCAGGCGGCGGAGGGGATAGCAGTAGGGTCGTTCCGATTACGCGGTTGGAGGAGGAGCGAGTGAGGAGATGTACTCGAACGTTAACGATGAGATTAGCATGCAGACGAGGAGGAGATTTCGAGGCTCGCGTGCGTTATCAGGGCGCTTGTTAGGTGGAATGTTAAGGTGGACGAGCAGAGTCTGAATTTGGTACGAAGCTGCGCTGGAGGAGGATCTGGATGGGATGGAGTGGGGACACGGTGGGCCTGAGGGCGTCGCGGGGAAGAGGATCGTGGATGTGGCCCTGGCGAGGATGAGGATGAGTTAAGTAAGGCTCAAGAGAATAGCAAAACACTCAGAATTCTAGAAAAATCTTGACAGCAAGGCGTTTTTGGTTCTTTAATGTCTGTTTGTAAATTATATCTTACCTGCATGGGATAAAGTCGGAAACCAAATAGAGACGGTGCTTCTGACAGATCTCAAACGGCATGCTAACTCGTAGAAGCTGACGATTGTTCAAGAACAGCAATATTGAAGCCAGACTTTTGTATTAAAAATTTATATACATTGAAAGTCGCACTTATCTCGAAGTGAATATAAAAGATAGCTATGTACTATTTTCCTTTCCGCCATTATACACTCCCCTCCACCTTCCTCCTCCAAGTCACCTCCCTTATATCCCCTCAATCTCTACATCTCTAACATTCTCACCTTATCATGTACTCAATTGACAGCCTTCGAAAGGAACTTCGGCTTCTTAATCCCACTCTCCCGCTCTCGTTTTGCCTCCTCGCAGCCTGATCGAGCACAATAACCGGCGCATGTTCCTTATCGAAAACGCGCAGCAATACTGTAAGCACGATACTGCTAAGAATACTCAACACGAGTATGCCGATCATGACGAGGTTGCTCTTGTGGTACTGGTTCGGTCCCCGGACGGCGTCGGACGCCCAGCCCTCGTAGAGGGCGTACGTCGTCGTTACTGACCAAGGTTACCGAGGCCGACACGAGAGCGGATGCGCGGCGACGCCTACTTCGCCGTGGCGGGGTTGGAAGATTTCACTGTTTGTTTTTCAATGAGCTTAATTCAGGATGTTTCGTTGTTTCTAGTGGGAAGGTGGGGGGGGGATGGGTAAGGAGGTTTTACTTTGCCAAGTCATGGCGATGGGTACCGTAGGTCCGAGACCGAAACCAACGATGAGGAGACCAACGTATCTTGGCCACGGGTGCTGACCGTACGATACAACAACGAGACCGACGATCTGTAGGACGACGGGGACGGAGAAGAACAGCGCCCTGTGCTTGTGGAAGCGGTCCGATATCGGCGTAACGATCAGGATTGCGATGAGGTCCATCTGACAAAAAACCATTAACTCTAAAAACTTCTTGTCTGGGCAGGTGAGTGTTCAAACATACGATCCAAATCGGCGCAAACAGCAAACTCAAATCGATCCCGTTAAGATTCGGATTCGTCGCCTTAATAATCAGCGTCCCGTAATTCTGCACGCCGATTCCCACACCGACGACGCCAAAGTACATGACAACGAGTGGCCAAACCCTCCAATCCAAGAAAACTTCAGCAAATCCTTCAATGTCCACATCGGCGGGTGATAAACCCTCTTCAACTCCTCATAATGAATCCTCTGATCCCTCGGATCGGAAAGGGCGGGCGGCTGGCGCGGTAGGAACTTCAAGTACCACGACCTTTTCCTTTCTTCTCCGGAGCAACGGGTCTGTCGGGTAACCACCAGAGAAGCGAAATACCGTTTACGACGGTTATGAGGCCGTAAAGTAGGAACATCCACTTGTAGCCCGTCAACCCGCCGTCGCCGTCCATCTTTTTGGAAACCGGCGGATACGAGGCCCACGACGGCGGCGGAAACTTGTGCTGCGGTGAAGTAGTAGCCGATGCGCTTGCCGATGTGGGAGGGAGGATAGAAGAGGGTTAGGTAGTAGACATTCCGGGCCACAACCCTGCTTCGACGATTCCGAGGAGGAGGCGGAGGAGACTATAAAGAGAGTCAATTTCGATATCTGGTTTTTTCTTGCAGTCTGGAGTGTTGTGGGTACGTACTACAATTCCAAGTCGCCGACAGCGCAGCGAAGCAAGCACCCACAACCCCCACGGCGAGAACAATGCGGCTCATCCAGGCGTGCGGGCTCATGCGCGACATGATGAGGTTCGCGGGGACCTCGAAGGCGCAGTAACCGACGTAGAAGAGAGCCAATCGGTACTGATCTGGTGCGCATTCAAGCCTAGATTCTGCCCCAGCGAGTGGCCGGCGATATGTTCATCGTGAGCGAGAGACCGACGTTGCCGCGGATGGCGGAGCAGAGGAAGTACAGCGTCCATAGAGCTGTTTGATTGGTTAGTTTTGGTTGTGAATTGAGAACGTGGGTGTGGGGATTAGGTACCCGGGATGATACGGTAATCGAGTTTTCTGTGGTAGAGATGAGAGATGTTAGCATCTATAGGGAACATAATTGAAATGCCAGGAAAGAAAGGTATTTTGAATCAATTGCGCGAAAAAGAAGAAAAGCGTACCTGTATACTCTAGCGACCTCAGCGTCCGACGCGATATCGGCGCCGCCTTCGGCGTCTTCGCTCGAACGGTCATTATTCTTTATATCGGCATTCTGAGCAGCCAACTGCTCGCTCCTCTCAGAGTTCGCAGCCATGACGTCCAGCCACCACAAAAAAAAAAAAAAAAAAAAGGTATAATAGGTAAGTAAGATCAGAATCTTTCGAACAGAGAGAAGGCGATTTGCTATAAGGTTGATCGAAATGCTTCCTGTGCGAAAGTTTAAGAAGCGGGGCGGCAATCCATCCTTATAACAAGATTTGGGCGTGGAGATGGAGTAAAGTTTCACAGCATCGAGTTAAATCCTCGAACAAGCATGGCAACCCGAGGGCAGTAATATCCCCAAGGCCAGGAAAAACCAACTCCACTTTCCCACCCTTCCTCGTCCTCGACGCAAGGAAGGGCGGCTTCTTCCGTTCCCAATAGCAGAAAGGAAGTATGCATGGATGGCCATGATGTACCATGCGCTAGGATTCCGTTGAGGATTCCCAGTTCATTATTGTTGCTAATTATTTTAATTAAATTAAATTTTTTTTTTCGTCTCATGCAGAAAAGAGCAGGGAAAGAGGGGGGTTTCGAGCAAGGAAGTTAAAATCTTTGTGAGATGCTGGGATTCTCGAGAGGGCACACTTGTTGGCGTGTTGGCGAGGGTTTAACGTTTTTAGCGACGCCTTAAAGCAGCTTTGCAGAAACCTTGAAAAACAGGCCCTCGGAGCTCCGCATCCACCGCCTAGAGGTATCGCCGACGGTACCGGTCTTTTTTGCGGAGAATGGCGACATCGGGCCGAGATGGTTGGTGGGTTTGTGTTCCTCAACAAATCAAAACGACCTCATTGTAGTTTATAGCAAAAAAGTCCTCTTGGTATGCGATGCCGTAGATGTTGCGGTTTGCGCTCGAAAGAGGGGTGTTTGAAATTAATGACAAGAATCGATTGAGTAACGGAATTGTTTGTTGATAAGTCTATAATCTTTGCCAATATAATATTGTACATTCGCCTCGTCAATACATTGTTCAAAAAGGAAATGCGGCACTATGTGTGGCAGTGTCACAACAATCGAGTTTTTGACGACGAGATCGCGAAATGAAACGACTATAAACGTGAGAAAATTCCTATCGATCGTTGAGATTCTAATCTAAAATCGTATCGCACTCATTACCCACAAGGAACCTCGTAACCTCACCCGCAACCGCCTTAGGCTGCTCAACCATCGGCAATGCCCAGCGCCGTCATACAACATACTCCCCACTGTCTTTAGCCCCGCCGCCATAGTCTTCATAGTATCCGGCAGTATTCCATCCCGACCCAACGAAGAACGCACCCTAACACTACTCCCCTTCATCTCCTCTCTCATATCGTACGCGAACAGCGCTTCACGCTCCTCTTAAACCCCGTAAACTATTACTCTTGACCATCTCTTTCACCTTCTCGATTCCTTCTGTTTCTCCCGCCGTCGAAGCTTCCTTTACGAACCACCGCCGTACGGTCGCTTCTGCCAGTTGCTCGCCGACAATATTCGCCGGTGCGTTTTCCTTCTCGGATATGGCGATGCGCTCCCCCATGCCTTTCGATGCTTTCAGGCGCGTGAGAGTTTGTATCGCAGGATATAAAACACGATATCCGCTCGGGTACTTCAGCGCGACGTTGAGCGCCGTCGCGCCGCCCATGCTCACGCCTATTACAGCCGCTGCTTTGGCTTAACCCGTAACGCATCTAACAGGGTAATACATCAGACGCTAGTACGTCCATATTAATCGCTCGCTGTCCACAGTCCGCCGTCCGCCGCGGTTTTGAAAGCGTAGATTCTATATTTTTTATTTTCCTCGTTAGAGAAGAAGTCCGTGATGAAGGTGTCCCATATACCCCAATCTACTAGAATGGAATTACAAGCACTATTAGGGGTGCGCGTACATCCCCGTTCCCTTCGAGTTTGTACGATATTCGACGCCGTCGTTCGTAGTGATGCAGGATTGTATAACGCCGTTTCCGGTTGTAGTTTTGCCGTCGTGGCTTGTAAATTCTTCCGCTGCATTCGCGATATCGCGCGGCGCGGGACGAAGGTGTAGTATAAGTCGTACGTCCTTCTGTACCGCCTCTTCACGACTTCCTCGAAGATTCTATCGTGCCACGGCGTACTCACCGCAGCTTTAAACTCTTCACCACCTAATCCATTACTCGCATCGTAATCGTGAACGCCGACGTACTCCGTACCGAACGGATTCTCGTCCACTGTAGAATTTACGAACAACCGACTCCGTCTCCACCCAGGTACTTTAGAAAGTAGTTCCATATGCTCCTCCCTATACACTTCTCTAACTCTTCCTTCTTCCACCATGTATCGCAAGCTTACGACAACAAGCTTACTCTCCCTCCCTCATTACCAACTTCCACCGTCTTTATAAAATTTCACCGCGGGATTTCTCCTCACGAGGTCGTAAAACGCCTATCGACGCTGATCTCTTCATCGCATCGCGCTCCGTTGTGATTGCACCGGTGGTTTTGATGGAAACGTACGGTTCTTTACCATCTCGGACATATCGTGGACGTCGTATATAGCCAGCCATTCCGGCTTTTCGCCGTCGTTGGCTTTACCTGAACCGTTTGGCGAAGATGGAATTGAAGCGGAGCCGGTGGGCCGTGCTCGTTGTTTGTACCAGTCGTGGAATTTTGACGGCGGTAGGGAATCGTGCGGTTGCATTGTTACGAAGAGGAGGCCTTTCGTTGGCGCATTGTTGCTTTAGGCTTCGGGTTTTTCGCGGGAAGCTCGATTAAATTGTAAGAAGTACTGCAGAGAGTTTTGGTCGTACTTGAATCTGAATTGTCAGTGTACTTCAAATGGGAACATTTGGGTGGTTTAAAAAAAAAAAAAAAAAAAAAAAAAAGAAAGAAAAAATTGAGGAGTCTTCTAAAATTGCAAGTCGAAACGGGTTGTAGTGGCTTTTTGTATCGAGAGCTTCTAGTAAAGCCGTCCGTAGCTACCGGTCGTATTCCAAGCTACCCTTGCTCGTGGTTGATGGATGCATCGTCAACTTTGTGTCGGCAGGCGGTGACGGTTGTTGATGGCCGGCGGTTTGGCTCGGTCGAGAGAAAAAAAAAAGAAAAAAGAAGAAAGAAAAGGCGGCGGAAGTCGACAACGGCAAAAGGAACTGCCGGCGTCGACTTGGTTGGTTCCTTCACTGGCTGCCGCATCAAAAGCACCCAAAAAAGCACCCAAAAAAAAAAAATGAGCATCGCCAGGTGCTAGTGTAATATAGAAGTATTCCCGTCCATCCAGCAAAATGAGATATAGGAATGTAATGACAGTACCAAGCTGCGCCAATTGACATTGAGAATGATAACGATAGTGGGAATCAGATACTAGAATGTTATCTACTATCAACGGCCAACGAGTAGTCGAATGCTCTTTAGCCTGAGACCTTGTCTCACCTGCTATCGATTTCTCAAGTATAGGCTTTTAAATGGATTTTTTTTTTCTGGAATCGTCGGCCCCTGCCTGAGGCATCTGCTACTAGATCTATCCTCAAAGGCTAGTAAAAAAAAAAAGGGACGCAATGACGAACAATATCGACGTCGAAGCCGCACCGACAAACATCTCAATCCACCCGCGCAAACAAAACTCCCTCGTCGCTTCGCAAGCGCCTACCCGGAGCCAGCTCACATCCTCGCCCTCATAGTCACGGCAATACTCGAACGACGTATCTCCACTACGTCCTCTATGTCCAATCCTCCGCCGAACCGCCTGAGGAACGTCGATGCGTCTACTTGTTTATCTGTGCGTGCGGGCTGGCTTTGGTAGCTCACGTTTCCATCGCGGGGTTGTACTGGGGCATTTATGGCCGCTTGGAGAGTCCGGACGAGGAGTTTCTGGTGGGTTAAGCGGGCTGGCATGTTTATTGGACGCTGTTGGTACGTTGGGTGTGGTGAAGTTTATATTAAACTAGAGGTCACAAAAGAAAAAAAAAAAATAAAGGTACTATGATGTTGTTTAGTATTTTGCGCATAGCTATTGTTCTAATACATATTCCGCGGAAGTCTATCTCTATCTTCTCATACTAGTGTGCCTGAAAAAAGAGCCTACCTTAGTTCCAACCTCAATCGTACCATATAGCATTCATCCCAAACCCGGGTTCCTTGATATCAAGATGCGCAACCCTAACCAAAAACTCATCCTCACCTATAAACCTCCACGAAACCCTTCTCGTCGTCCGTAAGCGCAACCACTCATCGCTCCAATCGCACGGCGAAACGGCATTCGAATGACCCCCGCTCGTCGGCGTAGGGTTTAAACAAATCTGCCGTTCTATATCCCACTTTTCCCAACTTAACGCACTAACATACCCCGTTAAACTAGCCGAATTCGACCGCGCGCTCGCGAAGAGGTAGTTACCGCTGTGGGATACGGACACGACGTCGGAGCGGTACATTCTGTTTTTTAATTCCGGGGCGGAGGGTGGGACGAGCGGTATGTCATGTGCGTGAAGACGGGAATTTTGTGTTTTCGTCTATTACGTAGGACGCGAGGCGGTTACCGGCTTCCATGAGGACGTAGAGGTATTTACCGAGGGGTGGATGGCGACCCAGCGCGGGTGATCGCCCGGATCGGGTGCTTCTATGCAATTAACTAATTCTAGTTTACTGTTTCGGGGTGCTTTTTTGTGCGTCCATATTTTATTACCCCGAAGGTCGGCGGAGTATAAATAAGTTTCCGTGGGGTCGAAGACCATGCCGTGTATGCCAGTTTTGGGTGAGTATTCGTAATTCTGGATGTTTTGTGAGAGCGCGCCGTCGGAGGATACGGAGAAGACGTTGCCGTGCCGGCGTGGTCGTAGAACGGGTTGCCGTAGACGTTGTAGGGCGGTTGTGCGCCGCAAGGACGAAGATGGCGCGGTGTTCGTATCAGCGCTGGATGCAGCGGCTGGCGGTTGGAGCTGTTAGCAAGAAGTGTGAGCTTAAAAGGAAAAAGGCGAGGTGGAGGACGTACGGTCATGTTCCATGGGGAATGAAGCCGAGTGCACAATTTCAGTGGGACCGATCACTTTGTGACTTGACCATTTCTTCATCGAAGCGCGTAGATGGTCTTTTTCACATGCTACATTAATGATACCTGTTAGCAAAAGCCATTGGAATTGGGAACAGGCGGTCACTTACGTCGAACGTCATCCACGATATTGGTTCGTCCTCTGGAATCGCAGTCCGCTTGACCAATTTCAACGTTAAGGCTTCGTCGTCGAACGCGACGGTGAATATTGCGCCTGGAGGCGTCACGTCCTATCATCAAATGGTGAAGCATCTTCCTCTGCTGAAAACTCGTGGTGGTTGTTGCAATTGAAGTCGAAATGCGGAAGAATAAGCTCGAGCTCTGAAAATAAGCGAACTGCACTTGTGAACGAACGAATTGACCGCGAATAGACCATTCACTCAGCCCGTGATCTTACGGCCGATGGAATACATTACTGAGCATTTCATAATTCTAGAGCTTTTGAGGGCTTTAAAAGGAGCTGCGACACTCGTACGACTTCTTTTTTTCTAGTCTTTGCTAACAGAATACCCCGAATTATCTGCCGATAGAACGCTGAACGGGGTGTTTTCGGGGTGTTGTGGGGACGATGTCAACGGCGTAGTAGTTGGGGCCGGAAACCCTTGCTGCATGGAAGAACCCCCTTCCGAGCATTGTAGCCGCGAAATTACTTACCAAGCTTTTCTTGTGGCACGCTGCCTGACTTTACGAGTTTTTCGGGCAGTCACGGCACATCTCCATAGAGTTCAAAGAGCTTGCCCAGGATAAATACTTATCCGGCCACCCCCGCAACCCTCAAACTCCCTTTTCTTGTGAGCAGCGAAAAGAAATCCGTGGGGCCATTGGTCGAGATTTTAATGGCTTATAACCGCCCTCTTGAAAGGCGGGGGGGGAATAACAATTGGGGGTCATGTCATGCATGGAGACGACATCCGAGCGTAAGTCCCGAATCACAGAAAGCACTTAGCGAAACACCTATGCTGTTGTTGTGCGAAGGAATTCAGAGGCTTTTACGTGAACAGAAATGGCACTCGGCATTTGGGGTTCCGGCTTCTAGTGTGTGCGCGCTGTTATCGCGGAGTATAGGGCACTGTAGAACACAGGTTTCCTTGATTTTGTGAAAGGGTGTTTAGATGTCGGCGTATCGTTGAAATTAGACTCGCTGTCGTCGAAAAAGATATATAAGAAGGGGATTTCACGATCTCCATTTTTTGATATTCTCATTCTCCAGACATCAGTCCAACAGAAACCAGATCGCAAAAGCAGATCATCCAACAACAATCCTCCTAACGTTATAACATCCACACTTACCTAACACCTTTACACATCTTTCTCTAACCTACCTACCTACCCTTACCCTTACCCTTTCCACCATGGCCACCACCAACGGAAACGACCAACCCTCGTCGTCGTTCGACCAAAGGTCTTCCAAGCCTTCACCGAGAGCTGCATCAACGGCCTCGGTCCCAAATGCCAGGGTAGGACCGGCAGCTACTCTCCTCCCTAATCAAGCACGTCCACGACTTCGCCATCGAGAACGAGCTCACGATCGAAGAATGGATGACTGGAGTAAATACCTCAACTCCGTCGGCCAGATCAGCAACGCTACCCGCAACGAGATGCACCGCCTCTCCGACGTTAATCGGCCTCGAATCCTCGTCGACGAGATCGCCACCACCACTTTGACAAGAACGGCGAGGCACCGACGTCTTCTTCTATCCTCGGTCCGTTCTGGTCCCCGATGCTCCTTTTAGGGAGTTGGGCGGTAGTATCATCCAGGATAAACACCAGGGGCAGGTCGCGCTCATGCACGGGAAAGTAATCGACCTCGATACTAAAAAGGGCATTCCTAATGCCGTATTCGACATCTGCAGGCTTCCGCGAACGGGAAATACGATTTCCAAGATCCGAGAACCAATCGCTAATAACCTCCGGGAATTCGCACGAATGAAGACGGGAGTACTACTTCTACTGCCTGCGGCCGACGGCGTATTCCTTGCCCACAGATGGACCCGCGTGGACGCTTCTGCAGCTTATGGACCGCCACCCCATGAGGCCGGCGCATATTCACCTGATGATCTCGCATCCAGAGTACAAGCTGTTACTACGCAGCTGTTCCCCAAGGACGATCCGTATCTGACGTCGGATTCCGTCTTTGCTGTTAAGGACGACCTCGTTGTCGATTTCAAGCCGCGCGAGGGCGATCCGAAGGCGACGCTTGATCTCGAGTATAACGTTACCCTGGCGCCGAAGGGCACAGACGGCAGCTACCAGGACTCGAGCGTTCTCTTCAGGAAGAAGCCGGACCAGGTTTAAATATTATAACCATTACCTATATTCACGCTTTCTCCTTTTTCTAGACGACTCTCTTTCTTTTTTTTTTAATCACTCTATCACTTTGGATTTTTTATTATAGGAACAGACAGTGCCTTATCTTCTCTGTAAAATAGTTTACGATCTGCTTATTTATTTTCGGCGTCTCAAAAAAGAAAGATTTGTCTTTGTGGTTGATTTCTTTTACTTGCCTTGTATCTAGCTTTTATTATCTCAGTTGCTAAATTAATCAATAACTTTTCAATCGCTGCCAAAATCATTGGGAAAGAGACCACTTTGTGAGCTTAATCAACTGAAGCACTTTGAGCAATACCCCAAGCTTGAGAAATTTAATATCTTAACCATGACCATGGCTACTCCATGACTACTACTTTAGGCCTCCCAAATTTGTTCAGGCGGCAACCCGAATGAGAAACTTTCCTACTGTCGCACAAAAAGCGGAGCTCATTATTCCGCACTGGCAGGATCTCGGCAAAGCTTCAGCTCTTAAAGCCTAACCGAGAGACTAACGGCAACCATAGCGGCAATCGCCCATACCATCTTCAAACTTCGCTTTCCATTTCGCGTGCAAGCGCTTTTTTGAGTCTATATACAAATCTTGAGTCGTATGAGAAAGCCGTCATCCACGATGCTTTACAGCTCACCAGCATTTGTACGACAGCTATAGCTATATATCCTTAATTATTATGAGCATGGACAATTTACTATAGAATTTTACTTTAAGAGGGCTTTATCACGCATCCGAGAGCTGTAGCCGAACCGCCTGGTTTCTAACGAGAACCCCCAAACTAACAGCGCCGGCTCCTCACTTCGGGTTCGCTTCTCCAACTACAATTCACACAAAACTCCGTTAGCAAAAGCCGCACTAGATCTCTCTACACCGATACAATTACAACCCCCAAATCACAATCATCTCAAAAAAAAAAAAAAAAAAAAAAAAAACAATTAGAGGGAAAGAAAAAGTTCACAGTAAAAACTCACGTCGAGCGCAACCAAAACCTACTAACGCAATTATACCCGCCACCGTCGCCGTCACCTCCACAACCTCCCTCTCACTAAAATCTCCCTCAAATTATCAAACACCTCCTTTGCAACCTTAACATCCACCGTCATCGCGTCCGCGTACCACACAGCACCCCACTGCTTCTCACTTAAGCCTTCCATCTCCCTCTTCTACCATAATGGTATTTTCCGTCGTATTCTAAAGCCGTCATTCCGTCGGAATTAATTCCGGCGGCGGCGGCGAGGGGTGCGTGGTGTTCCCACTCGTAGGCGGCGCCGTTGAGGGATGCGACGCGCAGATGAGTATTTCGCGAATGTCAGGCGGTAGGGATGTTTTTGTGCGGATGGCCGAGGAAGGAGTTCCAGCCGTCGGCGACGGGCGGGGAGTGGAGGAGGGTTAGGTCGAGGGGTTGCAGTGGGGGGGGAGCGCCGGGCGGCGACGCGGGCGTAGGTTTCTTGGACTGTGGCGTCGGCGGTGTAGGGAGGTGTGGAGGGGGCGTAGGGGAGGCGCATTGTTGATTCTTGGCGCGTTCGTCTTTATTGAGATACAGCTTTGTGAATTGTTAAGCTAAACTTTGTAGAATTGTAGAGTATCTAGTAGACCATTAAATGAAGCTCTCTGATAACGGAGCAGCGAAAAGCGCGTTTTTATAGAAGCCTTTTTTTTTTTTTAATAACGGTTCTACCGTCTACTCGAATGACGCAGTGCTGAGAAAGAGCCATAGATACTATTTACTAGTAGTAGAAACGTTCACCAAGATTGAGAGCCACGGAAAACAATTTAGGCGGCATATTACTCTAAATAATGAGAATACGTTCGGACCTCCGCCGGCGGCAATAAATCGTATGGTAGCTCAATCCGAGGTGGCTCCGGGATATTATTTTTGTATATTGAAATTTCCTCGGATTAACGTTTCTGGACGTTGTTCTGCATTGACGGTATGTTCAAGTGATGTTTAGGCCTTTGAACTTTTATCTGTGCTGAGATCTTGCGATACAGCTTCGTCGCTACTTGAAGAGCCCTTTCAGGAAGCAAAATAATGAATAAAAGGTGTAATTAGGGACATGTTTATCCTATAAGTGCTTCTAAATATTGTATTAGGGTTAACATCACAGGGGTCGCTTGGAAATCGAAGATGGATTGCGCAGGGCTTTCAGAGAAGTATCATGATCATTGCAATGCTCGCTTCTTTATTCTCAAGCCTTAGGCCTATTATCGAAAGGTTAAAAGCAGTATTTCGGTTTATACACAATATAACAAAAGTTTGCGAATGAAACACTCACGAGGAGAGTGGTAGAATGGTCGCGGTAAAAGGGAGGAATATAAGGTTGTACATATTGCAAAAATAGTGTATCAAAGGTGGAAGACAGAGGTATATAAAAGTGATAAACGCTCAATGCCTCGGATATAAGAGAATGAATTAGGCAAGATGTAAGAAAAAAGGAAATACCAGCGAGCAACTTCTCTAATAGAATAGGGCCGAACAAATGGTTCTGTCGTCTACACATGCGGGTGATATACATGTTCTTTGTATATATATTATTTTTTTGTCGTAGGAAACGTGATATAGCTGCTGAGTTGCATTGTGATCGAACATAAAAAAAAAAAATGACAGCATTTCTCCTTTTCATCGTCCGATTCGTCCGATCGATATTCTGTAGTCGTATTCAATTCCAAAAAAAAAAAAAAAAAAAAGCCCCATGCGTAACCTTCCATCACGATAGCGTAGCAGCACCGACCAGCCGCTCCTTCGTACGCGACCTTCGACGTCATGACAACCTGTATCGGGTACTCCACTCCATGAACCGTTTCATGCTACGCAATTGCAGTCAGCACTGCTCTCCTTCCTTCCTTCCAAACGGAGTTTCTAAACCCCTCCCCGGAGAAGAGCTACTCACCCCAAAACGCGCACCTCCTCCCTATCCATTGCCGAGGAACGGCACCAGACCATGCTGAGTAGGAGCTCGAGCTGCCGTATGGACTCCTGCCACTCGGCTTCGGCGTCGGAGTCCTGGAGTCGATCGAGATGGCGTCGACGTCGATGCTGTCGACGGACGCGAGGGAGTCTGAGAGCTGCGAGGACGAGGGCATGTCGAGGAGCGACGCCGTTGAGTCTCGGCCATGATGGGAATAGAGGATGCGAGGGAATGGAGTCGTGACAGCGGGGGTTTAACGGCGTTTGTTTTCGGGGAAGATTGGAGGGTCGGAAGGAAAGAGGGAGAAAGCTGCAGTCGGATAGTGCGTTTGGGTTGCGTGGCAGTGGGTTGTTTTCCTTTTGTTGCTTTTTTTTTTAGTGGGATAGAAGGTTCGCAGAGCCGCTATCGGTCTTGGCATTTCCGGCCAAAAAATTTCACGTTCACTTTTTTTTTTTTTTTTTTTTTTTCTTCTTGCGACGACCCAAACTGAAAACTTTTCTCGATTTTCAACTTCAAACGAAATTTACTAAAACGTAAAAATGGGTCGCAGCAAGTATAAGACGGTCAAATCATCAAAGCGCTCTGGGCCGAGGGAGATCGATCCGGCGGATGCGAAAGTTGGCAAAATAAGTAAGAGCTCGTTCATCGCTCAAATGTTCCTTGCTTAACGAAGACGAACAACTTGCTAACCAACCCTTGCACTAGATACGTGGGAGGATGTGGCGGATGAGGAAGATGAGTGTAAGTTCCCTTTCAGATGCCCCTGGGCGAATCGATTCAATTTGGACTTTAGCTCACATAATGCCAATTGCGTAGTTCACATCAGCAGGGACAAAATCCCGCTCTCGCTAGACGACTACAAGCTACCCAAGCGCATCTCGGAGCAGGTAACAATCGCAACCTCACCCTACTACCTGCCATTGTTCGAGTTTGACTGCCGGGCGCTAACATAGCAATCAGATGACGACGAACCCAGCGACGAAGAAGTCCTCGACCTCGAACAGCTCCCTTCCTCTGACGACGACGATGAAGACGAAGAAGACGATGGCTACGATGGCGACGTCTCGGTGAGCGCAGGCGGTATAGGCATGTACTCCGACGACGAAGAATCCGACGACCAAGATGGCGAAGGCAAAGACGAGTACGGCCGCTGGGGCGCCGGCCGCAAAGATTACTACGACGCCAACGTCATCGAGAACGAGGAAGACCAGCGGCTCGAAGAGGAAGAAGCGGCGGACATCATACGGCACCAGTACGACGGCTTCAACAACGAGACTTCTTCTTCGACGACGGGATATGGAGATCGCGATGGGGAATAGACGCTATAATGGCCCTGAAGAAGAAAGTAGGGTGGAAGAATGGCGGTGAGGTGCAGATGCGGCGGATTCGATGGCAATGGATGCGCTGCGGGTTGCGCTTCCGGAGGGG
>AZLU01000017.1:294219-352147 GCA_002224055.1 Pezizomycotina sp. ARF18 | reverse complement strand
TCCGATTTTACAACTTTTCCTTTCCTCTATCGGACTCCTTCTTCTTCATTATCCACGCTTTACTACCCTTCCTCGCGTTCCCCGTCTCCTTTCTTCCCACTAATACCCCTCTTCCGCGAATCGTAAACGTCTACATTCTCCAAATTCTTCACAACACCCGTAATATCCCCGCTGACCGCCTCCGCGCCACCGTAAGAACAAGGTACAACTTCTTTATTCTTCGTCTCCGGATCATCCTCCAACAACCCCGCTCCGAAACCAGCTTTTATAGCGGCTTGGCATATCATATCCGCTCTGCTCGTCATTCCTAGGATAAAACTGTAACCCGCCTTCGCACCCCTCCTAAGCGCACTGTACAAACCCTCAAAGAACCTACTTAACCGTAATTTCGGCGAAACACCTTTTTCGTCTTCGTTGCATAACATTGTATCGCGCTAATGCTAACTGCCGCATCAAAGCTACCGGGGCGGAAGGGGATGCCTTGGCCGATGTCGGAGGGAATAGATCGCCTTTCGGATTCGCGGTCGAGAGCGATGGCGAGCATGGAGGGGAAGATTCGAGGCCTATCCACGTGGTGTTCTGACTCCGTTAGGATTCGCCGGAGAGGCCGGAGCCGCAGCCGATGTCGAGGATGAAGGAGGGGATGTGAGGTCGAGGAGGGAAAGGGCGCGCATGGGTCATTGTTGATTGGACGGATTGGATTGCCGGGAGGAGGTTGTGTATTTTCGGGCTTCGTGTCGGAGTAGAAGAGGTCCGGTGGGCTGGAGGAGGGGTGGGTTTAGTGCTAGCTGAGAGAAGAGAGGGAGGGAAGGAGAGCCTACAGGTTGTCTTCGGGTCGCGACATGGCTGCGGTTTGGAGGTGGGAGGTTTGCGGTCGGAAGGGATTAGGTTAAGGTGTCGGTGAGCAGCGGGCCGGATCGTTTCGGTGTTGTGGGCTAACAGATCGGGCAGAGCGGCAGGTATATTGATGAGCTGCGCAGGATGGAACGGAGCGAACGTTCTGGGAGGCCGTGAATGTCGTGATGCTCGTGTGCTATGTGGGATGATGCTGATGGAGTTCGGGTTCGGAATTTATTAAGCTTAAAACTTTTTGTCGCGAAACTAAGACAAGAGGCTCAAAAATTTTCGCTGCAGTTAAATTTTTTGAGCCTCATTAATTATCCGGCCGAATAAGATCTCTCCACCCTTTTTTTTTTAATCCGGTTCAGTTCAAAATTCCCTTTCTCTTTTCGTACAAAGCTCGACCATCCCTTTCTTCCATTTTGCCGAATTTCGAGCCCACCTTTTCTCCCCTCCTCGCGATCCGACACCGATCTTTAAATTTTACAACAACTGTTCAGAATTTCTCCATTCACAAATCTACAGAGAAGCCGTCCATTTTTATGACACAATAACTTGTCGGAGCAAGTAAAAGGTCGGAGAGATGGAGGTTCTGGGAAACAACTACGTGCAATCGCGGAACCGTACCGTCAAGGTGGAGCTGACTTCTGGAGTCTTCGTGGTACAGGACTCGACGGCGCATTCATAACAGAGATTGCGGTGCAAGGTTGTTCCCTTGTGGCCCCAAAGCAAAACTTCGAGCCGCTGATAAAGAATGAGGCTGCTTTTCAAGTAGATGCAGCGGAAAAAGAGGCGACCTTGGGGACCTACATACGGGCACTCACATTAGCTCACCGGGCGATGAGGATAGAAAGGGTGGAGAATATTATCTCTAGTAGTAACTTTCGTCTCGCCATTGGCAAAATTCGGTGAATATTACACCGTTTGCAAGGCACTTGTGAATCTAGCAAGAGACCCAGCATATGCGAGAGAGCTGAGAAGTATTGAAGCAATCGACGCTTCGAGAAAACAATTCGCGTGGCTTTGAGCAAGAGCCCGATCCGGAGCCCGGTAGAGCTCGCACCGTCTGCGTATAGATCAAGATGAGATTGGGTTCCTTCAGTAAATGATGATGGAGACATTCACCCGGTTCGAAAAAAGCTTGCAGCAACAAAGAATCCACGGACGCACTTTATACTCCTACCGGCGAGTAAGAAATACATTATCAGGGTCACCGTTGAGTTTGACAATCGCAACGAGAACTCCTCCAGGAGGTATTCCCATCGCGCGAAGCAGGAACTTGAAGGGGATACATATCGATTCCATTCGTGCATCCTCAACACCGCAGGTCCTCCGCCGCTTGAGCTCTTGATAAAGTGACCTGCCGTCTCCATAAGACCTACGACTATGTAGCCCTCTCAACCTCATGTCCACGGGAATATAGCCCATCTCCTAGATGAGCTAACAGCATATACCGAAGTCGCCAGCAAATCATGATCATGAGTGAGCATCTTTTTAAAAAGCTGTCTTCTCAGTAGCTCACTAATCTCTATTGCATTTCTAATATGCGGTTACTTTACCGGGAATTGTAGCCCGACTCAAAGATGTAACGACTTCAAAGGGACCACCTCGATATTGGCATATCGAAGTACAGCTGTTACGCCTGTGAAAACTGGTTCGAATGTTTCGAGAGCTAGGCGCGGTCCGCGGATCTAAGGTTTATGCTGCACTCGTTCTACAGAAAGCTTTATAGTGGATGGGCGCCCCAGGCTATATAGGGACGGGATGCATTACTCCGTGAACAAATGGAGGAGCAACTTCACAAGGCGATTATGCGTAAACTAGTCTAGCCTCCGGAGAGCAAAGAAATGAATAAGGGAAAAAAAAAAAAGGGGGGGGGGGGGGGAGGGGAGGAGAAAAACTTTGGAACACTGCCACAAAGAGCGGAAGACTGTGTGAAAAGGAGCTCATGGAAATAGCCCATCAGATTTTGTTGCACATTGCGTATTTTTTTTTTTTTTCCCTTCCAAGCTATCCGTGCAGGTATACTACAAAGTCTAGCTAGATCAGACCCCGAAAAAGATATCGTCTTTCACTAATTAAATATATTTTATCAGTAAGACCGAGAGGTGGAGTAGTCAGCAGGAATTTTGACGAAGAATTTAAGATATCATAGCTTAGAGAGCCCCGAAGGCTCAATCTCGCCTCTCGGATAGCAACTTGTGTACATCACCACGGATAAAAAGGTTCGTGCGTTATCTCGCGTCGCACATGTAAGAAAAATCTAGAGGTTGATAGATATCTTAAAACCGCTCAGAAAGAAACAAAAAATAAATAAATAAATAAAAATAGAAATAAAAATAAGAAAGCGGACATGAAGGGATACCCTGAGACTGAAATAGATAACGAGGATGTTAATTGTGCTGGGAAAAGCGGAAAAAACCAGAGTGATGAGGTAGCTCCAGAGAAACTGCAGATCGAGGAATTAAGCAAAAAAAAAAAAAAAAAAGCTGCAGCAGGGAAGGGGGAAAATAAAATAAAAGGAATCTTCCGGTTATCCATCCATCCGTTCATCACCATCCCTCATTGCCGAATCTAAGCACGCCTTCATTTTACTTCCAAGGCCAAACCAAATCCCACGTGTCTATAATTTCCCCATTTTATCAAATGATAGATATGCATTCACCCCCAGACCTGTCGTCCTGCAGGGGTAGTGCTCCGTCCGTCCGGGTTTCACAGCAGCCAGTGGGGAAGAGGGAACTTGGAGGAGAAACAGGATACGGCATGGGGAAAGAAAGATATGACGCGAGGATGAGCGATTGGATTCGGCTCAATCTAAATCTCTCAGCTTCTCAAGCTATCAATCCCCTCGTGCTCCAAAACCGGGATTAGAGATTCTTTTAGCGTCAATCTATCCAAACAATGCTAGCTCGAATTGAGAAGAGCCCTTCGATTTGCTCGGTAGCGACTTCCTTTTCACATGCAACGTCATCAAGTAGGGTTAAAGAGCGGCGGGACGCATTGGAATTCTTCAATCCGAGCTTGCCTTGATGGTAGTGATATCATTCGATTTCGGGTAATTTATTTATTTTTATTTTATTTTTTTTTTTTTTTTCCGTCTTTCTTCCCTTGCGCTTTGGGATTATTTTCCCAGGAGCTGGCGATTTTTAAACCTCCTTGGTCGACAGACAGTATAAACCATAGCTCCCCAGTTGGTTTCCTTCTCTTTTATTTAACGACCAACTACAGTCGACGATTCGGAAAAAGGTCTTATCGCAGACTTACCCACTTCCATAACGCACTATCGATTCCTCAGTCTCTTCCTTTCAATTCTCCTACACTTTCACTTTCGCAATAATGGGCCAAAGCGAACCAGCCTCCTCCTCCCCCAAATCCCCAACGTGGACGCAACCCTCGCACCGGGAACAATCAAAGTCGAGCAGCCATCCACCGACAAAGCCTCCTTCTCCGCCTACGCCACCGCCGAACGGCCCTTCTCCGCCGGCGAGCTCATAACAGCCATAACAACCGCAACTCCCGCCTCCTCAAAAGCCTACTCATCCTGCCAAGTCTCCGAAACCGAGCACATAGAGCTCAACTCCGACCTCCTCTACTGTAACCACTCTGCGACCCAACATAATCTTCGACATGAAGAATATGGAAGTGAGAGCGGTAAAGGATATTAACGCCGGAGATGCGATTACTTTTTTTACCCGAGTAGCGAGTGGGATATGGCGCAGAGCTTCGAGTGCAATTGCGGCAGCGAGAGGTGTTTGGGTGTTATTAAGGGTGCGAAGTACATTCCAAAGACATTTTGGGGAGGTATTGGTTGAATGAGCACATTGAGAGGATGTTGGAGAAGAGGGGGGATTAGTGAATGAGAGTCGCCTACTTGTAGTTCGGTTCCCTTTTTTTTTTTACTGTGTGTGTGAGATAATTCTTTTGGAAAATGTGTTGATTCCTTTTTGGAGGTAAGGTGGTCGCCGTCACTAGAATTCGCGATTTTCTTCAGTGTTTTAAAACAGATAGATCTGCTAACATCCGATTATCAGTATCAACGACACGCCATTCGACATTGAGAAGAGCACCTTCCCTAATTCTCAAATTTACCTAGCGATTAATTATAAATTATACTGCAGTTTTTAGCTCAATCATCATTAGTTGTTTCTTTATCGTCAATTTAAAGCGATTCTGGTATTCTAAATACATCGAACAAAAAGAAAAGGCCCTCGATACAGGAGAGCATTATTACAATTCATTTTTTTTTCTTTTCAAAATGCCCATCAAGGCGACATTGTATATATTCTTTTCCCATTAGCATGAAGATATCAATGAAACCATTCTTCCTGTTATGAAGATCCCCTCAACAGCGCGAGGGGAAAAAAGAGAAGATTCTCATTGCAAAGCTGTCATCTCACTATCCTCGTCGTCATCATTGTTCGGACCTGTGAGATCTTCATATATCTCCTTATCCTGCGGATAGTATATGGGATTAGTTATGTACAATGCAAATTTCAAACGTTCAGCTTGGATTTCCTTTTTTTGCGAGCTTACGTCTTCGATCGCTTTAATCTTTGCTGCCCGTTTCGCCCCGTGGTGCCTGTACAGCAACCGCAGCTGCATGGATAGATATATCGCAACTCCAATGATCACGATCGATAAAACTGTAAGGATACTGTATATAGAACAGAATACAATCATAATGTTAGTTCAATGTCACAGCAACTTTTTTCTTTAAGGTTATTTTTTTTTTTTTTTTTTTTTTTTTTTAAAAAAAAAAAAAGAATAAAAAAAAAGAAGGGGGAATAGAGTGAAAGGAAGCATATGCATACACCCAATAATAAACCACCCCAAAAATCCAAATATAGCTGGAGGTTCACCGCGGCTCTTATAGCTGCGCTCTCCATCTGCTGCCGACCCTGCGCATCCAGCGCCGCCCCCGCGGCTGCAAACGCCGCAGCGCTCATCAGCCACGAGGTATCAGTCGGCGGAGTAAATAAGCTACCACCTCTCGAGCTACCTGAGCTCCAGCTGGCGCCCTGGTATCCGGGCTCCAACTGGACGATCCGAGGCCGGGACTACCCCACGCGCTTGGGGCACCGAGTTGCCTTTCCGCTTTCGGTTGTGAAGAGGATGAGAGGATTTGCTAATGAAGAGAGTTCGTACGTCGAGGGCTTTTACCGTCCGGTGATGAGTTGCTGCCGAGGATTCGGCTATAGAAGATGTAGTGGTATGTTTTCGCTGTTGCTGCTGTCGCTGGTGTTGTGGTTATCGCTGCCGAAGGATTTCGATAACCACTCTGATACTTTGTCGCGGAGAGGTCGTATCCGTCGCAGTCATCTGGCGGGTTTGGTCTTTGTAGGGAAGTAGGTATTTCTTCCGCCGGGGGGAATCTAGAGTAAGTTTCAAAGCAGGATGGAAGAATGGCAGTGGCAGGTCTAGGTCGGTCCTTTCCTTCGAAACTGGTTTCTGCTTCTTTGAAGGTTCTAGATTGGTGCCTTTTCGATGCTAGATTCTCAGCAAGGTTATCTCCTCTAGGCTGGCGAGAGAAGAGATGCGTATGCAAAAGGAGCATGTAGCGAAACTTTGAAGGTATTAAGATTATAGTACGGTCAGATGATGCTCTCCGTGGCCGCCCGTCAGAAATGCTAAACGAAAACGTGGGGAAGAAGATTTCGAAATTGGTAAACATTCAGTAGTAGTATAGCAAATGAATCGTGACTTTTGATTCCGTCTTATAAGTAGCATCTATCTTCAGCGATATCCATAGAGGAGAAGAGATGAGATATTTACCAGCAAGTAGCAAGTAGCAAGAACTGTTTTCCATACAAATTTTCTTACTACTTATTTTATTTAATTGTTATATTTTTTTTTTCATTATTTTATTTATTTAGTTGTGTTATTTATTTATTTTAACTTCGCCAGTGAATAAACTTTTTCACCACCAATTCCTCCAGCACCAACCAAACTTCTCTACATCTTATTATTTTTAATCGTCCTTACAACAAACAAATTATTTAAATTTTTACAAGTCTTTTTTTCCCCTTCATCTCTCCAATACAATTCCTCGTAATACACTTGTTCCAGATCTTCCATTGCCTCCATACTTCCCGCAAGGAACAAAGAACGCGGAAACCACGTTGAAACCGCAAAAACAAAGAGGAGCCGGGATCTAGAGCAGCAGATCTACTTGGTACCTGCGACTCCCTGCTTTTTCGTAGCTATTGTTAGGTGTTGTTTTTTTAAAGCTTGAAACAGTTTCAAAAGCAGGCAAGCTCTTTCCTATCCACCTTAAACTAACCTATCTAACATCTTTCTGGAAAAGAATGTGAGGAAGGAAAAAAAAAAAAAAAAAAAAAAAAAAAAACGTGGGGAAAAATAAAAATCAATGTCTATCCTAGAACTCTGGTTAGCTAACCTTCTTCTTCCTCCTTCAGGAAGGAAAGGGATGGAGGCCATAACATCTACACGTGGTGAGCGTGGTCGAGGACTAGCCATACAGCCACCCGCCCTTTCGAACGCTTTGATGCAATCGCTGGGATTGGAGCCGCCGAGTTCCGGTGCTAGGCTTGACCCGCTTGTGTTCCCCGTCTTTTCAGCGGATCACGTTCTGTCGCCGTGAGCGGGCTCTCGGGGCAGCTTTCATGTCCATATCGTGCAGTAACGTCCTTTGCATACGACCTCAAGCATATGAAAAGCTTGGTTTCCCTTTTACTCCCCTCCACCGTACCACTTACCCGAAGCTACGACCACCACCGCCACAGCGACATCGAGATTTGCGGTACCAGCTATTCCTACTACACCATACGGAGTAAAATCCTCACCCAATTCCAGATTGCTGCAAGCCACGCGAATCACGGAGAATTGGAAGGGTGGTCTCTGGAATCACCGATACGACCGCTTGATAATTGTAGTCACAAAATTCTCTCAATAGAGCTCACTGGCAGGCGAAGCTGTGCTTGCACCGCGAAAACCTTAAAAGGCAAAAGGAGAACCCGACCAAGTTCCACCGAGCACGCATCCCGGGAGTTTCAAGAGGACCCGCCCGAAATCCGACGTATTCTATAGTAAGAATCTGCTGAGGGAAAGCACACGCCGTGCGGCAGTGGTGGCGGCGCAAGCTAGGATTGAGTCTAGATTGCAATCGGCGGAGAGCTTAATTGCAGAAATTTCAGAGAGGATACGGCAGGAATTTTTTACTCCGGGAACGAGCAAGAGGAGCAAAGACAGAAACAACGAAAGGAAAGGCAACAACCTAGACCGTGGACGAAGCAATCCTCCCCGCTGAAGAACGAAGTGAAGTTTCTAAGCTCTGATGAGTCGGAGATGCCAAGCTGGACAATAAGGAGCAGAAGCAGCAACCGATCGAGGAGAGTCCAAAGGAAAACAAAAGCCCGGCCCAACTGAAAGCCGGTGAAGACGCCGCACGAAGGAGACAGCTTTGAACAAGCTTAAAAGCCAGCTCATGTGGCAGTTTCGCGATACTGAAGCTACTTCAGAAGAAACGCTAATCCAACGACTCGATCGGGATTAAAACGAACTAGTCCCACGAACAATCGTTCTCCACCAAGGACACGACAAAAAGTCAACAATGTACCAACAAAACTCCTAGCATCCATCAACCTCCTTTACCAAGCAACAACCGCTCCGCAAGTTGTCATCCCCCGTCCCATCCGCCCTAAGGTCTCCAAAGAGACGATGCTTCGAACCGAAGCCTTCAGGTTCTTCACGAGATACGGACTCGCCGCCATCAAACGCTTTAAGCAAGCTCCGACTGGGCGAAGATGTTCAAAGTTATGGAGGAGCACATCAGGGAACACGTCATGAACACGAACAAATTCCCCGAGGACGTATGCTGCTACCGCATGCTCTGGATCATGTCGCATATGGACGCGAAGTACAAGCAGCTCGTCCCCCTTTATCCGATGTTCGACGATAGCTGGTGCACGAAAGATCTTACCACTTTGAAGATGCTGGAGGCGATACAGAAGGCTAGTCCTGGTTATCGTGTCTGCTGATTTACTACCTTGGTTTAATTTTAAAAAATTTTCTTTCGTCTGCATTGGAAAAATTTTTTTTCTTATAATATTTCACTTTTTTCATCATCATGTAAGCGGCGTTTATAAAGGGATCGAGCAAAAGCAAAACAAAATCACATTTATAGGATCACAGCGTACCTTGTATCGTTATCAGGATATATTTCATTTTCAGAAGACATCTCATCTTTGTTTAGTCCAATATCACCACATTAGTCTTCTCTTCTTGTAACCTTTTCTCTCAATAGCCTCTCTTCATAAATTTACTTTCTCTTCGTCTAATTCTCTTCTCTCTCTCTTTCTTCCCATCTTCTCTCTCCTTTTCTCTCCATATCTCTTCATTTCTTAGATCATTGTCCACATCTAGCAGCGTTAACTCATATATTTTTCTTCATTGTAAATGTCCCAATTATTTCTTCATTATTGCCCCTTAGAGTATTTGAAATCCTGTGCCATACTCCCTTCGGAGGGCTTCTAGACCATATATGTAGCTGTAGATTACCGGCGTTTTTCCTTCTCTCAGAATTGTATTTTTTTTTTTTTTTGTTGTGGAAAGTTCCATAAGTACATTTTAATTATTAATTAACATTTAACAATATAACTCTACTCTTTCTTTGAATTTTTCTTTCCTCCTGTTAATTTTTGAAAGTCATAGCTTCACACAAATCAACACAACTACCCACGCAGACAAACAACCGTATAAACTGTTCGTAAAATATTTTCAAGTATACTCACTACTCTCGATTTTGCATCTCGATGCTTTAAGAATACGTAGATTTCTGTGATAAAAGATTATACTCAAGTAATCAATCTTACTTTTCTATTTTACCTGAATGCTTTTTTTAAAAAAAAATCAGCAAACAAACAATAGGGAAGGTTAGGCAGCGTATAAGTTCAACTAAAGATAACTACGACGAACCTGATCACGGAGAAAACAGACACTCTCAGTTACTCGAGCTCGATATCGCCATTAATTAGGTCACCGTAGACGCACGCTAGTACAGTACAGAGGTGATAACTTCGTTAATATCCACAGATATCGCAAACTTTCTCATAAAACAAACAAACGTCTGATTCGAATCCCAGAACGGCCCAACAACATAAAACTGTTCGTCATGCAGTGCGGTGAACAATGTCACAGATAATCCGAGCATTCTCGAGTGTAGAGGATCTCCGACCATAAAGTAAGTGGAATACGCAGAATCGATATCGGGGTTCCAGAGTAGTCTAGCGCACCCACGATATCAGTTAAACACTGGCTACGTTTATTCGTATCCAGTGATACAAACCACCAAACCGCGCGGCAGCTGAACACATATGGGTATCCCCAGAACGTTCGAGATTCACTCTTCGCGCGATAACGTATTTGAGAGAACAATAAATACAAGAAGACGCGAGCAGATATGGGTATCTTAGAACTCTCTAGTCGCGCTCCGATAATTCGTAGAAAGAGACCTGGAGAGCAGCAGTTCTCTTTAAGCTTGATATTATCGAACGGTGCCTGTGAAAGCGATCGCTCCTGCAGAGACACTGCATACTAAGAAGTTAATTAACAAATAAAAGTGGAGGACGGATAGGTCAAAACAGTCTCCGGGGAAACGATACGGCCGATGCTATTATCCGGAAGAGGGCACATAATGCTAGGTTTGTAGGTTCCGACAAGATCTACAACATAAATCCAACGATTTGCCAAACTTTGCGTAATTCGATTATTCGCACCGTAGATAGTCTACAAGGATAAAGACTAGAAAACGATTCGGCCCGTGCCTTAGCGTCGTTTATCGCCGTGCACGATAATATGTAAAACTTTGGAGTTGAGGCATTTTGTTTGAGCGTGAATTCGACGGAGTGAAGCTATAAATGCAATTATTCCCGCAAAGACACGTATGATACTGCAGGTTAATTGAAGATCAAGATTCGCAGGTCGGATACGTCGAAACAGTCACTAGGGTAAAAAGTACGGTCAGGTTTCATCATTAGGGATCCAATATAAGGACCAGGTTGAAGGTGTTAGAACTATAAATGCTAATAAGTCATAGAACTGCAATAATTCGATTGATCGCAGGGGTGTGGTTTCTAGGGATAAAATTTGAGCTCCAACACCAAATGATATCGGGTCTCAGAACCTTCCACCGCTTCTAGGATAATTATAGGCGGGAATGTTTGGGATTAGCGACTTTGTTCGGGTCTGATGTCCTCAACATTATAGAACCAGATCAGAGCAAATCGTTCACGACAGATGGAGAGCAAACACCCACCCGCGGTAAATATACGACCTGATTTCATTATCAGGGAACTTACAGGGCTAGGTCTCTACATTTGCACGGGATAAATGTCGAAAGATCGACGAATCTTACGATAATTCGATTACTCGCACTGTAAACGGTTTTCAGGGATAAAATAAAGATGAGTGCGCCAGTGCGGATATCAGGTTCCAGAACCGACTCGCGCCATACGATAATCCACAGACACAAGGTTTTGGAGACGTGATTTTTATTCTAGTATGATTTCTGCAGTAATTTGCACGTGTGGCTTGCTAATAAATGCGATCATTCCCGCGCAGGTCGTGAGATACGCGCGGCAAAGTAGACAGTTAACGTTACCGAAACGACTGGCAGGCCGCACGCATAAAAACAATCACTCAGGTAAGAGCATACTGCCATACTTTCTCGAAGACTAACCGCATATGAGAGTAAGTACACCTGACACAAAAAGTCGACGTGAGCGGTCAAGCACGATAGCGGCCACTTGATAGAAGCTATTCATAGCTCTAGAAAAAGTTCTGCGAGGAATACCGAGAACACCGGCTCGTGTGATAGTAACTCAAAAGTAGACTATCGAGAATTTCGAGGGTTCGGGTATTGCTCGTAGCGCATGTCGAACCCCTTCGTCGTGTTTAATAACAGCAGCTTTGAACCCATTTCTCCCAGCATTATAGTATCGAATCGAGTATGAACTGTTACGCCAACCGCAAGAGAACCCGAGGGATACTTTCAGATTAGTGACGACAGCGAAGATACCTTTTATTCTACGAAGGCGCTGTGCATGTCTTTCCATAATGCTATGCGAGCAAAAAACGTACGTATATCGGCTTATAACCCGCTTGGGCGCATTTTATACAGTCAATAGATACCATTAGTATTTTACAGAACGATTTTGTAACGTAAAGTACTGTTAAGTATGGCGCTCGAGTGATAAAATTAAGGAGTGCCCAAAAAATGCTACTCATATATCAATTTCCAGAATCTTCCAATCCACACGGCGTAGATACTCTCCTGACTAAAGTTGAGGGGAATGCTCGTATTTACGCACGGAAACCATGGGACGACGAACAACGCATAGCAGCCTTGAGCCTAGGAGCAGCGCAAGGTATACGGTAGCTGCTAGCGGAGAAGTCGTTACTTCTACGTCAAGTAGTAAATTTTCACGAGCACCATTGCTTTTAAGAAGATCTTATAGTCGAGCATTAGTCTCAAAACAGAAAACCCGGCCTCACAGGTATGCATCCAGCAGGGCGGTTTCTAAAGGCTGATACGTTAATCCGAAGAAGGAGCCGGGCCTGTCGAGAAGAACGATAGCAAAATAATGCACGCACCCTCCGCAGATATCGGTCGACGATGGCTTTTCAAACGGTATTTGTGAGATGTTTTGTGAATATACGATGAGAAGAACCTTGTATAGCATGGATTTGATGGTTAGCGAGGATATGTAAGCCGAAGTTCCTACACCTATATATGGAGAAGTTTGTCACGCAGCGTTCATCGGTATGCAGTTGAACGGCACCATTGACATATTCCATTCATAGAAAGAAGCCTTCAATCACTTCCACGAATAGGCGGTGAATTCCCATCATCAACGCGAGGAGTCAACACTTCGCATAGCTATACGAAAACAAGCGCCGTCAAGGGACCGTAGAGAGATCCGCGAGTGATGGCTAAAGAAGGTTCCTTTAAGGAGCGGCGGCGCGATATATCCTAGGTTCACGGATTCCTAAATATCTAGAAGAGGAGAGGGTAATAAACATACACATCACAAAATAGCGAGCTATCATATTCCATTTACTCGCTTTGTACCAATCTATAACATAGCGAGACCCCTGTTTAGAATAGAAATCTAGTCCGGGAAGGATAACTTTACAGATGAGAATCGTTTTGTCGTTACCAAAAGCGATCTCCTACGCTGTTGTAGAGGACTAATCATAAATCAGCTACAGCATATATAATTACATCAGATATAACGACTAGATTTGGAGATCGCAGGTGCAATACTCCATTCTATGCTTGAGCCAGAATCAGAAACACGCAGTAACGGCCTCTACACAACTCTCCATCATTATCCAATCGCAGCTATGACCATATATTTCATGCTTATTACGCATCCGCATTTCACTGAGTTTGCGGCGTGCGACTACTAGCATACAGTTCTTCTGAACTCAAATGGTCTAGTGGGCTAGACACTATTCATATCATTGACACCAGACGCTTCCATGAAAAAGTCAACGATCAACAACGAGAAGAGAAAGCACACTCTTGGTAGTCCTGGGTAAAAACTGAAATGCTCTGCCGGTGTTCAAGAATATATCCGATAACGTTGGATTAATATTCATCTAGACCTAAGACGCAAAAAACCGCAAATAGTCAACGATTATAAGTCAACATTCACGTCGCGATCTGGATTATAATTTCGCCACTCAAGCCTGTCTAAATCCATATTACCTCTGATTCAGCGAAAGTAGATTGACCTTATACCGGAAGCACAAGGGGAGCGGATGGCGGCGGATAACTCACAACAATTAATCGTACACGGATGAGACAAACAATAACATACGCGAGCCATTCACCCCACCAGATCGATAAACATCGTTTTACACATTCAAGAAGATCCTCGAACCGTAAATTCTAGTCGAACTACGAAAAATGCTCAGTTGATAGCACAGTCTACCTTTCAACGGGTGTCGACGATTATATAGGTGCGAAAGGAGACACACCACCACATAAATTTATGCAATCATCGTCAAAGTTATAAGGAAATATAAGTTTCTTTACGCGGTGGAACTGAATGAGACATCATAGAGCTCGTCCTGGCTCCCTCGAACTGGTAACCGCTATAATGAAATCAGATCGAATGCCCTTTAGATATACTGTAGAAGGGAAAAGTCCCTAATGTGTCAAGGACACTGATTCGTGATCTAAGTGAAAAGGATATGAGTTGTGTTCTTCTGGCTGGTAATAGATAACAGGATAATAAGGACTAGCATAAGAATAAAAATATGAACAGTAACGATAGCGATCCCTAAGTAAAACAATCGAATGGTAACGCTAGAGATGTTATAACGAAAACGACGTGTCGGGGTCATCGTGAACGACAGACTTTTCGCGAAGGAGAAAGAGAAAATGCTTATATATACGAGGACCAGCAAAGCGTGCAACTAAAGCACACCTACAACACGCCTCAGAAAAAAAGCAGGCCCCCTTTTCCCACACAATGCGTTAAGACAAGGCCTGTCGGATAACCCGAATGCATACGAACATCTGGATGATAAGAGCATTCGCACAATATCGACACCCCTCTCCAGCAAGATACCAAGTCTAGATTTGCAGGGACGAATAGCTCATAGGTGGCTGGACACTAAAAATATTAAAAGGACGTTGGATTGTTAAAAACTACGAAGAATATATATCTGTAGAGGTGTATATCCGCCTTGACTTCCTCCAACTTGGTATAACCTCCCTCGAAAAAAAAAAAAAAGGTATATCCAGGTAATTGCGATATTACTGGATTAGTAAAACCAGCGCATCGTAGGTCCTCGCGCAATAATACATAGTCTACTCGCGAAGAGAATCCCTTTAGATACTTGTAGGAACGTAGCGAGCGGAGAATATTTCGCAACTTCGGCACCCCTGACACTGAAGAAACAGATACAAGTCGTCGAAACAACGCGACTCATAGCCCTTTTTACCTGCCTTTAGATTACGATGTCCTTATCCGAGGCAGTGCATAAAAATTGGAATCCGCGCTGCCAATAGTGCCTTGCAATACCGGGGTATAATTAGAAACGCGTCAGTTCAATGTACAAATCTGTAAAATTAGCTAAAGGTCTTTATAGCCCACATTTGAGCTTTTGAACTTGTTTCTAGGGGAGATACGTGCTGTAAGTGTAGTACAATTTTCGCAATGGTGCTCCTTCCATCAGCCAAAACTACTCCAGCTGCAGTGACGGTATATAGTGGTGATTGAGAGCAAACGTTATTTTCAGACAATATACTACTGTTCATTCTCCTACGACCCGGACGTCATAACAGCCTTTTGTAAAACCGATAGGTGTAACGATATTGATAGGTCATTTTTTTAAAAACCCTCTACGCCCTCCATTAATTGCACCGAGGCGCTATAGGGGTTGACACGCCCGTAGCACTCAACAAGCACAGCTACCGGGATTGCATATCCTTTATCGCCCATGTGCGTCCGCTTTCCTACTTCTAAGGACATTAATGACATTTTTGTAAGCTATTGAGACTATAAGCTGCAAACGATGGACTTTTTCATAAAGCCGGCGGCGAGAGCTGAATGGTATTTAACGCTTCTACTATTGGTCTCCATCCTATAAACCCCTCAAACGGGGAAAACTAGGACACAGTCGGAATTATCCAGCGAAAATGGAGAACCTTTTGCCTCTTGCATGTATGTGTCTATATTCATATACGGCAAGATTAGCATGGTTCTGTTAAATCGATTTGAGCTCACACTACTGATAGCTTTTTGTCAAGACCAAAGCGTCCAATATCAATCATAACGACGGCTAATTAGAGGCTTTGAGGGTTGAACATTGCGCTGGAATACCGATGCACTCCGGTACGTATATCCATGCCTAGCTTCAAAGACCACAGACCGTGAAATTTTTTTTTTTTTTTTTTTTTTTGCCAAAACAAAAGGAAAAAAGAAAAGGAAAAATAATCCAGCGGCATAGCCTCGGCGTCATGAGGAAATTCGAATCCCACAACACCGAAGCGCTCCCATCGATTCATTTTATAAATATAAAGGCCTAATAGGGTGAAATACAGTAGAGACTTGAAAGAAAAAATACAGCTAGAAATCAAAGCCATCTTCAAATCCGTAGCGGAGACCGCTCATTCACACTGATCTTCCATGGATCCAACACTAAAGTTTCAACTTTACAGGTCCAAGGAGCTCGAATGGTATTGTTCTAAGAGCACTACACAGGCTTAGGATTTTTGAGTGCAATATATAACCTGGGAGATAGCGTCAAGCGATAATAATCGGAAACTCTAAAATAAAACACAGGCATCCGTACGGCTCTATTGTATCCCAAACAAGCGTAAGCTATAACCGACCGACGAAATAACGGCGCGCCATAATTGGAGTAAATAAAAGGAACGCGTCCCATATCACTAAAACCTAATAACGTGGTTTTCAGGGAAATTCAGGCATCATCTAGATGTCGGACATTCTCAATCTGTAAACATGAGTGAATGAATGCCGATACCGAACGCCACATACCACTTGACAAGTAACCAAATACTAGTTGGTAATCTTAAGGCTTCCCCAGTCCACGAATGATATCCGAAGTTCACAGTGCCGGGTCTATACATTGCCCTGAGGGCCAAAGGGACATTGCTCGGCCATAGACGCATAATCACGGCGAATATGCAAAAGCCTACGAATCCTAAGGTGATCAGGCCAGCTGTTTACGATATGAAAACTGGATTATATTGGCCCGGCGAGATAACATTTGAGGATTCTTTCATACTTAAGGTTCAGAAAAGCTCTGTGGTCGTTAGACCGGCAGATACATTGAAAGAAGTCTACAGCAAAAGAGCATACCGGTATCCAGTCAATTAGTTTCAAAAATGGATAGAGGTATCTTAAGATTTACCTGTTCCTTATACCTACTGAATACTACTCCCACGTTGTAGGACGTCCAGCTGATATTTGGACAACTTGACATCGAACAGCGAAATTTCTGTGGACGTCATAAGATAATTGAATTTACCCCAAACACCCACACACACTTTTCAAGACACTATTGCAATACAAATTTCTACAGTAGACTGACGTTTTCCTGGAGGAAAATAACAATAAGACGATCATCCAGGTATAACAGACTATCATTTTCTTTTGCAGAGCGCAAAATGGCAGGTACACAGCAATCATACCAGCAATTCTCAGAGGTGTAATATCGGCAAATATTCAAAAGAATAATTAGATGGATTTCGACGACAATAGGCCGTTCTATAACCAAATTTATCGGTCATCGATCTCAAATCATAACACGTTATTCAAGATCGACACAAATGTTTATGTATAAATATGCTACCCACCGGAGAATATTTTTTTTTTCGGTGGACAAACAATTTATCGAGTAATACAAGAAGTCGAAATAAATACAGGAACGGCGATAAATGCAAGTAAGCGACATTCGCCACAGAGGGGTAAATTCGCAAATGTAATGTATGTACTGAATTGCCGGAACATAGAAGCGTAAGGGATTGATGGCAATACGCCAATCAAATCTAGAATACCTTCAAAATTCCTAAAAACGGCATTCATTACCTACATGCAGACATTACAGATCCGTAAGCGCTAGTGATATAAAGACGTTTACTTTCTTATGTCCTGTATCTCGCTATCAACGTTGCAACACCCTACAGTAGTAAATTATTAAACAAAAAGGGTGAGGGTTCTCCGGGTTGTAGCATTAGGGGACGGGAAGAAAAAGCTGGAATGGAGCTCACAGTCGGTGGTATTAGTATTGCATCAGGCAATTTTCGCACCTTCACTGCACCAACTAAGCCGCATTCCATCTATTTGAGCCAGGCCTCTATCGATATTGAGGGTAACTCTAGAATATTGGTCAACTTAAACAACGAGATATCCTCACTATAAAGGTTTTTTTTTTTGGAAACGTCTGGTCTCTCATTGAGACGAACTCTCATTTCGAGCGAAGTTAACTAAAAAATTTTGAGAAAAAAAAAGGAGCCATTGGCAGATTGTAATGTCAAAAGATTCCCTGCCGCCCGCGTAGCAATTAATTTTAGTTTCAAACACACAATAGAAGCCAACCCACTCGATCGTCACTACAGAGACAGAGCTTCGTAATTTTGCAGGTTTCCTATGGATTTCTCGACATCTATCCGACTACCGATACTAGAAGACTACAGTAGTATGTTAATTTATTAATATTATCCTTCTCAAAGGACAACCGAGATTAACACGGTCTACACCGGTTAGCATTTATTCTGGTCATTTTGCACCACGAAAGAAGCTAAAAAGCGAATTTCGGAAATATAGTCAGTGAGATGAACAAAGGTGGCACAATAATTTATATATATCTCAGAACGAAATCTTCATTGAATATACCTTGAGTCCATAAGTTCTGCTAAAATCCTGCGAAGCTTTTCATGGTCAATCTCTGCATCATGTAAACTGATTGTATGTCAGGTTGGCAGTATTGGGCACTACGGGTTGGGTTCTCTGTTTTTTTATAAAGATGTCTACGTATTCCCGCTTTTATATTCCTCGAATGCGAAAGCCGCGCGACCTCCCCGGACCATACATCGGTAAACGCGGCAAGCAAGGGGCTATCAAACGAGATCTGAACTGATCTCACGTTATACTAATCCAATCCCGCCGTCCATTTAACCCTTCCCGTCGTTTGATAGGCGCAAATAGAATGACAGCATGCTTACGAGCTTCTAACTCTCCCACATTCATTCCATAGATCTAACCATACACGAAACATTTCCTAGTTACGTAGTAGTATAAGCCCTAAAAGATGCAACGATAGAAGAGAACGGAAAGTATATCCAATACGGAAGCGCAAGAATACAGGTATTCAGCAATCATACTCTCTTTCTAGATAACCTGGTGCCCTATTCCTACGATACACCCAAGGTTCTAATGGCACAGGACAACGCACCCGCTCTCAAACTAGCCTCATGGGAAATTGTATCAGATTACTTAGGCTCCTCCCTCATAGCACATGTTTTTACATCCTATATCTAAAATCGCCCTATAATCATACGAAATTATTTAAAGCCAAAGAACGCCTCAACATATCAAGGTGTACTTTACGTAGTGCATTTCCGCCTCAACGAAGACAGTTTTCATCCGCTCTAAAACGCCTCTAAAGAAACATTCAAAACCGAGGAATGTTGAATCCACCAATCGAGGGGTAGGATTCCATTCACATATAGCTCCTATCGAATTACAAATTTCAGTCAATGAGATGACTCCATGCAATCTTAAATCACGCAAAGCCGCAGCCCAGATCGATATCGAAATCCCAGGAAAGCCTTGATGGAACGCTCCCGAATATATTCCACAAGTGAGGTATTGGGGAACATCCTATCTTATCATAACCAGTAGACGTTTTCAAAAAGAGTATTCAACGAAGTGTTTGATATTTCTCTCTCTTTTTTTTTTTTTTCTTTAAGAATAAAAAAACGAAAGCATGCGTGCCAAACTACTTAAAATAATCATGACCCCCTTTGCCTATTATTATTATGACTACACCACTCAAGTCATAAAGAACGTTATGTGAAATGGAAAAAGCTAGCACTTGGTTCGACAAACGAACAGCGTACAGTGCCTAAAGTAGCCTAACCCTTTCCCTCCCGAGCCCCGCCAGACCATGGTAAGTAACAGCATGATCACATGTGCCGATAAAGGCCTGGACAATATTTGACAAAGATAGAGATAGAGATAGGGATCTGTTCTGTGGACGTAAGCGAGGGAATAAGGCTGAAAGGGCTGTTCAGGAGCATATTCAGTCAGAAGGAGCCGTTTAGATATCGCGTGAGAGATCCTAACGACCGCTTCCAAGAGGCCGGCATAGACAAACCAAGGTGGCTTCCCCGCTAAACGTAGCGTTAGGTAGAATGCGAGAATTCACGGGGAAAAAAAAGGTCCCAATAACGACTTGTCGCAGAATAGCCAATGTCGCGAAATGTATGACATCTGCAAGGGATGCCAATTATCAGCCATAAGAACAATATTTCGGAGGATTAGTTGTACGCAGGCTCCAGAGTGATGAAGCAATAACACAGAAAACCGAGATCGACTCACAGATTACAAAATTTGCAAATGAGGATGGACGACCCAGAACTCCCTATAGCTTCCGGGAAAGATTGAATCCCTCATGAAGTATTTGGCGATGGCGAATAGAATTATAATATTATTCAGAATAAGCAGTTTCAGAACCATGCACGCTGTGGATAGATACCTACCATCTCCTTTCTTGCTAACCCGTAAAATTAGCAAGTTTTGGGATACTTTGTCCTATGAAGTAAATACCAAATCGCCACCTAAAAGGTATTATATTTGATCGTGAAGCTTGTCCATGGCATTCATATATCATTATCGAGGCTTCAGTTGTCGCGAGATGGTCGAAGAGGCCATATTATTCCGCGCATTCTCCCTTTTTCTCTATTAAGCTGGAAGACCCTGGCGCCTACATAAGCTACGATTTCTAATTTATCCGTGCTCCTACGTCACTACCGTGGAAAAGATCATCTTGATGTAGCAATTCCTTCAAAAATTCAAGTCTGGAAAGGGTCGGATATTTAGAGGAGTGAAAGAACTCTTTGGTTCCGAATTATAAGTTCTTATATGGTAGATCTCCATCACCTATGATAAAAGTTAGATCTACCCTTCTTTATTAAAAGCGTATTCAACATTGAGGAAAAGTCTTCCGCGAATACTAGAACAGAAGACATAAGCGCTTGTACTAGAAAAACTCGAAAGGAAGCGTGCGAAATATATCAAATAAGAGCGGATCTAGGCAACGATACATAGCCAACCAATTATACCACGGATCGCGGATAAACGTCCCGAAAGCCAACGACTAGACTGGAAAGCAAATACACTGATTTAACGTAGAATATTTTCTATCCTGTTTTACCAGTCGTGGGGGATAAAAAGTATATCAAATAAACATCCTCATCTCTATAAATCAAATACGCATGTACAAGGCAGTGACGCCGATCGATATCTACCAGACACCGTAATCGATGTCATAGAAACCGCAAGCATACAGTCTGTGTATGGGGCCGAAGAAGGTGAAATGGCAGACGTAATTATGTTCAGCATCCAAACTTCATGACTGTCTAGAACTACTCCATACATCGGACACGCAAGGGCATGGCAAACAGGCCATATTCAAACCCTTAACCACTCTGCTAATTTGTACTCGATACCCGTAGGTTTCAATCACACTGGGTTAGATCTTTTTTAGCAACGCTTTTCCGATGTAGGGTCACGAAAGGTAATGTAGGCGCCATAGGCACTACATACATCAATCAACCGGAGAAGCGTCGAGTCGCGATATTAGAAACTGTAGAAAATCGAATACGCGAATTTTATCAGCTTCAATCTGGACTATTAAACTTCCCTCCATAGACATGACATGCCGTTCTGGTTGAAAGTTCAAACACCAGATAAATATTGTTGCTACGTATCTTACCGCTATTGCCACATATGAACCTCACGCGCCAAAAATCTTCATGCTATATACTTCACAAGCCAACGCTCCAAAGGCCCTCTTCATATGACTAGTGAGAGTACGCGGGCGATTCATCAGACGCCATGTTATATATTGTAGTTGAAACAATATCGGTCTTTCCATAGACAGCTTTGAGCCATGGAGCACAAGAAAAAAAAAAAAGTGGATGTACCTTTTATCATTTATTTCGTGGAATTTCTTCCATGGCATAGGTAACAGTTCGGCTAGCCGACAAGCGTCGTGCCCGCATGAGACCTCAAGCGCACAGATGGTTAGAAAGCTATTATAAGTAGAGATTCCGCCGAACAACTCATAATTCGGCTCGGTGTTCTGTGCACTAGAAATGAAGGTAAATCACTATTCCATATAAGCCGTCGCTTTGCTAAATCTAACAACGCGCTTTAACGATTCCGGTGTACATTATCTACGAGGATGCCATCATAGCTACTGCCCACCAAGCTATGTTCTAGAGATTGCGACCACTCGCGATATTAGTATTAGCCGTTAATATGATATTTCATCCGATAGTACGTATTAGTTCCAGCTCTGCCAGAGGTTAAAGGATGTTTTTAGGTTAGCAAATCTAGCACCGAATGGGACCAAAGCAAAGCCATACTGGAAAACTCACTCAACAAGTGGAGAAATATATGAGCGTCGAGACCTTCCCACGCATTACGCCATAGATGTGCTCCAAATTTGTTGCTCTGGTATCTCAGAGAGCATACAAACAGACTCATATTATTGCTGCACTCTTGGATCATTGGGCTATCGTTCAACTGCGAAAGCTCCACATAAAACTGTATCGATCCTTGCGGGATAGGCCGCATATAATGATTACAAAGTGTGCACACACGTTGCGTAAGCTACACTTGAATTACAGCGCGCTAGGCACACGAGCACGTCAACATAAATTTTCGTTCTCGTTCTTTTGTTTTCAGAATATTGCGGCAATTCCAACTGCAAATGATAAGAATTCGAAAGGATGCACTCAGATGCCTCGACCCTCACCGTATTACCTTTCTCAAGCCTTCGTTGCATAGTGAAAACCTACGGTGGACTAATGTAAACTATTGAATCCCGCGTATTTCTACAAAATGCTATAACTAACAGCCACGATCTCGAGCTCAAGCCAAACATAACCCTCCTTAAACGTTACATCGACCATTGAATACCCTATATTTAGTACTTGAAGATCAGGGAGCACAAAATCGAGCAATCAGAAGCTTAGGATTGCGTGGTATAGATCGCACCCTCTTATCCATTTTTTCTATATTTAAATATAATGCACAGCACTTCATTTATCACTGTTCCCCTCAGCTATATTCGGAAGAGAACGTCTCTCGAAGTGTACAACGTTACCGCCGGAAGCATATCAAAAGTCGAGCGGTATTGAAGAAACTCTCTTTATTTAATGCCTAGACGACCTGTCGAGACTAATCTAGTCAGCTACTCTTCGCCTACCGGGTATACAAGCCGAAAAAGAGCTAGGTTATAAGCAAAATCTTGAAAACTGCATCGCGCAGCTATTCCCTTGGACATACTTCAATGACGTGCCTTTTTTCAATCCCGTCGGATACATCCGAGTAGAAGAGGGTTTTGACATAGCTAGCGCTGCTAAGGTGCATTCAAAATTCCATTCCGCATCCCTCACATCAACTGACGATAGAGAATGTTGTCCTGGTGGTATTCGGATGTGGTGATACCTGAGTATATCAGAGGAATCATAACCGAAAAAAGGTTAACCACACCAGCCGAGAATTATACAAGTCTCAATACCTCTCACCACCTTCTGCCATAAATATCGTAGAGGCTGTCCGGCACCGGATCATGCAGCAACGGCCACTGTATATTAGATCCACCTCAATGACTCTCGTAACATAGTCTACTAAGTGATACTAAACACCTCCCCGAGGATTGTTTTGGGTTATCAATCCACATTTCTTTGCGAAAATGGCCACAACATACTTAGCACAGTTTACGACCAACAAGGCCTGAATATAGGCCAGTCCAGTTGAAGCAAACACCACAACGCTAGTAGCGTATCTCGATACTCTCTTCGGTATAATGCCAAATGCCCATCCGAGGATAAGAGGTTCAGAAAAGAGACTGCTTCGAGATGTCCCTCGACAAAGCCAAACCTTTTACATAGCCAGATCGACAGACAAACTCATTGTCTACGGCTCGGAACATATTATTAAACCACGTTTGGCCAGGAATCCATGATAAGGAGATATTGCCACGATGCCCAGATAAAATATTTCAGAAAGCCTTCAAATACGATATCACTAAACTCCCCAAAATTACCGGACCTCGGTAGACAAATCATCAGAGAATTGGGCCCACGAACCACCCGTACCATATCAGTCAGCACCTTGTTACTTCAGCAATCTCATGAGGCTCTTATACTAGAAGCTCACCATAGTTACTACCACTAAGCTATTTTGAGCAAGAAATCTACCAGCTATATTTAAGATTCGAATGCCACGGAGGATTCCGAGGATAATGATATTCTCTGAAGCCGAAGAATCTACATTGAGACAAATGTTTTTTGGTCATTTGCGTAAAATCAAACGATACTTGGAGCACATCGTACAGCACGGAACGTTGCCTTATAACCGAAAAAACGTTAAGCCCACTACCTAGAAAGTATATAAGTCTCAATACTTCTATTCTGTAGAGGTCGACACAATCTACCATTCGTGGAGCGACGAAACCTTCGCATAGACCAATTAAGTCGGAGAAAGTCTATCGCAACTACTCTTATTTGATATTACTACTCTAGGCTGTAGAATGGGCAGCCTTCGCACCCGAGCATAGGGATTTTTTTTTTTTTTTAAAAAAAAAAAAAAAAAAAAAACAGTTCGAGGTTTCTACCTCAAGACAACCACGGCTGTTACATAGTCAGATCGACAAAAGACTGTAAACCTACGCCTGTGGCAGACTATTAAAACGAGAACCTGCGATAACGAGATGATGTTGCCGTGCCTACATAAATCCCTTGCAAAGTACTTCGAGTATGATACCGAAAAACACGGTAGGACAAACATACACCGCAGGGCTGGTTCAATTTGTTATCATAGCGCCCCTTACGGGGTCCGGTGGGATAAATTACCTTTATCACTCTACTTCCGCGTTCTTCAAGTTATCAGCATAACATTCGGACGCCAGAGGATCCCATCATACCCGCTACTACTTAGCTACGTTCACAACGGAAAAATTCCTTTACTATACTAGTAGTATCCGAATAATAGGAAGAAGCCGACGCATAGCAAGGGTATCTTGTGAAGCTAAGTATTGGCGCAAAACGTCGACGTTGTCGATACTCTTTCATACTGAGCAAGGCATACTATAAATTATGAAAAATCCTTCCGGGTTCGCGAGAATATGTTTGAAATCCTAACATCTTCTCGCTCCTAACCGCGCTGACTACTTCCATACGCGACTCGTTCGATCCATGGGATACTTGGGATACTTCGCTTCAATACGTGACGCCAAATCATAACCGAAAAACGTTAACCTCACCATTCAAGAAGTATACAAGCCACAATACCTATAACCACTATAATGCCGTTAACCTCACGGAGGTTTTCCGGCGCCGTATAGTTAGAAACGGCACCTTCGGGAATGCGACAGAATCTGACGAGTAGAAGCATCTGTGAGAGAATATCGGCGCATACACTTCTACTCTGCCGGAAACCCAGACTTATACGACGCAGTAAATAGTATCACCAAGGCCTTTACATACGCTTGCTAAGCTGCAGCGAAGCTACAATAATCGACCCCTGTTCATATTATTATTACTCTAGTCAGCCAAATATCTTTATCAAGCTCCTCGATAATTGAGAAAAACAAGAGTTGCTCAAGAGGTTCTACCATCGATTGTTTCAACGTGTTACATAACTAAACAGCTAGTTACTGGAAGCTTTTGATAGCATTGAAACCATGATGGGCCAGGAGTTGGATAACGAAATCCTTGACGATCAACCGATAAATCTAGCTCAAATGCGATTCCACGATACTCATCTGGAAGCGTTCAGGCAACTTGGTGGCTACCGAAGAAGATTATAAGTTACAATTTACGTTTCTCGTCATGGAAGCTCCAACTAACTCATAGATCACTTAAATTGAAGCAAAATTACCACCCCAGTCCCGACCTCATATTGGTGCACTAGTCGGTACTCCGATGACGAGGAATACGATCGTAGCACGTTCCTTTTTGTCCTTTAAAAAACAAGGTTTCGAGATGTTCTACCACATCGTCGCAAAACTACATCATCGCAAAACAACAGGTTAGATCAAACCTTCCACCTGGAACATATCACTGAAACCACGGCAGTCGCAGAAGTTGCGGAAGTTGGGATAACGAAAGCCTGTGACGATCGCCCGATAAAGCTAGCCCGAAAATCACTCGACGATTTATAACAGCGTTCGAACAACCGCTTGACTATCGAAGAAACCGATAAAGGCACCACGGCCCACAAGACGAGCTATAAGCATCCAACCTTTCCCCGTTCCGAGCGTGTATCCTCTAATGGACATAGAAATTCTACGCTATCTAGATACTCCTCCTATAGCTACGAGCCTGATTTTCTCTATTCAGGGACAATACCACCGGAGAACGATACTAGATTGGGCACACGCGATGTCCTCTCGATGATACTGGTAACATTTTTGAGAGACAAGGAGAACCCACCGCATAACAATACCCTGTGGAGCCGAAGTATCTACATCCAAAACTACTTCTTCCCACTATGTATTATAGACTAAACTAGAGCGCAATTACCTTTGAAACTCCAGCGGTCTCGCCGTATAATTTTTCAAACCAAACATTCTTTTCGCCCACGATAATAGCGACTGCTTCCATGCTGGAAGTATCAACCGAAGTACTCATAATCGAATGCGCTTTATAGCCATCGAAATGAATAATAAACCAGCTATGCTAAGGCTCTACGTGGAAGCCTTCGTGATAATTGTTTCTATTCATATACGGCAACAATCACATAGCAAAGTGTATTTAGAAATATTCCTGAATTCAAACCGTTTCTAAAATCTTTATTGCAAGGTAGTTTCGTAAATAGAAAGAAAAAGTCTCGTTTAAATCAAGCAATATAATCGTAGAAGCATGAATCTCTCGGATATTCCAGGGCTTTGCTTAATGGTAGGTAATACTGTCGTATCTTCCCTGTTTAACAAGACTTTATACTGCGCAGTTTCCAAGCCCTTCGTCGTCTCGATAATGAGCACCAAAGCCTACCTAGCATCTAAGGCGAAAAAAGTGAATTTTACCGAAAAGAAGTCATCCAGGCTGAACTTGACACGATAATCCCGGTGTCAAAACTGACGGGTTTCCCATGAGAAAAAAATAAAAAAAAAAAAAAAAAAAAAATAGCAGAAGTACGAACGCGAGGAAAATAGAAACGAAAAGCGTCTATAATAGTAGTAAACGGCTATATCAGTTCTAGCATTGTCGAGAATATCATCAAGCACCACGATCGCCATCTTGGGCAACCTGTTACTCCCAGATCAACTTCAATAACATGTGAGAGTGAGGCTCTGAAGACTCAATAAATAGAGTAAACTATAGCAAATATCCGAAATCTTCAGATCGAAACAAAAGAGGACCTCAGAAATATTTCAATCCAATATAGCTTTAAACGATCTTAAAGAAAATCTCCAAGCTTCTCCGTGGACCGTGGAGCTGGATATTTCAGACTGGATATCGCTCTGTCGACTTCTAACAGAAAATTAAAGGAAGATACCGAGTAGGAAAAAAAAAAAAAATAACCTCAAAGATAAGAAGAAGGGAAAAAAGTAATTTCGGACAAGCAGCGATAAGCAGTCTGATTCCAAACACATTTTTTTCGGAAGATCCTGACCGAAAGGAGATTAGTGTTATTTGCCCCTGAAATTACTTTTTTTTTAATGATGTATCTCAGGAACAGGAACAAAAACACCAACAAAGCCAATTGAGTTTTTTTTTTTTTGTGACAATCTATGATCCGTGGTAAGCAAAACTTTTTTGTCTGTTGTGAAGGGGGCCCATGGAGTTGGTTCATGCTTGTTTAAGCAAAGAAAGGAAAAAAAAAAAAAAAAAATTAGCATGCTTTTCCATGTTCTATTTTTGCAGGTTATATATATTTGCTTTCGTGAGACATTCCGTCTTGAATCGGTTCCATGGCGCTGAAGGTATTCCATTTATATCTCAAGTTTTCTAATACTTCAGGAGGGAGCGGTGTTATCTTTCGCGAGAAAGAAAGCCAGGACATCAGTTTCTCCAGCGGCAGTTCCCATTGGTAAAACGTCGCGGAAGTAAACTGCTGGTCCCGCGAAAAAAGGTCCTTCGCGCAATCTCTTTTCTCTGCAAGAAGGGGAGATTTTCACCAGCTAAAAGCGATAGGAGAGTAAAATTTGGGAGTGAAGATCACCCGATATCCAAACGATTCTTATTTGAATTACCTACCTAGAAACGGAACTTGTGCTTATAATCTTGACATCTCGCTGGGCGGTAAGATGGGATGATCGTCGGTTTTTTTAGATGTGAGGGGTGGACACACTAATTTTCCGTTTAATAATATTAACGTTCCCCTTCCTTATTTCCCCGTAAATAAAAATCCGCCCCGCTCGCCAAAATAAAAAAAGGTTTGGAGGGGCAGCGCAGGGCTTCTGCTTGTGACATCTGTTCCTTAAAAATTCCTATTACTTTAATAAGACATAGGCTGCGCCCTTTCTTTGAGAGGAAGAAAATAGGCAGGGGAAACCGGGGTTAGAAATGAAAGTCAAATAATCGTAAATATCACTTAGCAGAAGGCATCTCTGCCAGGCAAAAGGAGCACACTTGCGTGAGTTGCATTGTCTTATTTGCGATGGAACGATCCATGGTTGGAGGGTGAAAACTGGTGTTAGTGGTTCAAACCATCTCACAAGCCGTTTGATCATACAACGTCCAGCGCTAGTGCAACGGTCAATCGTCATTGCCGCGACTTGAAAAATTGAAAAGGAAAGCTTTAGCGTTATTAGTATCAGACTTATATATGCACGTGTGCGTGTACGACGAGGACGGAACGTTGTTTAAATCCAATATAGCTCACCCCTCACTTATCCGTTCGCAGCACTCGATTTGATTCGTCACAATTGTGAAATCTCGGTGGAACCTACCTATTTTTCGATGTGAGAACGAGGCGTTTTTTTTTTTTTTTTTTTTTTTTTTTCTTGGTTACCTCTCGTTTTTCAAGTCTGCAGACCATTTCCGAGTTTCCTGGAAGTTGGGCGCCGCCCCTTTCCGAGCGCAATTCGTTTTGAGAAAGAGTTAGCTGGTAATGCACCCGTACCCGAGAAAAGCGTGAGAAATGAGGAAAAGAAAGAGGAAGCCCCCCAAAAAAGCACTCCGAGACTTCGAGAGACAAGTACATGCTCGAATGGTGGTTAATTTTTGCCCCTGTTGGAAGAACCAGGGGAAGGATCATGTAAGTATTTTCGAGCTGCGTTGCAGCACAGCAATGGAGAAACAGGAAATTGGTACTTCCCGCAACTGGGACTGTCATCCCAACCGCCTGGTTGAGCCATGTCTCTCTAATAATGGAAAAGGTCACCAAAAACAACGAAAGGGCAACAAAACAGGCGCTTTTGAAACTTCCTTGCATCCAAAATTATTGCTGGAAAAGGAGTAGTGTCCGAGAGTGATATAGCCAATAAACCCCCCATAGTGAACGAAGTTAGCGATCCCCTTGAACCACTTCTAAGTTCTGCAATACCGCTGCTGGAAAAAAGGGTGTTTGTCGCCACCGCCGCCCGCGCGTTGTGATCACGAAACCCGCTTGTTCGCTAACGAGATCTGTTTTTCAACCCCTTGGATACCGAGAATGGTCAGTCACCGTGGCCAATCGCCTGAAGGATAGAATATATATATATAAAAGGCTCAGTAACGTTGAGACTTTAGGAACTTCGTATTGCTTGCTGCTTTCTTTATCCCTACCATCTCCTTGAGTAATACTTTCCATATTCAAAGGGTTCCAGAACTGGGGAAGAGATATCTTTAGGAGCAGCCACTTACTGTGACAGTAGCAGGCATAAACCTTGCAAGAATTGGCGATTAATTTGCGAAGCTGTGATAGTTTTTGGCTTTCAGTAACAAGCAATTGGCAATTGAGAGGTCAAGTACGTATATTCTTTTCTTTTCTTGATGGAAAGGGGAGTAGAGCAGCAGAAAAGAAAAAAGTGGAGTCCCTGTTTCTTCCTCCTAGTCGGTCTTGTCTCTCTCCGTTCTTTTTATTTTTATTTTTTATTATTTTTTTTTTTTATATTTATTTATTTTTTTTTTATTTTTTATTTTTTCACCCCTTCACACACCACACACAATCAACAATTCAATTATTATTTTTCCTTTCTCCAATTCGACGACGACGACCTTTTCCTTTCTTCTTCTCCCTCTCCTCTTCAGCAATTAATATCATACAAGACCCTTCAACCTTTTTAGCCTATACCGAGTATTACCGACGGCCTGGACGCCAAAGGCAACAGAGGCGATCAATATACATCTTGTAAGTATCTATCTATATACATTTATACGTTGAAAGAGAAGGCAGGGTAAAGTGCTCGCTCGCTTGAGGGGATATATATATACTACTAGTGTGTTTTGTGGGGGTTTATTTTAAAAAAGGAAATATTAGAAAGAAAAAAAAAAAATAATCGGAGGAAAAGGAAAAAGAAGGAGGGAGGGATAAGGGGGGAAGAGGAGGTTCTGAAACGTCCCGATAAACATACTGCGAAAAAAAAAAAAAAAAAAAAAGCAGAGACAAGAAGGAAGAAAAGAAGAGACGAGAAACCTGTTCTTGCTCGTTCCTTCTTCTACCTCCAACTGATCACGATAGCTCCTTCAAAGAATTCTCGAACCTCCAAGGGCCCTTGCTCTGGCAAACCCGTATTCCTAACCCCCAGTTTTTCCTGTGATCACAGTTGTGGTGGAGGACGCGAGTGTTTCTTTCTTTTCTTTCTTTCTAATTCACTTTCCTTTTTCTATTTTTTTGTTCCCTTGCTCTTGTCAAAGATCGAGAAAAGAGACGATTTTTCTTCCTTCTTAAAAGCCTACCTCTACGATGCCCTGGGAGCCTCTCCCACGGATAGCATTCGCTATCGCGACGCACCCTTTCAATCCGACCGGAAAATCAGATCTCCCAATAGAACTCGGCGACGAGCTTTACCTGATCGAAAGCTGCAACAACGGCCAATGGTTCCGCGGTTACCTCGTCGCGCCTCCTAGTCTCCTCTCCGGCCTCACCAGCAGGAGGGGCCAGACACTCGAGGCTCGCGTATTTTCGGGCATCTTTCCAAGCGCGTGTGTCAAGATACGTGAACTCCTCGGACCAGAACTGCCTCTCGCTCTCGAAATCGGACCCGAAGAAGACGACGACGATTACGACGAGGACGAAGATGACGAAGAAGTGGAAGTGGATGAGGACATAGAAGGTGAAGACGGCGCAGGGTACCGCGAAAAATTGAACGGCGAGGAATACGGAGACGAAGCGGCTCAGATTGACGGAGGAAAAGACGTTAAATATGATGGAGATTTCCACCAACACCAATACCTCGCCGACAGGGAGCAGAAGATTCTCACTCCCGATCGAATTCCCGATACTCAACGAAATTACAATGACGAGGAGGACGACAATCTCGAGAAGCCGGAGCAAGGCCACCACGAACATGACAACACCAAGCACCGAATTCAGGTTGGCGTTAGCGTGCGGGAAGAGGAACTCGGCGAATACGACGAAGACGACGATGGATCCCTAGGAGAGACTTCGATACATGTGAATGGCAAATCGGCGGGAATCCACCACCTCGACGACGACGTTGACGGAGACTCTGAGACCGAAGCTTCGTATGTTCCCCTCGATGGGCTGCAACAGCGCCCAAAATGGCACCAAAACGACGCCCAACGGCGGCAGCAGCAACAGCAAGGACTCTCGCAGCAGCAACAGGCCAGGGCTTCGTTTCAAATACAGCAGCAAACAGGGCCCCAAAGAGCGCGGCAGTCTGTCACCGGCAAGGACCTAAAACGGAAGGGTTCCACTGCGGGGCGACTCCCACGGTCCACGTCGAAGGGTTCGAGAAAGGACAAGCGGTCTAGAACGCCAAAAGCGCGCCCGAGGAGCCGTCCACCTGCGCCAGTTCCCATGCTAAAAATTGGAGACGAAACCGCCACGCACGACTCTGAGCCTCTGGTCGACGAGATAGCGTCTTGCCTTCGCGAATGGCATTCATCCAACGTCCACGAATTACTCCTCACGAGACAGTATTCCCTATTGGAATCCCTTTCCGGGCTTGTTCACCACCTCGATCATGCCAGGAAGCAGCTATTACATAACGTGCTAACAGCATCGGAGCTCATAGTTACTCGAGAAAAAACCGTTTGGGAACTGGTACGCGGCAACAAGCTTCTGGGTAGGGAGATTATTGTGCGCGAGCCTACCAGTGGCCGCATCCTGACCGGAGATGATTCAGCTATCACTATTACCATGCTCCAAGCCCAAATGTCTCTACTTGACGCACCACCGGTGGAGAAGGCCGAAGGCGTCACATTGCACCACCTATTATTGGATCTTAAGGCGTTTGTGGGAGTAACGCACGACCTTACAACTTTAGTCTTCTACCTAGCTACCCGCCAGAATCAAGCTTTAACTGAGTGTTTCAGCATTGACCTTTCCCCCCAAGGTGTGCCGGTTGATTTCAATCAGTTTGGCCGCTTACAAACTCTTTTTACCGACCTTAATACCAGAGATCTTACGGAGGAAGTGTACCTAGTTTGTCGGGTCCTAACAAAAGCGCCGGCAGCCACTTTCACCGTCCCCGAACGACCTACACTCCATTCTTCGACCTCCTCGATGAACTCCAATACAGCAGTTTCCAATCCACCCCAGAAAGGTGGTAGAATGAGCACGTTGTTCTCCGGATCTTCTTCGAGGTCCAGCAGCCTTCCGGGCAAGGGTAATAGTCTCCGTGAGCAAGCGTTGATGCGAGAGCAACAGCAGCACCACCAGAGCGGCCATTATAATTCTACCGGCGGTTTCCCCACCGCTCCACCCGGCACAGGATCAAGCTCGCTAGGATCATCCGACGGGCGACCGCACAGCGGTGCGAAGGCGGACCCATGTACAGAAAAGGTCTTGGCGTTGGTGTTCTTGACGTGACCAGGTTCCTAAGACAGGACCAAGGAGTCGAACAGGTCATGAAATATTTGTACCCAGAGGCACAGCTTCGAGCGGCCACATACTGCCGCACCATCACCACGGCAATTCTCTTGACCTAATACATGAACGGGATTGGGAATCTTTAGTCAAGGACATTATAGAAAGCAAAACTGATCGATTGTATGTCTGCATCACAGAGATTTTATTTCTTTTTCTGTTTACTAACAATCAATTTTGGTTCTAGTGAGACAAGTCCAAAAGCGGACAGGCTGCATTTTAATCTGAGCACTTTCACTTCACCGGATTCCGAGGAACTCATAAAGTCCACTCCAACCCTGCTTCAAAATGTCCTACCGACGCAAAGGATCGGGTTCTCAGGAGCTCCGACGAAGCCTCGATCGGATATTTACTTCACGTTCGGCAAACCGCAAATTCCTAGACATCCGCTCGTATTACACCACAAGAACGGATGGCAGGCTCTACCACACGCTTCAAATCTCCAAAACATGCAAGCGACCCTCGAAGTTCGGAAGAGTAATGGAGAAACAATACCGGATTGTGTCTTCGCCGCTTCGAATATCGCCGGCGTTAGTGTTTGGTCGTCAAGCCTGGTGAGCCGAGACGAGAGCTGGCACGAGATTTTACGATTGGCGGTTCCGGAGGATCTAGTTCCTGATGCACATGTTTACATTACACTCTCGAACGGTCCTGGCGGGCCGCCGATCGCTTTCACTTGGATGCCGCTGTGGGATAATGGTGCTTTTGCTCGGGACGGAGATCGAACGCTTCCATTGCATCGGTATTTCCACAACCAAGAGGAACAGGGTCAACAACAGCATCAGCAGCAGCAGCAGCCCGTTGCTCATAATCAGAACTACAACCAGAATCAGACGGGACCAAGCTCAACGTCATACTTGGAAATACCACCAGATTGCAGTGAAGTGCCCCATGGTGGTTCTGCAATTCTAGTCAGGACGTTTCTTTGCAGCACTAGGTTCTCTCAAAACGAAGGCCTTCTGAATCTTCTCAATTGGCGGAACATCAAATCGGAAGCTGAGCTTATCGAAATACTCAAGAGATTCGTTTACATCCCGGAACTGGAAATCGTGAAATTACTCCATGAGGTTTTCGATGCCTTGTTTAGCATTTTGGTTGCGAGAGGGGCCGAGATGAATTCGAAGATCTTATTTTCATGGATCTCGTCACTGTTTTCAATATAGTGTATGATCGCAGATTCCATCTCGAGCCTATTGTGGACGACTACGTTACCAATCATTTCAACTACCCATTTGCGACTGCGTGTCTGACCCGCTCTTTCTCCCGCTTACTAACCAACCCTACCGATCCCGAAGCATCTAAAAAACTGAGGGCAACGTTCAAGGTTGGACGGCAGGTCTTCCGATTTATCACGACTGCTAGGCTTCAGCAAAGGGCAAAAGAGGCTGATATAGGAATCACTAGCTCGCAATCCTTCCAAAAGGATCTTCAGGGCTTATTCAAATCGCTCGAGCAACTCATGTCCAACCCTGCCCCGATATTAGTCGGAAGCCAAACAATAGCGGTGCAATATTTCCACACCTGGCTACCGGAACTTATAGGTGTCCTAGGTGCCGAAGATATTCTTCTTCTCGCCATCGATTTCCTCGACGCCTGCGTTGCCGTGAAGGGCCGTCTCATTCTCTTCAAATTGGTCTTGATCGTGAACTTCTGCAGATCACCGCTGTTCGACACACCTGACGCCCGAAGAGCTCTGGCGGTCAACTCTGTAAGGTGGCTGGATCCTTGTTGGGGAAGGACAGATGACGTTAACAACCAGTACCGCGAACAAGTTCGGCTGTGTTGTTCGGTCCTTTCGGCTCAAATTGAGGAGCTTTCTGAAGAGGTTCCGGAATACATGACGAAGATTGTCGACTCCTATCTCGCTATCCGCTCTGCCGGACTCCGCGAGAGGGAAACATTCTCCCTTTTATTCCCCAAGAGTTATCCTTTCGTTACCCGGCCGATTTCTGGGCGACCTATTTTCAATGAAGCCTTGCTTGAACTTTCTGCCGTCTTCGCCGCCCTCTCTGCGCTTTCTCCCGGTCTAGTTCTCGACCTCGCCGAGCCCGAGTCCGCTGACTTTTTGATGAACGCCTTGACGATGCACATGTCGATCCTTTCGTGCGAGGCTTTCCCTTCAGAGTGGCTAAGCGTGCACATATACCACCACAAATCGACGATGCGATTCTTGAGATGGTTGCTGGCGTATTGTTGGAATCTTTTGTGCCCGACCCTGACGATGCTGAAAAATTCAACATGGAGTTGTGGAAATCCTTCTTCAGCACTTTACTCAAGCTTGTCGGTTCCGATGCTTTGGCTCTGGAAACTTTTCCCGAGCAGAGGCGCCGTGCAGTGTGGAAGGTCGGTGGAGACGTTCGCGAGCAAGGTGCTGAGCTCTTACAGAAGACGTGGGAATCCATAGGATGGGAGACCTCGCCGGAAGAGAGGCAAATGTACCGGATCGAGAAGCTGGGTGGCTATCAGGTGCAATATGTGCCGGCTTTGGTTGCGCCGATCGTCGAGCTCTGCCTCAGCGTTCACGAGGGTCTGCGGAACGTGGCTGTCGAAGTTCTGCAGAGTATGATAATTAGCGAATGGTGCTTGTCCGAGGATCTTTCGGTGATTAAAGCAGAAATGATCGATGTATGTATACTTTTTGCTTCGTTTTCCGAACTCGCTTTACTAACTCTTCTTTAGTCCCTGGATCACCTGTTCAAGTCGAAACATCTCACGGAATCTATCACGCAGAAACTGTTCTTGCTAGATCTGTCTGCTCTGTTCGAAAGCATGAGCTCAACCCCCGAGGATCCATTGTTCGAGAATGTTAAGGACCTACTCGCAACACTGGATGAGTTCCTCAGTTTGTTGGTTGCCGTGCACAGCACTGCGGTAGAAGACACGTATCACATTATGGACACATTACGCCTGATGAACTTTCTGAAGGATATGCAGAAGGAAGACATGTTCATAAGATACGTCCACCGCCTCGTGAACTTGCAGATAGAAGCCGGGAATCTCGTCGAAGCCGGTCTTTCCTTGCAATTGCATGCCGACCTTTACGATTGGGATACACAGGCCGTCGTACCTGCTCTCCAGGACCCAGTTTTCCCAGAGCAAACAAAATTCGACAGGCGGGAGGAGATCTGCTTCCGCATGATCAACTACTTCGAGCAAGGCAAAAGCTGGGAGAATGCACTGGACATTTACAAGGAGCTCGCCGAACAGTACGAAAGCGCGGTGTACGACTACGTTAAGCTCGCAAAGGCACATCGCGCTATCGCCAAGCTTCACGAAAACATCAGCAGGGGAGACCGCTACATACCAAGGTTCTTCAAGGTCATATACATCGGCATGGGCTTCCCCGCGGGCATGCGGAACAAGCAGTTTATCATGCAAGGAAACAACTACGAGACATTGGCTTCGTTTAGCGACAGGATTCAAGAGCAGCATCCGCTAGCCAAGGTTACCTTTGGCGAGGTTGACACTGTTGAGGGCCAGTACTTGCAGGTCGTCGAAGTTTTCCCGGAGCTGGATATTTTGCACCCCGTATACCAGCAGCCGAGAATTGCGGGTCAAGTCCGCGATTTCTTGCAGTCGTGCAGACCGAAGCTCTTCTCGACGGTACCCGTGGCCGGAGTGAAGACCGGCAGCGGTGTAGATTCCGAAAAGACCGTCTTTGAAACGATTGACACTTTCCCGACCATACTCCGGCGTAGCGAAGTCATCAACGTCGTACCTACAAGTGCAACCCGTTCCAGCGCGGTATAGATGCCGTCACGAGGTGTACCGAAAAGATGAACTCCCTCGAAAAGCAAATTTCGGCGAACGACTTCGGGACTAGTGGTCGCGAAGCCGTGCTCAACGAGTTTACGGAGTGTCTCACCAGCGCGGTCAACGGGCAGATTGACGAGTACAGGATCCTGGTCGCGAAGGCGCCTGCGGATCCCGAAGACCAAGAGCATCCGGAGCTCGTCCGCGCCTTGTCGATGGCGATATTGGATCACGTGAGAGCGGTGAAGAAGTGTTTGGTCGTGCGAGGGCGATTCTACCACAACGCTAACGACGTGCAGGAGAATCTGATGAGACGTAAGTTTATTCTATCATCCATTTACATAACGGCGATTGCAAATAATTAACTTCAATCGAAATTACAGTTTTCGAGAAAAATTTCGCGGCCGAGCTGTCCATCTTAACGCCACTGCCGACTATGGATTCGAACCCGTTGTCGCCGTCATCACAATTCGGCAATCCGAACTTTTCACCACCGACCGAGCACGCCAACCTGCACTCGGATCCGATGAGCCCGACAACGCGACCGTCGCACCTCAACAGGAACATGTCCGGATCCTCCGGCCCGTCTTCGAAGACACAGCAACACTCCGCCACGGCATCTCAATCGCAGACGCACATGCCGTCCGAAACAATGACGACAACATCAACGTCGAAACGCGAAAGGCTTTCTTTAATATTCTCACACGCCAACCAGAACTCCAACGACGACGTCGCGACGTTGTCGCGCGAGAACTCGCAGTCGCACAGCCGCAGCAGGAGCCGCAGCAAAGGCCGCGCTGATAGCGTCAGCAGCAGCCGGCGGCCCAGCACGACGAGCAGCACGCACGGCCACCACGGTCCTATAAATGGCAGTCACGGCCACCCGCCGCTGCCGACCGCGAGTGCTACCGTCGTTTCGAACGGCGGTCACAGCGGTGCTACGAGCCCCGTAAACGGCGTCGAGAGGGTTGGCAGCGTGAGGAAGAGGCTGAGCTTGCTGAGCAATAAGATCGGCGGAAAGAAGAGCTCGAAGATGAGTCCTAAGGAGAGGGGCGATATTATTGAGGAGTGATTTTGGGTTTATTATTTTCTTTCTTTCTTTAATTTTCTTTTTCTAATTTACCTAAGGCTTTTTTATTACTGGACCTAACTTTTCATTTCTTCCTCTTTTCTTTGGTTATACTTCTTTTTCGCATATTTCCTTTTTTCTTTTTGTGAAGCCTTTACATCATTTACATATTTCCTAATTTTCTTTTTTGTCTCCTCTTTTCTTTTCTTTTGCTTGCTTTCTTATGTAATTTTTTTGGGAACTCCTTTGCTTTGTAACTATTTGGTACTTTTTTCCTTTTTGCCTAGTTTCCCTTACCTGCCTACTTACTCTTTCTTTATCTTACACAAGGGGAAACCTTGTGTTCAAATACATATACATATATAACCGTGCTCCACCCTTCCACCACCACCTTTCTATTCTTATTTTCATTACCTCTTAGTTTCTTTTGTGTTGATTAGTTTTGCTCGTCCATTCTAGCGTTTTTCTTTTGTCGAAATTGCACCTCTGGCTCTCTGTTTTGCTTTATATATTCCTTTTCCTTTTTCTTTTTATATTATAACATTGCGCAGGGCCGTATATCAAAACATTAAAGAACATTCATTACTCCTATCCAGCTTTTCCTTTTGCGTTTCGTTTACTTGCTTATCGAAATTATTCTTTACGCGTTTGTTTCTATTCTTCTTTCTTTTCCTTTCATTTTTATCCTAATATTATTTTATAATTCATGAAAAAAACAATCAAAAATTCCTATATCTTCTAATTACTTTCATTTTCTCTAGTAGTATATTCTATTGAAATTTCGTAACAAATACCCCAACCACCAGGGCCTTTCAAGTGTGCTTTGTTTCTTTCTCTTTTTGGAATGAGCGAGCGGGTTCGCTCGAAGCGTCGACTGCGAATATCTGATATCCTTCCTATTTGCATTTAATTTCTTGCTTTTGACATTTATTTTTTTTTCTTGTATGTAGCTTTTTTTGAAATATTTCAATTACTTTTGTATCAAGTTACACTTAAGATTCGTGAGAAGATACAAGTATACTGAGAAGGCTTACATGATCTGGCTATCTGTTGAACCTAGGTCCAACCTTATGATACCCTTTAATTTGAAAAGAGGTCCTCGCCGAGGAGCTTTTTTGCTTCCGCGTTTTTGCCCTCGGAACGAGTGGAGGCGGGATTCGATGAAAGAGCTATATTAGCCTTCTTTTTCGAGCGGAAAGCCGAGTATTTCTCATGGAGAAGTGACGTTTGGCGCACGTACCTTGAGTATTTGTAAATTCCTTGGTATATTTTTTTTTCCTAGTTTTTTTTTTTTTTCATTACTTGACCAAATCACGGAGTAATCTATCGTCGAATTAATACAATAGATTTAAGAATTATATCTTATAGTATATATAATGTTATATAGAACGAGGTAGAGGGGATCTCAACATCACATATTATAATTGTTGATTGGAAATATAAAATAACTACTAAAAATAATTACTTCAAGGAAACAATAATAAAAGGTTGGAAAAATGTACAGGGGAGAAAAGGACTTGAGGAAAAAAAGAGAGGATGAAAGTGAACTAAAATGTACTACTACTTTGTTTATATATATGTAAACGAATGACAATTAGGTACAGATATATAAAAGGAGGGAATCAAATGTTCAAGAAAAAGAACTGAAAGATATAATGATTTGAATAAACAATAGAAAATATAAAACGAAAAAGGACAGAACTTGACTACATTTCCAATGATATAAAAACGACAAAAGTGCCATAACCATAATACTCAGATCAAAAACAAAACTGTAATTTTTTGTTCGTAGCGTTAGGAAAAACCCAAGCTAACCACATGATAAAGAGAAAAGTTTGAAACATGAAAGCAGAAAACCACATAGCAATGATAATGCCAATTTTATATATGCTTCGCTCGAGCATGAAAATGTTAAAAAAAACACACACAAAGTCACATTTGTAATTCATAAAAAAAAACGTTGTCTTCCCCCACTAGCCTGGCATTCTACCACCATCCATCATCATAAGCGGGTCTCTTCCAGGCATTCTCCCGTCTGGCATACGCCGTCAGGCGGCATGTCGCCTCTTCCAGCTCCGTCCCGCGACGGAGGAGGACCGTGCCCTCTCCCCGGAACGATCGTCGACGGCGGGTGCTGTCCCGCTGGCACGGGCCCGTGGTGGCCTCCACCGATGAACTGCTGCGGAGGCCTGTACCTCTTCTGTGGCATCATGCCGACGTTCTCCATCGGAATATTCATCCCGCCGCCGCGACCTCCTCCGCCGCCTCTATCACTAAAGTCGGTGACGTTCGACGTCGTGCTGCCCCTTCGTTCGCGGGGCCCTCGCGCCTGTACCTGGGACCGGGACCGGGCTTTCGCTGCGGTTCGTATACCTTGGCATCGGCGGACCGCCCCTTCCAGGACCAGGACTGTGGCTTCGCGGACCGGGGCTGTGACTTCGCGGGCCAGGACTCTCAGCCCTCCTATGTGGAGGATACATTCCCGGCCCACGCGGGCCGGGACCGGGACTTTGGGCTCTCCTCATCATTGGCATACCCTCTGGCCTGGCGAATCTAGAAGGGAACTCGACAGAGGCGCAGGCCCCGATCTAGACCTCATCCTATTCTCGTTGCTGTGCGGGGGTATCTGCGGTACCCAATCCGTATCCGTGGGTTGACGGGACGGTGGAGCGGTACTAGGTCCGCCCAACCTCGAGCTGGACCGAGGCGGGAGATTGCTACCGTAGGGACTCTCAGGCCGCGGTGCATTCGCGAGGTGCGAAGGCGGCGCCCTGCGCTCGTATGCTGGTTCTTTCCTCCGCGGTTGACAGGGAACGGCGGCAGTCTTCCGCGGGAATCGGATCTCGCGAGCATCGGACTACGGGTCGACTCAGACCTTGCGAGCATGGGACCGACTCGGGGATCTCCTGGCGCACCTGGCCTTCCGTGATGGGAAACAATGTCTACAACTTGGGCAGAGGCGCGGTTGCCGTCACCGAGCCCGCGGCTAGCGCCTTCATTCCTATTGACCCTGACAGCCGTGGCGACAGCTTGGTTATATTGCTTCATGTTGGTAAAAGAAGCCGCCGTTATATCAGTAGTAATCGTGTCTGCATCGGAAAATCCACTGGCGCTCGAGCGCAGACTCGAGCCGCCGCCAGAGGTGTACGGCGACCTAGTTCCGCTGGAAGCACCAGCTTTGATGGACGAGCTTAACGGCGCGACCCCATCGACCTCTTCGTCAATGTCGTTTTCTCTTATTCTTGCCGGTGTTCCCGGCCGCTTGTAGTGGAGGTATTCCTAGATAGTGTAGCTGTGGCGGTAACAGGGCTGGATGGTGCGGGAGAACCAGCCGTAGAGCTGCTCAGTGATCTTTTAAGAGAGCTTGCTTCCTCCTTCAAACTTGCGACCCGGCTATCTGTGCGAAGGGATGTTGTCTCGGAATTTCTCGATTCGCCTCGAGGGGGAGGATGCTAAGTGAGGTGACTCTAGGTGGGAATTTCATTTGCGTTGGTGCTGGTGCGACTTCTGGACCTCGTCTTCTTCGTCATCGTATTCATAACTCGCAATGTCAAACTCGGCTTCGTCCTCTTCGTCTGCTTCGGCATCTGTCTTAGCGACCTTTGCCGTGCGCGATGAATCCGGGTGGGAGCTAGTTGTCGACTCTTTCGTAGGGCTGAGTTGGGTACCACTGCTATCGAAGTAGTAGTCTCCAAGGAAAGAATACGTCTCGGAACGTCCACTGACAGACTCCCTGTTCGAAGTTGACTTTCGAGGCGGTGCTAGGCTCGAGCTAGACTTGTTAGTGTCCGCTGCAGCTTTGTCTGCAGCTGTCTCTGAAAGTTTCTTTGTTGAGAATTTTGAAGGATCAAAGCTATCAAACGAGATATCGCCCATAAAAGTGCTGGTCGTCTTATCGCTACGAAGCCATGACTGACGAACAGGGAGCTGAGGGGAAATTGCATCTGCTCTAGACGAGGAGGAGCTCTTTCGAGGTTCTTCGTCATCTTCCTGACCGGGAAGCGGCGGAGGCGGTCCAAGTGGGGTGGGATAGATAGGGAACTTGGTTCTGGTGAAGTTCTAGGCCGAGGAATTTCAGCTGGTGGACTTAAAGCCGACGCTTGAGGACTCGGTGACTCTGCAGTAGTTGGCCGTTGAGGAGTCGGATCTACATCCAGTGATGTTGCTGGACGGGCTAGTGTAGATTCTAACACTTGAGATTCATCCTCGGCTGCGGCTTTCGTTCTTTTGGGCACTGGTTTTCTGGGAATGGTGATGGTCGGCGGAGGAATTGCAGGCAAGGGTCTGGAATCTGCATCTCCGGGAGGTTGTGTAGTTTGTACGGGTGGGTAGACGGTTCACTCTTCTTTCTTAGCCCCGCGAAGCTGTTACTGCGACCAAGGCTGACTGCCAGGTGCGGCCACCTCGGTTTCGGCACGTGTGGTGCTTCTTCTTTTTCCCAATCCGCCAGCGGTGGTTCATGGGCCGAGCTATCCTCTCCTTTCTCATCCCGGCGGCGCCTGAAACCTCGAACTTTTACGGATAACTTTGAAAAAGCTTCGGCTGCCTTCTTATTTGCTTGTTCCAATTTTTTCTGGGCATCACTCAATTTATCGTGGGCAGGAGCTGATTGTTGATGAGATCCACCTAAATCCGAAGGGTAATCTTGCGGACCTAGAGGAGCCTGTAGTTGCTGTTGCTGCTGCTGTTGGGCTCAGATGGTAGGGGAGGCAGTGGTGGGAGATCCTCGGTCTTCGCAGGGTAATTTTCACGATGCCTTTCTTCTGATTCGGATCGTCTCGATGCAGGGATTGGGTTCTCGTCCGCGGCAGCTTTCTTCCGCAGTCCTGTGAGAGACTTTTTCATCTTAAGAAAACCACCCTTGCCCACTTCTTTGGAAATATGCGAGAAGTTTTCCATTCTTGACTGTAAGGAAGATTGTGTTGGTGAGGTTGTTGCTTCTTGTTGCTTCTGGAGATTGCTAGAGTCGCTGCCATCTTGAGAATTCTCAGACCAAGCGCTGTTTGCAGGAATTGTACTAGAAGCTCCGTTGAGAAGTTAGAGTCAGCAGATTTGCTAGCGTAAGGCGACACCGGACGGTTAGGTGACACGAGATTTAGAGGCGCAGGAATTGACATGGGCTTGGATTGCAGTTGTTGCGTCGGCGGTGGAGGAGGCGGAGATTGTGGTGGTTGTGAAGGTTGAGACAATGCGAGTGATGATGGTATTTGCGGAGGCCGGTGTCGTGGGGACCGGGCAGTGACTTTGGTGGTGGCGGTGGTTTTTGGGTTTCTTCTTCGTCAGAGGACGGCCCTATGCTGTGATTGAGGGTGACGGTTTTGTTTTTTGTAAAAAGCTAGGCACTGGCATCGTCGACGTTGGTGGTATCCAGGGCATTTCGTCAAAAACGATTGGAATTGTCTCGGCAGACGGAGACGGGTTGTGCCCCGGCGATCTTGGTGGTGGAAATGCGTATTGACCTCGTGGTGATTTTGGGGATGCGAGCGACTGTGTAATGTTAGCGTATTGTGGTATCACAGACCCTGAGGCCGGCGTAGAAGTTGCCGTGGAGTTTGTAGGGAATGTATAGGCGCCTGCAGGCGTGGTTGTTGTTGTTGTTGTTGAATGTGGTGATAATAATGGTGGCGGCGGTGATGTTATCTTTGGCGTTGTGGATGTGTAAGAAACGGCTGAGGACGGTGATTTTAATGTCGAAGCTTCTGTGGACGCCGCGGATTTGGTGGAATCCGTTCGTCCAAAGCTAGAAGCGCTGTCTACGGTGTCCTCCCTCCTGATATCGTGATGCAGTGTCAGAGGCTTAAATTTTCTTGTTTCGTCATTCCTCTCCCTTACCGCCTGTTTCTCGCGGAAACTGGATTCGTATTCTTTCTCAGCTGGTGTTTCCTTGTGTTGCTTCTTCTCCTCACCTCTCAATTGATGGTTTTCCCCTCTCCTCTGCTGTACCTTATCCTCCTCTGCGTGATACTCTTCCTCCTCTTCCTCACTCCCACTCCCGCTTCCTCCAACCATGAAGCGGTTTGCCTCTTTACTTCCCCATTTGCCGGTAGCGCGCGAGGCGCCAGCGCTACCGGATTAACTTTTTTTGACGGCTCAGACGCACCATCAGCCGCACTTCCACCCCCACTGTCAGGTTCTCCGGCGGCCCCTCACCAGCTTCTTCGGGATTGAAGTTCGGTATGGGGCGTCGCCGAGAGCTCTCTTGGAAGAGAAACCTGACCCTTCCGAGGAAGTTGGGGAGGTAGGGTCAAGATTAGAGTCGCTGTCGCCTAGGCCCTTCGCGGCCAGACGGCGCTCAGCTTCATCAAGACGGGCTTGGAGGGCGTCGAGTTCGGCATTCCGTGCGCTCAAGGCAAGCTTCCTACAGTGTTACACAGAACTGTTAGTTTTTCTCGGACTTTCTAGATTTGAAACGCGGGGTGGAATGTGCCAGGGATGTCTTGTAAAGATAAGCAATGCAAAAATGGTGGATGTTCTCTCTCTCCTCTCCCCTCTCTCTTTTTGTGTATTTTGTCTCACAGCCCATCGATGCGTCCGTTACAATTGGCATTTAGTAGCAACAGCGAAAGACCATTTTGTATCCTCGTAGACAACCAAGGGCAGGAAAAACTCGGTATAAGCACGAAAGGGTAGGAAGGTAGGGAGATAATACTTTTCCTCGACCTCTTTGTTCAGTTGCTCCAAGTTATCATCCAGAAGGAAGATGTCGTTGAGCTGGGCGGAGAAAGATCTCGCCAGGGTCCTAGTAGAAGCCGGTGAAACGTCAGCATTAAGGCACTATACTATAAACCAGGGAATAATCCACAGGCAAAAGCAAAAAAAAAAAAAAAAAAAAAAAAAACGCGTGTATCACGATCCAGAACAGGAGGAGAACCGAGAATGGAAGAATGAAAAGGGAACTATTTCGGGAGTAACAGATAACGTACGAGGCCGGACGTTCTTATCGTCTGAGGACCCCATCTTTATGAGACGGGGCTTTTTTTTTTTTTATTAAGAAACAACTACTTCCTCTTAACGTCTATCCCTCAAAAGAAGAGAGAGTAAGAGGAAGAAATTGAAGCAAAGAAAGCAAAAGGACGGTCGTTGGTAAAGAAATTCTTTTTGTCTCTGGGAGGAAAAAAAACCAGAGATTGGAGAAGCTTCCCCGCAGGATGAGATGTTTCCGTGTTATGTGCGACTTTCCCGTCTTTAACCAAGGAAGAAAAAGGGAAAAAATTTTGTTTCCCAGCTCTTTTTTCCCGTGACGAATGAAATGAGAGGTAGGCGGATTATCCCCCCAAATGCAATGACAACAAAACCCTCTCCAGAAGATATTCAACCCTGAAAAGAACCCTCAGGGAAAAGAGAACTAGCTAGGTAGAAAGGATCGAATTGGTGGTAGTAGTAGGTTGATTATTCCTTTTTTCTGCTTTCCCCCTTCTTTCCCTATGTTGGCCTAGGCGTGAACGATGATGTGTGTGATAGGGGCGGCGAGGGAACGGTTTGTGTTGGATAATCAATGGGGGGGGAGATTGTTGGAAAGAAAAGAAAGCTGGTAGAGTAGGAGGAAATAAATGGAAAAGAAAAAAAAAGAAAAGGAGGGAAATTATTACCACCGCGAGCAGTGGTGGACAAAAAAAAAAAATATCAGGAGCAAAAAATAAAATAAAATAAATAAAATAAAATAAAATAAAATAATAAGTACGACGACGAGCTGTTGAGTGGATTAAGTAGCCTAATAAGAAGATAGCCTGATAAGCAGCAGCAAGAAAGAAAGAAAGAAAGAGAGAAAGTAGCTCTATTTACTGCTGCGTGTTTCAAGCGACTGTCAGGAAAAAAATCTACGATCGACGAAATTAAGAGAGATTAAAAGAAGCAGTAAATTAATTAATTAATACTTAAATTAAATAAAATTTTAGACACAGATATCCCTAAGGAGTTTTCCTTCAATAATTTTTTTTTTTGGATTTATTGATTATATTATTTATTCTCAGAGCCAAAAGAGCTTCCTCTCGAGATAGACCGTTGGTCGGAGTAATTTTCTTTGAGCAGGCTGTTCCTTACCAATCAGTTGCTGGCTCTCTCTCTCATAGGCTGTTTAATCTCTCTTATTCTTATTCTTTGCAGAAAGATCTACGTCAAAGGAGGCGGGAAAAGGAAGAACTCCCGTACCTGGGTCCTTCTGCTGCTTCTGCTGCTTCTGCTTCTTCTTCTTCTGCTTCTTCTGCTCACTATATTCTTTCCCGCAGAAGTCCTCTTCGTCTTCTTTTCTCTCATTTGATCACTCCACAATTATCCTCCTGGTTAATAGTAATTTTCCTTCCGCAATTGCCTCCCTTTCCCTTCATTGATGCATCCCACTTTCCTGCAGCTTCGTTTTTTTTTAATTTATTTTTTGAGCCCGAGTTCTTGGCTCACGCCCTCCACCCTATCCGCTTCTCGGAATAGCGCGGCCCTTAAATCGAGGGAGAGAAAAAGTATATATACGCCACGGCCCACAAGCAATTTGAACTAGGCTAGAACTTGGAAGAAGTCGTCGAATTTAAAGATAAGGCGACGATTTGTAGAGTTTCTTCGATAACCCAATTACGTCCATACCGGAGGTACTGCCGCTCACGAGAAGGATGGCGGAATGAGAGAATAAGCTCATGTATTATATTATATTTCGTTGACGACCAATACGCGGGATGCCGCCGAAGGACTTGTGTGCAGTGTATGGTTTTTTTTCTCGCTCCTATAGATAAACGATTAATTGGCTACGAAGCAAAAGAAGTCCTCGAAGCTGCGTTAGCTGTAAAGAATTTGTGAAGTACCATCAAAAGAGAAGCTGAGAGCTTGCTAGGCAAGTGCGAATCGAGCAAAAGAAGCGCCAATATCGGTTACCGTTCGCCTGCACACGCCCTGTAAGACATCGGGCGGGTATAGCAGCAGCTCAGGAACATTACTGTTAGCAACCAGTAACTTGTCTTACACAACCCCAGGATCAACTCTCGGGAGTCGCAACCTACAAATGACTTACCGTATAGAGAACGAGGTTCAGTGTAACAGAATGATCAGGGAGACACGAGACTCGAGGATCCGTAAACACGTGTGACGGTGTGAAGCTCTTTCTTGGTTACCGATAAGATTTGTTGTAACGACACAGTGGGGTGTGTTTTTGTAGCAGTATGAAATTGAAATAGCGGCCCTTCTTACGGAGTATTGTTTTTTTTTTTTTTTTTTTTTTTAGGCCGTTAAGGGTTAGACAGCGGCGGCCACTTCCCTTTTTTTATTTTAGCAAGTAAGCCAACAACAAATATATTTATTCACAATAACAAAACAATAAAAATAATACTTAATTATTATTATTCTTAACCTCCCAAACACCTCACACACCCACCTCCACCCCATCAACACTAACATACATTTAGACCTATTTACCCATGTTAAGAAGTATATTCGAAGCACGATAACATCGTTGAAGTCCTGCGTTTCAAGTCCTCTCCGATGTGGAATCTATCGTCATTGACGATGATGACGAGGACGATACCAATGAATACAAGTACCACCGGAGAGCCCTTCCCAGATCTACAAAAATAATAACAATAACAGCGGCAGCGAGGGTCATCAGAGCTCGAAACGCCAGCGACGCCAAGGAGATAACACCGCGGCAGTCAATCACAGCAAGAAGAAGGGTACCAACAACGTCCAAGAGCCGCAGATTCTGACAAAACGGAGGAAGAGGATAACGACGATAGCACAGGGTCATTCGTTAGTACGACCGAGAATGCGGCAACGGGCATCCCCTCGTCTTTCTACCGCAACCCTAGCGAGATACTCGAAAACGGCCGAAAGAGCCTTGCGACGACGAACACACGATAAGGATCGCCTCGGTTCGCCCTGCGGACCCGCCAAAGGCCAAATCAGCTGCGTCGACAATCTCTAGAAACCCTTCCACTAAGAACCACAATCATCCTAGCTCGTCAAAGCGGTAGGAAGTGCAGGGCCCGCCTCAAAAAGGAACGTCGCACGCTCGACACCGCTGCTTCGGCAAACAAACTTGGACAAGCACTTTCAGAAGCAACCAAACACCGGCGCCGATACTCCCTCCAGATCACCTGCTCAATCCTCCATCCACACTCCCAAGTCCAAGATCGTTCAATCGATTGCGACAGATTCTCCGGAGGTTATTCCCTCCAACGTTGTCCGCCGCACCGCACGATCGCCTTCGCCTACCGTTACAGCAAAGCCCGGCCTGGCCTCCAGCGCAAGCAGCATGGGCTCGCTCGAAACTCAAATGGAAAGGACCGGTCTAGTTATTTTCGCCAATCGTTCCGCAACGGACTAGGGCCACCTTACCGGCATAATCAAGCTTCGGTCCCTCAAAAATTTGCGGTTGAATCATCACGCGTGAGTTCAATACACATAGATCCCCATATTATTGTCACAAACAAGCATCCCCCGGCTGGTACTTCTCATCTCTCGAATACTCTTCATTGAAACTAATTCAACTAATCGTCCTTTTTGTCTCTTGGACATACAGCCACAGCTGAGGAAGCCGCAGAATATTTGCTCAACAGATCCGAATTCAAGATAGTCGGCCTCAAGTCTCGCACAACAGCGTCGAACGGGCGAGTACATTATTCGATACAATACGGTGATGGCCATACACGCGAAGTGAAGCCTTCGGAGGTCTTAGATTATGTCTCGGCTACAGAGTTGGAAGAATTCGAAAACAAGTGCTTCGCAACAACGAGAATATGGAGACTGATTATTATCTGAAGCATGAAGGCGGGGTGTCGACCGGAGGAACCATGGCGCTTCTCGACAGAAAATCGTCGGCCAGCAAGTACATTGTAGAGCTAACGAACTCCGGAGAGGAAGACGCATTCTCTTCTGATGCCGCGGTGGGATGACAGCGATCCAGACGACGACTCATACAAACCTTCAGGAGGAGCACTAGGACCTGTGAAAGACGGCGAAGAAGGAGAGCCCGGCAGACACCAACCATCCAGTTTACAGCTTTCTCCGATTCTGACTCGATGCAAGCGGGTTTGATACGAGCCCGTACGTCTCCGACAGCATGTTGGGGCAGAGAAATCATCAGCGGGCCGACCCAAATCCGAAGCTAGATCAAATACGTATCTAACTACGGATGGTGTGCTCAAGAAGAAACGCGGCCGACTTTCGGGGCACTTAATACAAATCGGACCGAAGCAAAGACGCGGAAAGAGCGGTTACTCGTCGGCAGATGGAAATCCTGTCCAGGGAAGAAGCGAGGTCCTGGACGGCCACTGGTTTCACTCCCAAGCGGCAGAGGAGAGAAGCGAGTCACCCATAAAGCAATATGAAATGATCGCAGAAATGCCGCTGGAAGATCCAATACCCGAGCCGATGCCAGATGTTCTGGATGAACAGCCTATCGCGCCCGCGGAAGAGGAATATGATGTGGAGGCGATTCTGGACTCAATAGTGCAGAATGAACACTTATTACCACGTTAAATGGGTGGGTTACGACGACCCCGTCGACTATACTTGGGAGCCAGCGATCGGCTAGACAACGCCACAGAAGTTATCGAGGAGTTTGAGAGGAGGAATAAGACTAAAATCGCGTCCAAAGAGCAAGGTTTCAACAGGTGCCAATGACGCAAATGACATGAATTATTTTTTTTTTTTCGGAGTTTAATGACATTGTTTTTCGTGTAAACAAGATATATTTATTTCTTCCCACCATATACATTATCATCATTCACTGTCTTCCCAATATCTCATTTCCCAAAACGTATCAAGAGGCGATATTTTTCCCATGTCGGTTTTGTAACCTGACCTTTTCCTCTTCAATTCTTTTGCCCTTCTTCCTCAAATCAGCGTCACGGTTTTTGCTTCTCTCATCAGTTGTTACGAACTTCACGACATAGAAGTTGCTTTTTTGTCTTTTTTTCTTTTTTTTTTTCACCCAAGGGATCTGTAGTACATGGCGTTGGTCTTTTCTTTCCTTTTAGCAAACGCTGCTACTTACCGCTTCGCATTCTTCGTTATTTTCTTTGTAAAATATATTCAATTCCAAGTGACTGGCATGAGAATGACTTTAAAATAATGGCTGCTTTTCTACTTTTCTGCCATTCCTGCTATCTCAGCAATCTCGTCATCCTCGTTAAGGTACTCGCTGCTTGCCGGCAGTTTTCAACTACTTAACTAGCTTTTTTCTTGCAGTAGTAGTACAGATCACAGCGATGTTTTTTTTTTTTTTTTTTTTTTTTTTCCTAATATTTATTTCCCACTTAGTACGAAAAGCATGGCCGACGACAGTCGTCAAAAATAAATAATAATAAACAATTTATTCGTAAATAATCGATGGTTACTGTAAGTACTTATCTCTACTCTCGATCTGATATATCTATCCTGCTCTCGTTTTGTGCCCTTCTACACGATCTAAACAAAAAACACCATCGCCCCTTCTGCTCATGATTGCGAAAACCGCAGCTGAGAGACATTCCTTGTGTCGGCGTCGCTGATTCTTTTTTTTTTTTTTTTAATATCAAATCGTTGCCCCTTCGAATATCAGATTAAATTTGAAGGAAAGTTGTCCCGTACAAGCAAGCCGTCTAACGCCCCCCCCCCCCCGTGTTCCAACGAGGACGCAACGGGGAGGCGAAGATGTAGCTACTTCGTCTCTCTACAACAATACTAATACTTTTTTCTTCTTTTTCTCTTACACAACAGGGTGCGTCCATTCTTTTATCCGTTTTACACGAGACAAACCGTTCTATAAATGGCCAGCGTTTCTAACGAACGTCTAGGCCCGTTCCAGTCGTACCTCCGCCGGCACGGCCTCCGCACCACTACGTCAGGCACCGGCGGCGGTTCTCGCAGCCGGAAGCCTCACCAGGCCGCCGCCGCCGGACCCCGAAGACGCGGACCCGGAGCACACCAGCTGCATCCTCGGCCAGATATACCAGAAGGTCCACCGCGACGACGAGTTCAGCCGAAGGAAGTCCAGGCCGAGCTCGTGGAGGAGTTCAAGCTCGCATAGCCGCGGAAGACAAGCGCGCTGCTCACCGCGTGCGTAAGCTGAACAAAGGCATCCGCCGGGACGAGTTCGAAGCGCAGAGGCTCCGGTTGAAGATCCGGCAGTACCAGCGTGATACGTTTGAGGAGCTTGTCGGTTACGTCGACGAGCATTCTGACGAGTACGAGGTGAAGATACATAAGGCGGATAAAAGTGCGGAAATTAGAGGAGAAGTGACGAAGTGGAGGGTAAAGCTAGGAAAGAGGGATAAGAAGGCTTAAGGAAGAAAGGAAGGCGATAAGAGTTTACGTCCGCCACGACGCGAGGCTGAGCGAGCTCGATACGAGATCAAGAACGCTACGAGGCAGGCGCAGGTCGGCGTCGAGAGGAAGACGACGCTGAGGAAGCATAACCGCAATCACGGGTGGATTTGAGTTTGAAGCTGCTGAGTGTTCAAGGTACAAAAAATCAAGCTTGTATTCCATTGCATAGTTGAGACTTTAAGCTACGAATCTGATGCAATCGTGAATAGTCACTCTACGGCGAACACTTCGAGGAAAGGAAGAGGAAGAACGAAATCAAAGCAGGCGTCTGTCTTTCCCTGCACCTATAGAGGATCCTGTGGACCCAAATCAGTTGAACAACGCTTTGGAGAACTACCTTTCGATAACGAGTCTCCAGTTCCCCGTTCTCCTCAGGCGTGCCGCCGTCACGAAAACCGTTAGCTTCGATCTAAAGTCTGCGAGGATCAACGCTCCCTAGCTTACCTGAACAGGAATCGGAGGGCTCAGATTTGGTTTCCTGACTCCGTCTCCTTCGTTTAGGCGCAAGTCCGAGGGTTCACAAATTGAGAAACCTTGGGCTTCACCAGCTGCTCCACGTAGGAAAAGCTCGCTCGGAGACGAACCTCCCTAGAGTCTTTTCGACAACGCCGCTCGCCACGTAACAGAGGTGATCCAAGGGAGTCTCCCTCCTGACAAGACCGAAGCTGTTGCCGGAGTGGTGGAAACAGTATCGCCTGGGTCTCAGTCTCCTAATATCGTGCCAAAGACGAGCTAGATCTTCCCAAACTTCCTCCAAAGGTTGTTCCCAAAACCCCACCACCACTGTTTCCAATTTTCGCTTATCAGAAGTTCATCGAAGGACCGACAGTAGAAGCTTTGATCAACGATAAGGTTACTGCAGCGTTTAGCGACGTCTCCCAAGCCATCAAAGATAAAGTTGCGGAGACCATCGATAGGAAGACTTCGGATCTTATCGAAGGCAGCATTGCGAGGACCCTCGGCAAGGACCTGCCTCCGCTTTCAAGGCGTGTTTCTCAGAATTCGTCGCGTCGAGACACGAGCGCGCCTATCTCTAGGGTACCATCAAAGGCGGATCCCCATCAGACACGGCAGTCGCGATATCCCTGAGATTGAAGTCTCCCACTTCCTGGATCTCTAGAAAAGGGACGAGATCCTACTATTCGAATCCTTTAGCGAAAGCCCCTGTTGAGTTGTTAAAACTGCAAGTCGTACCAACAAGAGGTTCCCCTTCATTGAACAGCATCGTTACAACAAGCTCAACCACCACCTGGTTGTCTAAAGCTTCTGCTTCCGGCGCGCCGCCGACTCGCCATAGAAAACGACCGAAACCTTCGAGAGGTTTTGCCAACTTTGACGACAGATCCCACCCCAACAGATCGCGCCGCTGAAGTCACTTCGGACAACGAGACCGAAGAAGTACGCGTGATCTCGCGCGTCGCGTCGGTACTATCGACCGGAACGTTCGGTCCATCTTTGCCTAAATCTAAATCCTTCAAGAAATCCATCTCGGAGGCAAACTTAGCTGCTAAGGTGAGGAAGGACAGTCAGAAGCGTACCAGCGATTGGGTATCGGCTTCAGAGCCCAATTTGACGCAAGCAGCTGACGAGTCCGAAGTGAATACTGCTCCTTCGGTTACGGAATCGCCTACGTCTTCGAGGGCTCGGAAGTTCCAGCGTATCGTCACCGAAAGAAGGAAACCGGCAGATATACCATCTCAAGACACACTGCTGACGTTGAGCACCAAGATCCCCGGAGGTGAATACTGCCGATACACCAGCTTCAGGATCGCCAGAAACAAGTACTGCCGAAATTCAAGCTCCAGGATCCCCGAAAGAAATACCGACGTTCAGCTATCAGGATCATTAAAAGCAAGTACTGCAGAGATCCAGGATCCAGAATTATCAACAGGCACAGAAGACGCTCCAACAGAATTACCACCTAAAGAGACCGTTGTAGCGATTGATTTGGACAATTCAGACGCATTTTTTCTTCCTCTTCTGAAGATTTTCCTGTAGGGAAAATTGTGATTGAAGAAGTTAAGAGGTTCTTAGACAGCGCTTCTTCAATTAGCCGAGAAGTTCTATAAATCCGGAAGCAAGCGACTCTTCTTCTTCGTCGTCTTCTTCAGATTCGGATCAAGAGCCAAGTACTCAACAACCTCCGGACAGTACTGTACCTACCGTCGTCTTTCTACTCAGCAATTGTAAACTACTAAAAAGGGTTCCTGGGTCATTTACGTCTAGCGATTTGCAACCTGATAGTTCTATTCTTGAACTATTTTATCCTTCCTCCTCGTACATACTTGTTCACTTTAGGACACCGCTATGCAAGCGACGACAATGAGATTATCTGCGCATGAGGTAGTTTTGCTCTTGTATGATATTTATAATTATGAATTATTAATATATAATAGACTAACGTTGGGGCACAAGGTCCATTTCTTCAGCTTTTCTTCGTCGATTGCCGTCCTATTCTAAGAATTGTTTCTTCTTTGTCTCTTGGTCTCTTATATAGTGTTATTACTTACATTTCGTACAAGGAACGCAGACATGGTTTACAAACTTCAGAAGCCTAGGCAATGTGCCCTTGGCCCCATACATCCTATGGATTACAACCAACCCATGCCTGTCAGGGATATTTACTGGGCTGGCTACCCCCGGAATCATCTCCCCAAGTTTCAGCTACCTAACCACGAGGAGCAACTGGATAGAGCGGGAGGGCTGAAACGACGTTGGTGAAGTGTAGCGGACCTGAAGCTGCAAGTGGAATCTGTATACCTTTCCAGATTATACAGCGCGGGATCAGAACACGACTGCCTTGTACTGCAGAGATTACCGAGGGAGACGCACACGCCCCAATCGCACCTCCAAGATCTCCCTACGAATCGTAATTTCCAGCCTTCGTACAGTAATACCGCAGATGACGCTGCGAAGAAGTTTACCCCTTCGCTCATACCTGATGTGGAATATTACATGCCAGTCCCCCGGCCACCTCGTCCACCACCGAAGGCGCCGTCTTCTAGGAATTTCATCCTCTGTATCCCGTTCCTGAATCGTCAGAAGAGAGTCTCCTGCCTACAATTTCAAGCAGGGTCTATTCGAGAGGAAACCGAGGACGGCGCCTAGGAAAGTAGCGAATGGCAGGCTAACCGGGTTCTCTCAGAAGTTGCTACCGGTGGTAGAGCAAATTCAACAGAAGCAGGAAGAACACAGTCCGAAGGTGCAGTCAACAGCCGCCACTCATAATACTACCCTGTCGTTGGAAAGGCCACGAGGTTGCTGCTCCAGCCAATGAGAACGTCGGATCGGTCCAAGAGCGAATAACAGCAGCATCGGACAAAAAGGGCGAAGAGTTATTAAACGAAAGCGAATCGTATGCATCCTCGGACGAAAAGAGTTGGGTGAAGGAGAAGGTTCCTACTCCGTTGCTGCTTGTTATTGACGACGACGATTTTCGGAGGGGTACTACGTCCGATGCGAGTCGGTCGCCGAGTTTGAATAAAGCGTTTTGGCTTCGGCTGATAGACTGCTTCGGATAATAAAGAGCAACAGCAGCACGTTGTCCGTTCCGCGACTCCGGTGCCTTTTGGAGGGATGCGGATGCGGAAATGGTGGAGGATGTTCCATCGACGGATCGCACGACGGCACGTGCCGGTCTAGGACGGAAGAGTGGCTGGAAGGGATTGTTCATGCGCAGCCGCCGGAGGACTGGCAAGAGGAAAGATCTAACGATGTTTCGGTTTCACGGCGGGAGTACCCTAACGAGGGTCCGTGGTTCATGATAATACCTCACATTCACCTGCGAGAAAGGTTGCTATTTTATGTGATGATGATGGTGGTAGTAGCGACACGCACGCACACGTTCGCACTCCAGAAACAGACGGCGCAAACTCGATTGGTCTCAATCAACATCGCAAGCAGAAAAACAGCGAGCGGTTCCAGAACGAGCGAAGGAACAATTGCATCAAGCACACGGCCGCGGTCACGAAGAGGAGCAGGAACAGCGTAGGCAGCGGAGGAAATCGATGGGGTGGTAGACTATGACGTCTCTTTTTCATGGTTCTCTTGAGTTTTGCGCCTTTTTCTTCGTATTCTTCGCAGTTTTACGGAGTTTCCTTGATGTTTCTGTTGTCATTATAGCATTATACTTCTTGTTACTCAGTGTCTGCTTCTGCTTCATAGACTTTTCTACTTATTCTCTAAAAAAGCCTTTCATTCAATAATATTCTATTCACGGTATAAGCGACTGTCGCTTCTTAGTGAGATGGTTGTTTAAGAGGAGGGTTGGAAAAAAGTTATTTGTAGGACACTGCTAGAGCGCGCTTCTGACGCATTGTTGTTGCAAAAGGTTCGTGAAATCGTACGATGGCGTTTTTGACTGTCTCTTTTTCGTACATTCGGGTAGTACAAAAAAAGACATAATCAAGACGCTATTACAAATAATAATACAACAAACGAAACAAATAATATCCTACTGGTATAAAAGCTACAATAGTAGGACTTATTCTCTGCCACCTTGTATTTCTTCATATAACAATGTTGCTCTTCCTCTTCCTTCAACAGTAAACAGTCGGGTCCTCGCAAAACTATTCTTACAGCCTTATCTCTGATAGGCTCTCGTGGAAGCTCGTTGCTTTTTTTTGGTTCATCTCTTGCCTTCTGAGAATCACCCACACTAAATCCATGTCCCTGCAGAACGCCCGGGCGGCTAAACCTCTGGACCACTTATTTTAAAGCTGCGAGATTTGTGAGCGAGGTTGCTTTTTTTCCAAATTTTGGTGCAAATTTCGATCCGGTCCGGCTTTTGTAAGGGCGCTAGGAAACTGTTCCTGAGTGGACGAGGTAAAATAACAATATTTCGTATGTACAAAGCAAAACCCACCCATCGGGGAAGTGAGATGTATTTTTTTGGTTCTTTGATGGGATCAGCTTGATTGATTTGATTTTTTTCTTCTTTAATATCGGAGGTTCTTTCTCTCCGCTTAAAATGGAAGGATGATTAGGGGAGAAAAAATGGGCTCGAAAGGGTATCGAGCTCAAATCATGGACCTAGAAAGCAAGTTGCACATACGGTGCTCTCGCACTTGTCAGTGGTGGAAAGAGAAACTCTCCCTATAAGCGGTAGTTTCGAATAGATCTTTTTGAGATATCCAGCGCGTAAAGAATAGTTAAAAAATGTCTTGACGGTTTATAGTACGGTATTACCTGCGTGAGGCACAGCCTTATCGACTAGGAGTCTGTAGGACCGGTTAAAGGAAAAAAATAATATAATAGGATAATATAATAAGATAATAAGTAATGAAATGAATCAGTGACGACCTGCGTCTGCTTTCTTCAACCGAACTGGTAAAAGGAAAATGAAGGACCGATTCAAGAAAAAAGATGTGATCACATCCTCAAACGGTGATTTCGGTATCAAGATATTAATATTTATGTTTTGCCTTACTCCAGGATCAATTTTGGACCCTGCGTATTCCCCCCGCGCAAGCTATTTCTGTGGTTTCTGGGAGTTTCTTTTTGAATTATATTTCGATGTGAAGGGACGTAGAATCGCAAGCATTTTCTGTAAGAGGGCCCCGTCCTGTTCCGCCCAGTTTTATAGCGCTGCACCGTAACGTAGAGCAGAGCGATACTGGTGCATGATCCCCCTAGCTGATGGTTTAAACGGTTGGAGATGGGTTAACTTTCGAATCAGAAGGAAGCTTTTTTAGCTCAAAAAAAAGCCCCCGCTTTAGCAGTGCTGTAAAAAGGGTGAGTGGGGGGAAGATTCCTTTGAGAAAAAGAAATTCCTGCTTGCTTCTCGTTTAACCCTTGCTGGGATTGGACTTCCGGGACTTGCAGACTTTTTTTAAGTAGAGTACAGGCGGCCGGAGGAGGGGTTCAACGAACCCATGTAACTTTGCTCCTGAGCACTCTCATTCGACCGTGAAGGGTAGCTGAACCTGGGCTATGGGGGCTAAAATAAGAGAAGGAAAAAAAAAAAAAAAAGACAACCGTTCACAGCCTGCAACCTGCGCAAAGCGATGGGATCGTTAGTGATTAATTGTAACGCAGCGACAAAAAAAGAAAGTGGGGAATTTCTTTTTAATCCTAAAGAAAAAATTGCGGGAAGGGGTGAGGGAGGAGAAGGGACGAATAGATTGAAGGGACTTTATAATAGGATAATTATTGTAATATAGCTCACCACTCTTGGATGAAAAAAAAAAAATTCCAATTATGTCCCTGAGGTCCTCTTCTTTTCTTCTTCCTTTTTTCTTCTCTTTCTTTTTCTCTCTTCTCTTTTTCTTCTTTCCTTCATTCTGCGATTCTGATCTCATATATTATTCATTTTTATATCATTTATATTTGATAATCGCAGTGGAGCTTGCGATCTTTCTATTCTCTTCGTCCGCCTCCGTTTCGACTTACCACGGGATCCCCTTGTAGGCACCTCCCCCGTACACATTAACACCTCGCTTTATCCATCCCTCTCCTTCGCCTTTTGACGGTCATCTTCGAAGCGCGGAGTCCAGCGGTAAGTTCTTATTTTTTCGATCTTGATATTGCGCGCGTGGAAAGAGAGTAGTACCTTGTACTCTTGCACTTTACATTCATAGAGAAAATTCCTTGGGGAAGCTGCGTCGCTAATAACAATAATTAAAAAAAAAAAAAAAAAAAAGACACCTGCTATTCCATAGTATTATTTTATTTATTTTTCAACGGCCCACAGAACCAACCCAACAATATAACTATCACGAACACTTCTATGCCTGTACACACAACACTACACCACACAGCTACCATTAGTACCTGTAGTAAGCGCAGATTCTGCTTCATGATGTTATATATTGGATATTACTCCCCTTATTTTAGATAATACTATTGTATGATCATTGGCGGTTTATTTAAATATACCCCAATATCTTCTGATCATTTCGAATCCCTGCAAACTTCTTGTCGTTAGCAAGTTCGCTGCTTGTCCCCTTCATCTATTAATAATTATACACCTTCTTGTGCTCCTTCTTTCCGTCCTTTGCTGCTGAGCATATCGGCCTTTTAGATTGTTATTTCTTCTCTCTTTCTTTCCTGTGAATATTATCCTGTTATCCTCAAATGTTTCTCTCAATCCAACGACTTAAGTAGACTTTCCCTTGTTCTGTTTAACTTCCCTAATCGCATGAGCCATTGTTCATTTTTAGCTATCGCGCATAGCTCCAAGCCCCCAATTTCAACCAAACCATCC
>AZLU01000017.1:230539-291657 GCA_002224055.1 Pezizomycotina sp. ARF18 | reverse complement strand
AAAATTTATAAGTAATAAATAATTGGGAAAGAGAGAGAAAAGAAAGAACAATGTCGCACTTCCAATCCCTGTCAGCGCCTTTCGTTGATGCCCACCTCGCTCTGCCAATACTTCTTCTAATCCTCACCATCCCCTTCTTCCTCTTCCTCTCCTTCATCATCCGTTCTTTCATCTTCTCCTCAGTCCATTACCGCAGCATAGCTCCACCGTCCCAGTTCCAACCTCTAAGCCCTGGTATCCGGCCAGCATATCGTCACCCGCCTCGAGCGTTTTAACAAGCCAGAAAACCTCGAATTCGAAGAAGGCCGCAGGAGGCCTTGGCAGCACAGAAACTCGCCCTTGCTCCCCCCGAAATCAGCAGGAGTTTGAAAAGGGCGACGTTGGGTGGGACGAAGGCGTGTTTCCCAACGAGAAAGGTCCGCGCCAGATACGCAGCAATTTTACGCTCAGGGACGAAACCCTTGGAGCAGCAGCGGCAGCGGCGGCAAGCAGGGGAAGGAGCCCATCAGAATTCGAGTGCAGTCATAGACGACCACGACTCTGAGTATACCCATACCGCAGCTCGTAACCAGCACAGAACAACACCCCCGCCAAGGAAAGCACCAGCAGAGGGAGGAGACCAAAATAGCTTTGAAGTAGTTGCCCCTCCATTCCGCCACGTCACCAGCGCAGACGTCAGAGACGTCCCAGTCGTCGGATACGGCGGAATATATTTCCTCGAAACCTGGTTTCCAAAGATCGTTACGGAATCGAGTAACGAATCGTCCCTCGCAATTCCAGCCCCACCAGAGATCCGGCTCTGCTGCCAGCACATCTAGCACGAGCAGCGTAAAAAGGTCACCAATACCCAGACTGCTGGCCAAGCGTTTAAACCAATGCAGTCAGTCCCCGAGTCGTCGTGGCCAGAGAACAGGCCCTCCGTTCCGACAGGCCATTTCACCAGACCTTAAATCTTCCACAAACCTCCCCCGACAGACCCCACGATCCTCATCCATCGACTCCGCAATTTCCCATCTCACCGGTTCCGGTAACAACGGTCACGTACCGAGTTCTCCTGAGGAGATAGCACAGCTTATCGAATCGGCAGGATCAGCTGAAACACTTATTCGCACATTTACTCAAAGACAAAGCTCAGGCAGCGTCTCAGAACGCCCAGCTTTGGAGACTCGTTGATAAGCAACGGTCTATGATCCTGATCTCAAACAGGGATCTTGAGAAGGCTATGAAAGATAAAGAGAATATCGCAAGAAGCTAAAGATTACGCATCCGCCGTCCGCCGGTTCCCGGATCCACCACCATGAATTCCAGAACCGCTGCCGATTCTCCACGCCTAGTGAGGAGCACTCGCCAAATGATACTAAGAGTAACAGCAGTGTACGCACAGAGATGCGGGCCGCGCTTCGCCACTTCGGGTTTCGACGAACTATTGCACCGTACCCGATAACCCCCCCGTCGAATTCCGACCAAATTTCCTCGATCCGCGCCGCAATCGAGGAACGCATGCCAGAACCAGCACAGCACATTGCCGAGCTGAAGCCAGCTTCCGTCACCAGCCCAGGAAATCGAATTCTAGCGACGAAGCCGAACCGTCAGAACCCAAGGCCGAGGTCGACGCCAAAAGCTGGATTCTCGAGAAAACACGTACCAGCCCACTACAACTCCGAAGCAGTCGCAGGCACCGTCTTGAAAGAGCAGCCTAAGGATCCAGGTAAAATTTTCCTTCTTTCCAATCATCCTTTCATTAATCTGATTTCTGCTTGGATTGATCCATCCGGATCTGGAAATAAGTCTGATGATTCTCGCTTACACTTTACTTATTTCAAATATAGAACGACGAAAACAGCGAGGACCGTGGTCGCAGCGTAACCGTGAGATGGTGACGAAGATGGTGGTCTTCTTTCTCCACGCATGCCTCTTTCCCCTCGTCCGGTTCCTGATGCAGATAACATCAAATCTACTGTTGTGACCGTCACGAGCCCAGGAGCCACTAGACGCCCAGGTGATTCGCTTCAAGAGCCCTGGACTTTCTGGATCCTACGGTCTCCATCTAGTCCTAGGCCGGTCGACAGACCTCCAATGTCTCCCATGTTTTCCCCACGGAGACCTAGGAGTCCTACCTGCAAGGCGCTGCTGGCCCCGCCTCACCTTCTTTTGCGCCGTGATTTCATGGGTTTGCCGCAATCCCCTCGTGGTGGTTTCCCTGGAGGTGTTCCGACGAATGCCCCACTCAGTCCTCGCATGATTTCGCCGCAAGCCAGAGGTTTGGCGTGCTCCATTGAAGCCCCCGTATGATCTCCCTCAAGAACCAACGGAGCTTACTCGCCCAAAGTATCGCCTGAAGCCGGTGGTACGATTGCGGAACAGCTCATGGGTAACTCGCCCCCTCTCACCGCCTTGACAAAAGAGATTAAGGTCGAAGACAAGCCTCCGGTTCCTTTCATCCAGAAGGAAGAAAACGCGGAGGGTCCTGCTCCGTCTCTCAAAGACAAAGCTCCACCGAAGCTTCTCGTTGTTCTCCTGCTCTGCAGACAATCGATCCCAAGGTGCTTTCCACGCGTCTGCGCTTGGTGAAGACCGTCGAGAACCCCAAGGGTAAGGAACAGCTGTACTTCACGATGGCTATCTGCTCCCGTAACAACGGTGCCGAGCTTTGGAGAATTGAGAAGGATGTCCCGTCTGTCAACGCCGTTGACGCGAAGATGCGGCAATTTGCGAACCCGAAGACCTTCACGGCTAGGCTGCCCGAGAAGTCTCTCTTCACATCACATGCGCCTGCTCGCGTAGACGCACGAAAGATCGCTATCGAAGACTACTTCGCGTCCATTCTGAACATCTTCCCTCTCGACGATCGGGCTGGACATGCGCTCTGCGAATATATCTCGTCCGATGTCCTCGACCCTGCCGGTAACGATAGCGGAAGCATCAAGGAGGGTAGTTCAGTTCCAAGGGCACTACCGGAGCTAAAGTCGGCCCAACGGTAATTGAATAAGAAGGTTATCTCACCAAGCGTGGTAAGAACTTTGGTGGCTGGAAAGCTCGCTACTTTGTCCTCGACGGTCCGGTTCTGAGATACTTTGAAACCCCCGGAGGCGCCCACCTCGGGTCCATCAAGCTGCACCAGGCCCAGATTGGCAAGCAGTCTAGCAGCTCACCTCGGCCAGATGCTGGCGAGGAAGCCAACGGCGATACCAGTACAGGCACGCTTTCCTCATCCTCGAGCCCAAGCGCAAGGACTCTGGCAGTCATGTCAGGCACGTCCTATGCGCTGAAAGCGATACGAGAGAGACGAATGGGTTGATTGCCTAATGCAATACATTGGGTCTCCAAGGAAGATGGCTCCGACAAGGATGAGAACAAGAAGGGAAAAGAAAGGAAAGAAGGACAAGAAGAAGAAGAAGAGAAAGAGAAAGAGAAGGACGACGACGCCTCGAGCATCTCTAGCAGCGTTCGCGGTGTAGCCTATGATGATACCGTCGCCGGCGAAGCCCCGCCGTGGCCCTACTCCTATCGACAGGAGCCGCCACACTCCTTCCCCTCCTCAGGTCAGCAAGGGAACAAGGCCTCAATCTCCGGCCCTTCTAACGGTAACGTAATCACCGATGCCGTTAGCTGGGGAAGCAAGCTGGCGGACAAGAACAAGAAAAAGGAATCTGGGGTTTCAGAGCGAGAGGCTCTTCCCCGGCTGCGTCGGGTAACCACAGTGCTTCGTCATCACAGTCACAGGGCGGTGCCCCCAACCGTCTAAGATACCTGCAAACAGGAGCGTGTTCGGATCTTCGCTTAACGAAGCCGTCGAGCTGAGCCGACCCATCGGTGTCGACTTGCCGATCCCTTCCGTCGTCTACCGATCGATAGAATACTTGGACGCTAAGAACGCCATCCGGGAAGAAGGTATCTTCCGCCTCAGCGGCTCGAACACGACGATCAAGGCCCTCCGCGAGCGCTTCAACACCGAGTCCGACGTCAACCTCCTCTCCGATTCCGAGTACCACGACGTCCACGCCGTTGCGGGTTTACTAAACTGTACCTGCGCGAGCTGCCTACCACCGTCCTCACGCGCGACATGCACGGTGACTTCGTTGCCGTGCTCGAGAGTGAGGACCGCCTGAAGCGCGTCCATGACCTGAACGGCCTCGTCCACAAGCTACCCGTCGAAAACTTCACCCTCCTGAAGATCCTAGCGAGCCACCTCCTCACCGTCGTCGAGAACGCCGACATCAACAAGATGACCGTCCGCAACGTCGGCATCGTATTTTCTCCCACCCTCAACATCCCCGCGGGCGTCTTCTCCCTGTTCCTACTCGAGTACTCGTCCATCTTCTTCCGCCCCGGCGAGGAAGGTTACGAGAGCCCGTTGTTATCGAGAACGTGACGGAGCAGACGATCCACCACCACGGCCACTCGGATCGGCACAGGCCGTCGGCTTACCACGACCCCCCGCAAGATGGCGTTCGACATCTCGCCGTCCGCCGAGGAGAAGAGGAGGGAGGACCAGCAGAAGTTCCGCGCGCTGATGGAGAACAGGGAGGTCGCCGCGGAAGACCGTCTGGCCGTCGGCGGTAACAATAACTTAACGCTCGGTGTACCCGACCAGAAGAAGAAGAAGAGGGAGAGCGCGATGTTGGGCATCTTCAGCTCCAGCAAGCAGGCTGAGTACAAGAAGAAGGAACACGAATGAGTCGTGAGTAAACCCTTGCCTCCCATTTTTCAATGCTTTTTAGACTTGAGAAGATATATAGTTGCTAACTGCCTTTTTTTTTTTTTTTTTTTTTTTATATAGCAACCCGTACGATGATGATATGGACATCTACGACTAAAACTAAGAATGAAAGGAATCCAAAGCCCTTTTTTGCTTTAGCTTTTATATATTTATATAAAATACCCGCTTTATATTGGAGATCGACTTCGTTTTTTATTACACATACCGAACCGACCTTTGATGATTCTAACCTTTTGTTTTCTCACGACAACTACTTTTGTACTTAATCTTGCTTCTTGAATTTCTTGAAAAACGTCTTTTTTGTTGCGGGTTTTGTTTTTGTTTTCTTCACGACCTGTTCATATTTTTGACTTTTTTTTGCAAAGCATTTTCTCTTTTCTTGTTTTTCGTTTCATAGCTGCCATCTTGATACTCCTCATTGTCGTCATTTCCTTTTTTATTTTTTGAAATATCAATCAGATATTGCTTATTCTTGTAGGTACACCAAAAATGAATTATGTACATACTACTTTTTCAACACTAAAAATAATTTGTTTGAAGGATATTTATTGTTTTAAGGCTATAATCAGTAGTTTTATATATATATATATATATATATATTATGTTTTCTTGAGAAAAGTCCTTTCAGGCTAGTTGTTGCAATGTTTTTCATGAATAGCTAGCCATATAATCCCGCAACTGCCATTATGATCTCTTCACGCACCAGGCTAGCTAAATGGATGTAAACAAAACAATCCCGTTAAGCGGATTATAAGCTGATGAAAAGGTTATATCAAGCACATCACCCATCGTGCAAAAAATACAATTAATTTACATATAAAAAGACGACTGCAACGGAGATATATGTGCCCGTTTTTATTTTTATTTATTTTGTATGTACAGGATGAGTAAGTAGGGTATGTGCAAAAAAAAAAAAAAAAAAAAAAAGGGATTCACAGATATATTTTATATTCAAAATATCAAGAAAGAGGAAAGGCTAAGAGAACAGGAAGTAGGAAAGAGTAGCTAAATAACCCCGGAAAAGTACAAAAAAGTGAAACGCCAGTGAAGTATGTCTGATGGAAAAGGGTTTTACATGATTCGCTCGAAATAGTATCTATAATAATTTCAGCTTGAAGAGAAAAAACAAATGAAGTTGAGAGGAAGAGAAAGACGCAGCTGAATATAGCACCGTCGCCTATCTTTTTTGTATATGACGGAAAAAAAATATATATCACCTCGAATAAAGATGATTGAACAGAACCTTGAAGCGATTCTTTTGCAAATCCGTTTTCTTCCCCAAATGATAAGAGCGATGATTTAACAGAAGTAAAACAGTATGTGCTTTCCGGCTCGCTGAATAGAACATCCCATCGCGCACCAGTGATAACAGCCTTCTTTTCTTTCTTTTCTTTAAGGCCATACCAAAGAGATTTTCTTCGAAATCTTTGGGGGAGATTATTTTGGAGGAAAAGAAAGGGAAAATAGAAAAATAGATTTCAACGGCTAATGATGATACAGGCCAGCCTCGTGGGCTCCCGGGGAATCTGTTTCCTGGTGCTTGGCGGAGGAATATTTCTGACGGAAGGTGCTGACAGCTGGAATATCTCCCTTGAACCTACGAAACAAAAGAAGAGTGTCGTGTTAGCAATTTGCAGCTACCTGTTGACAGATAAGAGAACATTGGAAACATTTTGGAATGAAAAGCTTCGAAGCATATGAGGAAAAGAGAAAAAGTAGTTGATATTTAAAGACGAACCTTCTCTCTGTTGTCTTATAAGGACCAGGTGTAAGCTCGATAAGAGTGTGGAGGGGAATTTCCATCCACGGGAGCGATCCTGCGGGGTATTCATCAGATAGGCGTAGAGGCAGCGAATGACAGCCTGGTGCGTAACTATCAGGATGTGTTCCTCCCTCTCCAGCTCATGATGATCGGTTCCAGACGGGTGACAACGTCCTCGTACGATTCACCACCACGATATCGATAATGATACCTAGGATCAGGTTTCGTTAGCGCATAAAATTCAATTACAGACATTCTATGATAAATGTGGAAAAGGACCATACTTGTCGTCATCGCGATGTTTGAAGTCCTCCGGGTAGATGCGTTCGATCTCCTCGTACGTCATGCTATCGCAAACGCCAGACTCGAGCTCGTCAAGGGCTTTCCACTCCTTCTTGGGGTACGGCAGGTGCTGGGCCGTCTGGATAGTCCTCTTGAGTGTACTCGTCCAAACCTTAATCGGAGCATCCCCAGCGTGCTGCATGACAAGACTGGGAAGCTTGCGAGCGTACTCCTGCCTCTGGGCGACAGGTCAGCATCGCCACCAATCTTTCCCCACAAATTGAACATTGATTCGCCGTGCTAGGTGGGAAAATACGATGGGCCCGTTAGAAAGTGTTACGAAACAAGGCATGAAATAATACGAAACTCGAGATCAAGATCGAACAATATGGGAATACAATAAACATTTTCAAAAGGAGAAAAGAAAATGTGACGCAAAGGGTATAAGAATTGAGTGGAAACTCACTCTGCTCAGATATATGGTTCGAGGTCGGATGTGCAGGTTTCTAACAAAGTAGACGACCCGGCTCAGAAGGTAATCATCAACGCGGTTGATGACGACCTGCGCCCCGACGTTGATAAGCTGGACGTAGCTATACTCCTTCTCTCCACCGAATCAATTGTTTTCGTAGAATTTGCGGTAGTTATTGATACGCTTCTGAAAGTCGGCAACGGCGTCATCCGGATCCATGTCCTTATAGTCGGGGCTCGTGGTCTTGACGTCGTAGATGTTCTGCAGGATGATACTTTCATCGTCGCAGCAGCTCTCGATGAACAGGGTCTTGCGTCCGGCCTTGTCGCAGAGATCTTTGATATACTGCGGCGTGCTTTGGTGGAGTTGGTTGCATCCAGGATCGCCACCGTCCCGTCCTCATTATCCAGCCAATTGAACATATCGCTGATTGCCGCCTCAGCCGCCTCCCTCCGGAGCTTCTCGCCTTCCTTATTCGACGCATCGAAGAAATCCGCGGTGGGGTGAGGGGTCGCATTGCGCCTGTAGCTGCCAACATTGAAATTTTTGGCGTTGATTGAAAGCCAGCGCAGGTATCTAACCACTAAACCCGATTTGGAACATGCGTTAGCTTGATAAGACTAGAAGAACGACTGAGGGGGTGTTAAAAATCATCGTTAGGGGCGGTAAATGGTCTTACGTACGTTTGCCGGATATCAGCGTTTTGCCGCGGGCAGGGAGGCCCACCATGACGATGCAGTATTTGTACTCGAAGTCCTGGTTCCATTCCCTATCTGTCAACTCATAAACCCTATCATATACGTAGACCTCGATGTTTGACTTCTTCTTCTCCTTCTTGAGGAGAAGCTTGAGCTCCTCAATGCTGAGGTCTGTGTTCGCTATCTTGGGCTCCATTTATTTGGAAAAGAGGGAAAAGTGTAGAAGACTTGATCTAGTAACTGTGAAGAAAAAGGCAATAGGAAGAAGGAGATCCTTGAATAGGGATGAAGGGCAATTTGATGTTTTCTTCTGTAACTGCTTGATCTCTTTCAAAGCAAAATGGAAAGATTGGATTGTGAACCTTCTTTCCTCTTGAATGGTAAAAGGGAGATGAGGATAGACCAAAAGACATAAAGCAGGAAGATTGGAGAATATGAAGAGAGGAAGAGGGAAAAGAAGGAAGGAAGAGTAAGTAGGAATGGAGCTGTGGCTATATTTCTATGAGCTTCCGCCGAGAGAATGCCAGCAGGTTTTCTTCCATTGTATTTCAAGTGGTAGATACGGGCTTTTGATATCGTGGTCACCACTGTGCACCTATACCAAAACAAAGGTACAGCTTACACAGCGCTGAGTCGTCCGTCGATGGGCACTGCCAAATCCGAAGACCTCTGAAAAAAAAAAAAAAAAAAAAAAAGGTTCAGTAGAGGAAACTGAGCTTCCACTTCCGCTTATAGCGGTATTCGTAATAATAATATATCGTTCAATCCTCTTTCTTTCTCTCTTTCTTCCTTTTACTCCACCTCCCAACCATTCTCAACGCAATCTTGCGAAAAGTCAAATTCTCCCAAGCCTTGCACTTCTCACGGCCATCATGCTTGCGCTCCTGTGAGTCCTGCAGAGCTTTGTTCTATATTCTCTTTGTCTAGAGGAGGTGCTGGTGCATGCCTACTTCCAACCAAGATAAAGGAACAATAGTCCTAGAGCGACCCATACCCAGGCTTGAGGATATAATGTGTGCGTATAGCGACGGCCTGGTGCACCAGGCTCGGACAGGCAAGCAAAACGCCGCCAGCCTTGTCGAACCAAGAGATTTGGACAGTAAATGCCCCAGGAAACCCTTCCGCAAGGAAGCGCAAAAGCAGAGCCTTCGTTCTCGTCAGGTTCGTTTAACTCTCTTCCTTCGAGCCATTGGCTGGTTTTATCTAGGTATTCTGCCTGAATTGCATCGCGGAGCTTTTGGAGTGCTAACTTTTCCTGACATCTGCTATTCCATCGATGTGCGGCGAAGAAAGTAGCATTGGGGAACGGAAGCGAAAACGAAAACGAAATGACTGGGAACCCCATTGGAAGCGAAGCTAGAACACAGAAACAAGGAACGCGTAGTTCCCAGGCACTTTCAAGCAAAACGAAGGTGGGATATATACCGGAGCATCGTTAACGATACCGCCCATGCCATCCTCCGGGTATGGCACCTGAGGCAGGGCTTCTCGCAGGTCTTGTACCGTCTTAATGGCGGCGAGTGATTTTTTCGACGACATTGCGACCGATTCTGCACGTTTTCTGTCGCAACCGAAGAGCAGATGTCAGCACTCGAAGCACTTTTGAGCTTGGAAGACAGCGCACCGTACGGAGGAATAGTCTACTATGGTCGCAGCGACAGGATATAAGGAATTGTTGACACTTGTTAGCTTTTAAGAATTATCGTGAGTGTTTTCCTTAAAGTTGAGTGAGGCTTTTTTAGTCCTTGGTTTTTTGGTTTTTTTTTTTTAAATTGGACGACAAGGACCGGGAAGCTTAAAAAAGAACAGTGGGAAAGAATGACGGCTTTAGCTTTTAGGTTCTGCTCCACTTCAACAGGCCAGATGCGGTTGAAAGTCAGCTGTGTCTAGTAACCTCGTTTCGGTAAACTGCCGGGATTCAAAGGGAGGAAAGGGAGGGCTTTTTCTCGACTCGAGGCGAACTCCCGAGCTCTGGGAGCGAAAGAAACCCCCGAAGCAGCGGTTGCACGAGGCATTGCTCAAGCTAGACAGCTTATGCGTTTTGCTGGGGCTTTGCGGGCAGGGATACTCCCTCCCACCTTTCCGATTCAGCGGGTAGCAAGCAGAAGCAGCAGAAAGCTGCTGTGCTATATGGGAGCCCTACCAGGGCAGAGAAAGGCAAGCTTTGATCTTGCGAGTTGGATATGCATTGTGACGCACCTTATAGCACCCAGCTTCGGGTGTGCTTTCGTGAACAGGCAAGTTCTTACCAGTCCTTTGTCCCTATTGATATATTTATACTTATAGATAATGAAGAGGAGTAATTTCTTGCCTTACTGATTAAGGAAGTTTGTGATGTTGGCAATGTTGTTCGGTTCGAGTTTTATGAGAAGATGAAATCAAGTCAAAGCTTATGAGGGCTGAAGCTTTTGCTCACGAAACTCACCGCGGTTGAAACCGGGGAGATATAAAGAAGCACAAAATTTGAGAGGGCTTCTTCTACTTACCAGAAGAACACGGGCGAAGGTGATTGAAAGAAAAAGACCGAAATAGTGAAATCAGCAAGAGCATAGGAGAAGATTTGAAAGAAAAGAAAATGCCCTCAAAAAAAAAAAAAATCAAATATTCTGAAAGCAGCTTTGGAGTTGGCTGCTTTAAGCTCTGGCGCGTGTTAAGGGAGCCGTACGTGCTGCTTATACCTTCCAAGGAAGGTTTTCTTTACAAGCTACAAAAAACTCAAGCCATAGGTATGGATACGGTTTTGCAACCCACTAAAGCTACCTGACTACCAGTCTTCACCAAACACTATTCATTCCTGAGGGTATCGCAGTCCTACAGGGCAGCAAGCGGCGAACCAATGGCAGCGCCTATCTTATACCGCCGCTGCCTCAATGCTGTACCCCGAGCATTCCGCATCTCTCCAATCCCACTTGCTCCTTCAATACAACAAACAAGAGCACTTTCGCGACCATCCTCCAGTGCCGCTGCTCCCGATACGACGACTTCACCATCACAAGAAACCTCAATTCTCTCCAAAACACCCTCTTCCGAAGAAAACGAATCAATAGACTCCATCCTCCCACCACCAACCTTCTCCGTCCGCTCCCTCCTCCCGTCACCATCGGCACCCGCAGACCCATCATAACACCGCAAAAACTTCAACATCTCCTCCACCTATCCGCCCTCCCACCTCCTTCATCGCCCGAAGAAGAAGCGAAAATGTTAAAGGATCTCAACGATCAATTGCACTTCGTCCGCGCGATACAATCCGTCGACACTTCGGGTGGAACCGTGCGTTGGTATAACGAGGGATCAGGCGTTACTTACGGAGGAAGGGATGGAAGGGTTGACGTTGGAGGATTTGGAGAGGGCGGAGGAGGAAGAGGGAAGGTTGGGGGATATGGGGGATGTGCAGTGGGATCCTGTTAGTTTGGCAAAGGAAAAGGTCGGGAAGTATTATGTTGTTCCGGGGGAGGAGGGGAGGATTAGCTCTGGGATGGTGGTTTATATTGAGGAACTTGAGAAGGAAATTGGTCGTTGTAAATACTTGTAAGATAGATCTACGGAAATAGTAAACTAGACCTTATGCATACTGGTGTTGAATGTTCCACTCACGTTTCATTGATACTTCTGACTTGCCTGATAGAATAAAGAAGCACACATCTGCAAAATGACTGAACGTTCTATATATACTTGTAGATCGAATTTAAAACCAACACAGAAAAAAAAAAAGAAAAAAGAAAAACCTGTATCTCCTCGACAATGGGTTTGTTATGATGCAAATACTAGTAAACAGGAATATAACACGGTTGTGAAGAAACGTAAAAAAAGAGAAACCTCCAAAAGCAGCGTACAATTTAATAACGCAACACACAAAGAATAGAAAAGAGTCGTAGTTTTACCGGAGGTCCTCATCTTCAGCTTCGATGTCCTGCTTGATCCGCAGCAGCAGGTCGTCTTCCACTTGTCCAGCTTGGCGACCTGGTCGAACTGGAACAGCTTCTCTTCGAACAGCTCGTTGTCTTGGGTCTCGACGGCTTGGATGAGGTCCTACGAAGTTCGGAAAGAGAACGCCAATGGTTAGGGATGTGTATGCCAAAGGGAAAGTAGTAGGATACTTACGACTAATAATTGATACTCCGCGTCTGCATAAAGCCCATATCCATCTCGACGTACTTCTCGAGCTGTCTCTTGGCCGTGACGATATCCTACAAGGGAAATTAATCCTTCTGCTCTAATTCGTAAAAAGAAAGAGGGCAAAAGGAAGAGGGTGGAAAAAAGGGAGGCATACCTTCGTGGCTAAATGGCATATCCCAGCTTTCAAAAAGTATCCTTGAGGCTCCACTTCATGAGGTTGTTATTCGCGGACGCGGCCGCGACCTGCTCGTAGCGCTGGATGGCTTTTTCGTAGTCCTCAGCAGCGCGGCTATGTCCGCTACCTTGAGGAAGACTTTGTTCGCGAGCCTACACCAAAACATCCCACATCAACATCAACTCCACTTTCCTACTTCCTCCATATCTCACCCTCCCCCCGAAAAAAAAAATTATGTGGAAAGGAACAACATACGCCTCCGCATTATCCGACAAATACCACTCCCCCGCAGTCTCGTACGCCTCTATCGCCCTCTTCTGGTCGTTCACGTCCACCTCGAATAGCTCGGCTAAATTCTGCTTGTACGTCGCCGCCCGCCGGAGGTTACCGCTGATGGCGTAGTGCTTGATGGCCTCTTCGAGGCACCGCGCGGCATCTTCGGGCGAGGTCCGCTTGTACGACTTGAAGGCTTCGATCATGCTGTTCGCCGCGTCGTTTTTTCGTCGATTTTGAGCTGTGTTTGGGCAGCCTTTTCGAAGGTTTGGCCGGCTTCGTGGCCTAAAAATTATTGGAGGGAGATTGGTAAGTAGAGAGTACGGAGGAGGGAGTATTGGAGAGGGGTGTGTGAGGGACGAACCTTGGTTAGCGATCCTGAACGCATTTGCGGCTTGCGAGTACGCCTCCGCGGCCTGTTCCAGTTTGTCGCCCTTTCCGCCGAAAAAGGAGAAGCCGCCGGATGCTGAAGCGGCGAGCTTATCGGCCTATTGTAAAGAGAAAAAGCTACAATGTCAGCGAAATCGTGATCTAAAACCGAGAAGATCCTAAACTTCAAGAAGACTGAGCTGTGGGAAGCTTTCCGTACCTTAGCTAAGAGTGCTCTAGGATCAGACATGTTAAAAGAGATATGATGGTGATGGCGAAGAAAGGAAAAGAACGGACGGCTGGAGATAGATGCTTGTTGAAATAAAGTGAGACTTGTCCTGTTACGTTTGCGAGGGAGATAAAAATGGGGGAGCTTTAGGAAAGCTTGGCTTGGCGTTTAGAAGCCCCACTAAATTTAGTCGGCGGCTGGGAAACAATAATGACAATCACTCCCCTATTCTTAGGTATTCTACTTATAGTGGTACAACTTATCATGGGAACCATTAATTTCAACACCTTCGAACCTCTCTCACGACATTCCTTCCTACCTCTAAGTATTGTACAATTCAACTAGAAGAGTATTTGTATATTGAGTATATCTATATGAAAATACCTTTCAGGACGCTATCATTTTGCCAATATACAGGTGTTTTCAAACATACTAAGACTTAAAAAAGCTTCGTATTGGAAAAACGGTCCTCATATTGATATCAAGCTTTCAAGTAAAAGTAAAGTAAGCTTCCATGCCATCTATTAAAACCGTCTGGCCGCACCAGCTAAACATTCGAACATCGACGGTTCATAGGATCCTAGGAAAAAATGTTATAGCATTAATACTGACATGCTCAGTTTAGTTTATTTTCTCTAGCAAAGGTCACATATACGCAAAAAACGTCCTACTGGGATTGTGCCATGTTGAACGGTGCTGTTAGGCGAAATGAGAAGCGTAGAGATCCTTGGGATATTTACTGTATTGCAGTGATTACAGATAAACGACCCTCGCTCCAGCGAGTTAAAATATTAAACATTAATAAGCAGTACTACTTATATTACATCTGCAGCGTGGGTTAGAGAGTGAGAGGTACCGGTAGAGCAGGGGGATAAATTGAACTCTTGTTGATGATGCTCTCCAATATCGAATATATGATTTACTATTGTTGCAAATGAGAGTGACGACGCTCTTTTGCGGCAGGATGACAAGTTTTAAAGGATTACACAATACATCTTACTAGCAAATAAGCTGGCCAAGGACATTTTACAGAGGATACACAATACGGACAGCAGGACTCGTTTAATATCTTGATATATATGATTACTTGTACATATCTCACGATCTACGTACACTTATCCAGCTTGGTAGTTTAGATGAACCTATCGCTGTCCAAGTGATTAGGTGCCTTAAAAAAGGGCGTAATATATTCTTCTCATACTAAATAATTATCGTTGGCCCATATATTTTGTTTCATTTCTCTTTTTTTATACGTGATTGTTGAAAAAATTTTCAATGTTTGCTCTTTTTGACTGTTTTTTTTTTTTTTTTTTTTTTTTTTTTTCGACGTCGTCACCTTTTAATAATAATGATTTTTTTTTACACCTTCGACCGTCCCCTTCCTCTTTTGTTCTTTTTCTTTTTCTTTCTTCCCACAAACAATCTTCCTTTCTGTCTATAAATTATTTTTTTCCCGTGTTTTATTTCTTTCTTTATAAATTTTACAACATCGTGATCAATAAAGCATTCTCCTTGACTTTTCGTTTCTCTCCATCTTTCGTTCTTCTCTATTGTTCGTGAAGTCTTTATTAAGTAATACCTTGTTGTTTGATCTGTCTATTATCTTCAAATCTCGTTCTCGAAGGTAAGTAACATTTGTGCACTTGTTGGTAATTTGGTAGCAAGTTGAGGATTGGAAAGGTATGAGAATCCATCTCCAGTTGGCTTCATCGTGAGAGCCATTGTTTTATCATCCGTGGTTCGTTTCAGCCAACTGGCGTTATTTGTGTTCGTACTGACCTTCGTTCAAGATGCGTGACGTCTTTGCAAAGTGTTCGAGCTTCTTGCTCGTGCCCTTGTTGGTATCCATTCTTCTCGGCTTGCCGCGGGTTTCTCAATCTGCTGCTATCTCTCGGTAAGCTATCTTTTTTTTCCAATGGAAAGCAATTGGCCTCGTTTTTGCTTTGCATCGAGCTCCTTTGACTGATAATCGTGGTAGTCCCATTGATGGTTCAGTTGCTTCGGCGAATCACTTCACGGTCACCGAAACGTATATCACCTATGTCAGCTCCACGTATTCTTGCCCAGGTAAGCTTTTCTTCTTCTGTCTGTCTTCCTTACGTTATAAAAAAAAAAGAGTTCCTTTCAAAATTACTTTTCAATTGGGTGTGAAAGATAATCCAAGCTGACGGGTACCAACTTTGTAGGAACTGTTACTCAATTTGGTCCCCGGCTGTTTCAAGTGCAGGTCCTATTGATACTTCTTTGAGTGGAGAATCTCAGGCTGCTCCGTCCACTCCTGCTCCAGCTGGAACTTCCTCCGTCGCAGCCGTTGGAGCTTCTGCCAACTCGCCTACCAGTGGTCCAAATACTTCACCAGGAAGTCCCATTGACTTCCAGTGAAGCTCCTGTTGTCCCAGCAGCAATGGCAACAGGTACAAGTACTACGGCCCAGCTCCTGCCCTCATAGCAGCAACGGGGGTGCCTCGTCTTCGCCTGCTGGCAGCGAGGTTTCTGCGAGTGGTCCTGAGGAAACTCGTCAGTTTACCCCTACTCTGCCGGGTATTATTCCAATCCCCACTGAGCAAACTGCGGAGTCCACTTCAATTGGTGGTTCGTCTTCACCCATTGGATCAAAGTTTCTGCAAGTGGTCCTACGGAAACTCGCCAATTTTCCCCCACTCTGCCAGGAATCATTCCCATTCCCACTGTTGGAGCTACGGATCCAGTTCCGTGAGGGCTGTTGGTGCACTGTACGATCCCGTGTCTCTCTCGGGTATCGTTACTTCAGCGCCAGCAGAATCACAGGCTCCTTCTTCTTCAACTAGTGAGGCGAGTAGGACTGAAAGTTTCCCTGAATTCACTCCCACGCTTCCAGGAATTGTCCTCTTCCGACCCCACACTTCCAGGGATTGTTCCTATTCCAACTGGTACTGAAATTCCAGCATCTTCAGTTGGTCTCAGGTTCTATTTTAGCGGTACTGAAAGTTTCCCTGAAACCATTCCAACGCTTCCAGGAACTGTTCCTCTTCCGACTCCTACACTTCCAGGAATCGTGCCGTTGCCAACTGGTACTGAAGCTCAGGGCTCCTTCTCAATTGAGGCTTCCGAGTCTGGTCCAAGTGGTACTGAGGGTTTGCCTGAGACCACTCCGACTCTTTCAGGAATTGTCCCATTGCCAACTGGAACTGAAGTTCAAGGTTCTTCTCGGCTGAGGCTTCCGGGTCTGTTCCCAGCAATACTGCCACTGCGTCTGAAGGTTCTGCTAGTTTGACCGCTGTCTCCTCATCAGCACCAACTGGATCAGGTGCGGAATCTTCTCCTCCATCTGCCTCTGGTACGAACGCCACTCCGTTTTCTCGCCAACTTTGCCGGGAATCGTTCTATCCCAACCAGTGAGTCGCCAGAATCCAACTCAGGGTCTTCTCCATCTGGTTCCGGTACAGAATCTGCCCCGCAGTTCTCTCCAACTTTGCCTGGAACCATCCCTGTCCCGACTGAAGGGGCTCCAGCATCAACCTCTTTGAGTCCCACTGAAAACTCTGCAAGTGGTTCAGCTGCTGCGAGCGGTCCAGTTTATCATCAACGGGCGACTTATTCCGGTCCTGTTTCCTCATTTGCGGAAACCCCTCTTGCCTCCCCGATCCTGTCCGCTGCGAACAATTCAGCTGTCAATACTGCAAGCCTTCCGCAGTTCTCGCCTATTTTGCCCGGTATTTTCCTATCCCAACTGAGCTGCCGGAGTCGTCATCTGTAGGCGCGGTCAACACTGCCAACGGGACACAAGCGGTTTCTAGAGCTTCAGAGGTACTGGGTCTAATATTCCAACTGAAGCCCATTGTCAACTTCACTCAGTGGCACTGGAAACTCTGCCGGTGTTCCCGTCTATGGCGGAAATCCGGGAACTGGTTCCTCACTGTCTGAGACTTCAGCTGCTTCGTCTAGTGCGGTTCAAAGTACTCCAAGCGGAGTCGATATCACTCTCACTCTTTCAGGAATTTTCCATTCTCGACTGGGGGCGGCAAGCTTCATCTCTTGCTCCGGTTTCAACTTCTGCTGGTGACCTCACCTTCACCCCGACTTTCTCTGGAAATGTTTCGATTGCCACCGAAACAGCAGAGTCTCCTTCACAACCTTTATCGTCTAGTGGTAGCTCAACCTCCCCCGAATTCTCGCCTACTCTTCCCGGTATTGTCCCGCTGCCAACTGAAACTTCCCTGCCTGGATTATCCTCCGCCGAATTTGAAACTGCCCCTGGTAGCTCAGAGGCTTCTGCTACTGTTCTTCCGGCCACTGCCTCCGGTTCTGAGAGTGCTCCAGCTCTGACTTCTCTTTCACTGGTCAACACGGAAGCAAGCGAAATTGTAACCCAACTTTGCCGGGTATTGTCAAGCCCTCGGAGACTGCAGGGGTTTCTTCACCGTCGAACTATATCGAGTAAGTAACAATTCCAAGTATATTTCAACGTACGCTCATGAGCTAATCTGATTACGATCAGTACCCATCGTATTGGCCCCGGTGTTATCCTCTCTGGGATCACTGTCTCGTCCATCCCGGTCACTTCCGTCGTAGCCGTTGGCACTGAAGTCGAAGCGACTAGCGTGGCCTCAAACGTTACTGATACCCTCTCATGGCTATTCCCATCCCAACCCTCTCGGCATCTAACCACAGCAGGTCTGGGAGTTACCTGCTCCAGTCACTTCTGCGATTGGCTATTACTACTACCAGGCCGCTTCTGTTGGTGATGTTCAGTCCTCCGAGGGAGACGTCTTGTCAATGCCACATCCAGTTTATCACCCGCTAAATAGGTACATCAACGGGGGATTCCATACGGACCTGCTCAACCTGTCCCAAATGCTCCGGTGGCTCCTGCCGTTGAAGCTGGTATATTATCAACAACTATTTTTTTTTTACTCTTGTTATCTCTCTTTGATCTAACAATTTCTTTTCGAAGTGCCAACTGCAAATATCCCGGTCCCGCACGCTTATTATCCTCATGTTCCGTATCAACCTGATGAGGAGAGTGATGACGTCCGAACCGTGACCGTTTATGAGTACGAGTTTGAAACCGTTACTACTCTAGGAGCCGTTCCGCAGTCTTCAACTCCACTGAATACCGCGGTGGCAGGTGGTAAGTTCGGATGAGCCCCCTTCTTCTTTTGATTTATTATATTAAACCGCTTTTCCCTCTATATTTCTTCCCTCGTTGAACCTTTCATTCTTCTGCTAATGTTGAGATAGTTCCCGCTTTCAATACCCCAGCCCCGCAACCCTATGGTCCTGCCGCTCAGTACGGCCCTGGAGCTCCGCTGCTAATCAGGAGTCGCCCGGTAACCCATTGGCTTCCGTCGCTGCCGCTGGTATGTTCTTGATATTTATTTCTTTTGTCCTTCTTTGTTTTAAGGCTTCTTTCAAACGTTTTTGTCCAGCCCTTTCCTTCCACTAACTTCTGGATTCAGGAGCTCCCTTCCCTAATGTGCCGATTCCTCGTCCTTATGGACCAGCTGCTGAAGTGCCTGCCGCTCAGAACGGTCCTTCTGGCCAAAACAACCCTGCTGCCCCGAACGGTCCCGCTGCTCAGTACGGTGCCAGCGGTCAGAATAGTCCTACGTATGAGAATAGTCCAGCTAGTCAGAATGGTCCTGCTTCTGGAAGTGGTCCTGCTTCTGGGAGTGGTCCGCCGTTCAGTATGGACCCACGGTTCAGAACGCATCTGGTGCCTCCAATGAACCTGCTGCTCATACGGCGCCGGTGCTCAGTATGGGTCCGGTATCCGCACCCACCAGCTGCGGAGAATGCACCGGTTGCTCAAGTGGACCAGTTGGTCAGAATGGTCCGGCTGCTCACTATGGGCCTGCCGCTCCAGGTGCCTCTGCTGTGGCTGCTAGTACGTTACAAACTACTCTATCCTCTTTATTTTCCTTTTTTTTTTTTTTGCCCTTCTCTATTTTTGTTTCTTCTTCCTTTGCTGATTTTTGCTTGTTAAAGTTCCATCCGGAAACGTTCCAGTTCTGAGGATTCGTCCGTTCGCGCCGGTCCAAGCATAATTACGCCAAAGCTCGTCCTGCATCTCCCTCGACCTTAAATTTGGTTCCTACACCGGCTCCTCAGGAATGCATCCAGACAACCAAGACTGTATATCTGGCAGATCCAAATTACTACCGCGCTATGATTGCCAAGAATATGCTGTCGAAGTATCGCAAGCGTGACTTGGAGGAAGCTCTCGCAAGCAACAAGGAGGTTTTGATTGAGTAAGTATTCCTCAACAGCAGCTGCACATGGATGTTTCTGACTGACAACCTCTTTTCTTTCTTTACAGTGAGTTCGCTTGCAAATACATGAGCCTGCACCACATGTGTTCAACGGTTACTACCACGTTGACCAGGACTCATTACTTCATCCCGACCGATTGCCCTCGTTAATGGACGTTGAGCAAGGAAAATTTTATAATTTTATAATTTTTTTTTCTTAAACAATGGGTTTACTTATAGTGGATCATTATTAAAAGGTTGAATTGGCACGAAACACAAGAAGATAGATGTTTCTATTTTGTTTACTCATTGGTTGGAGGGGCTTTATTTTCATAAACCACGGCGCTTTGTTACTATCTCTAGATTTGGGTTATCGTTCTGTTGTTTTCCTTTCGGTGTTCGTCATTTTTATATATAACTAGCGTTTTTACGTATTGGAGCACAAGGTGTTGTCGCAGATATTGTTTTTCTTTTTTAATCCTACGACGATAACGTATAACGACCATAAATGAAGATAAATGACTATAGAGCAAATAAATAGACTTCTTCAGAGCTTGATTATCGCTCTGTAAAAAGCACTCCAGGAACAGAATAAATATTGTTTGAGCAACGTCTGTTTTTGTCTTCGTCGTGATCCATGATCCTAGTGTTAACGTGTTTAGAGGATGCGGAATTCGAATTGCTCTTCGTTCTAAGGCGGTGAGTTCCGCACTCTGATTGGCTGTGATTTGTGTGGTGCAAAATGGCCGACGGGATTCTTCTCTCTAGTGCTAGTTGTTTTGTGGGGGATCACATGTATACGAAGTTCGAGGTGAAATTGCCGAAATCCGCATGTTAGACAGGAAGGCGAAAAGAAGAAAAAACACCACTCGCAAAAAAAACTTGACATCACCATAATAAGGACAGAATAAGAATAAGGAACTCCTGAAACTGCTCGACACCCGTCTCTCCATATTTTTATTATTCTCCACAGATCTAACCTCCGCCTTTTCTCTCTCATCTTTCTTTTCTTTCTTCTCATCTCCTTCATCATAGGTGTTCCTTCTCTTCGTTCCCCCGTACTTTTATCGGAGGAGAACTTAACGGAGACGGCTTCGACCGTCCGAGCAATTAAATAGCCCAACATGGCGGCCAATCCAAGCTGCTATGGCGGTTCACATCCGACAGATCCATCCGGAACATGCTGGGTGAACTCGCCTCGTTCTACTTCACGCACAAGACGAAGATCTCGCGGTCGCTCTACCTCTTCACGTTCATCACTCTCATCGTCCGGGTACGCAATGCCATCGCCGAGCAGAAATCCGCGCGGCAGCGGCCGCTACCCGAGCCTACATCATCATCGTCATCCTCTTCATCGACAACAACACCTTCGTCGAAGAAGCCGCGGGTAGAATTGAACCGGGAGTTTTTCCGGAATATTTTCCGTTTGTTAAGGATCGTCATACCCGGCGCGAGGAGTAAAGAGGCGCGGATGCTGATCGTGCATTCCATTTTCTGGTCGTGAGGACGCTGATCAGTCTGTACGTCGCCGAACTCGACGGCCGGTTAGTTTCCAACCTCGTTAGAGGAAGAGGGAAGGATTTCCTGCTGGGTATAGTCTGGTGGATGATCGTCGCCGTACCAGCGACGTTTACGAACTCGATGCTGTCGTACCACCAGTGCAAGCTCGCGCTGCTGTACAGGACGCGGCTGACGCAGTTCATCCACAAGAAGTACTTGGATAACATGACGTTCTACTCCGTCGGAAATCTTGACGATAGGATTAAAAACCCGGATCAGTTGATCGTGGGGACGTCAGGAAGTTTTCTAATTCGCTGGCGGAGCTGTACTCTAACCTCGCGAAGCCGGTGCTGGATATGGTTATTTACAACTGGCAGCTTTCGAGGAACGTGGGAGGTGAAGGATTATTCGCGATGGCGCTGTTAGTGCAGGTTTCTGCGAACCTTATGAGGGCTCTCACGCCGCCGTTCGGCAAGTACGTCGCGGACGAGGCGAAGCTCGAGGGGAGTTCAGGTACCAACACAACAGATTAATCGAGAACTCCGAGGAAGTCGCGCTGTACGCGGGCCACCAGAGCGAGAAGACGACGTTGGATAAAGGGTACTTTACGCTGATTAAATACGTCAACTATATTTTGCGGCAGAGGCTGTACCACGGTATAATGGAGGACTACGTGATCAAGTACTTCTGGGGAGCACTCGGTCTGATACTCTGCTCCGTACCGGTGTTCTTTAAAGTACCCGGAGTCACGGCGGTACTTCGCTCGGAGACCGGACGGAGAGTTTTGTTACGAATAGGCGACTACTGCTTTCTGCTTCCGACGCCTTCGGACGCGTTATGTCTCGTATAAAGAAATCACGGAATTGGCGGGTTACACATCCCGCGTATCTACCTTACTAAAAGTAATGGACGACATCCAAAAGGGCCACTTCGAAAAGAACCTCGTCTCCTCCGCCTCCACCGAAGAAAACGCTGCCGTACTCCGCGGTCGCGGGAAAGTTATAGAAGCATCTTACATCGAATTCACCGACGTACCCATCGTATCACCCAACGGGGACGTCTTAGTGCGGAAGCTATCCTTCAACGTAAAACCCGGAGACCACTTACTAATCGTCGGCCCAACGGGTGCGGAAATCCTCCCTGTTCCGCATTTTGGGAGGGTTGTGGCCCGTGTACGGCGGAGAAGTTAAGAAGCCGCCGTCTGAAGAGATCTTCTATATTCCGCAGAGGCCGTATTTGTCGAGGGATCGCTGAGGCAGCAGGTTATATACCCGGATAGTCTGGGCGATATGCATTCCCGCGGAGTCACGGACGACGACCTCATGCGCCTTCTCACGATCGTTGAGATTGAAGGATGGTGGAGCGCGAGGGAGGATGGGATGTGGAGAAGGAGTGGAGGGATGTATTGTCGGGTGGTTTGCAGCAGAGGGTTGCAATGGCGAGGTTGTTTTACCATGCGCCGAAGTTGTATGTTCAAAACTCCTTCGATCTCTTCAAAAAAAAAAAAAAAACACGACCCTAATCAATACGGTTATGCTAATTCAATACTTTTTTACGATAGTGCGATTCTGGACGAGTGCACGGCCGCTCAAACGCTTGACATCGAGCGTATCATGTACGAGACGGCGAAGCAGCTCGACATCACGCTCATCACCGTCAGCCACCGCCGGTCGCTGTGGAAGTACCACGAGAACATCCTGCAGTTCGACGGCCAGGGAGGTTTCATATTCACGAAGCTGGACGCTGAGAGACGGCTTAAGCTTGAGGAGTAAGTTGCTTACATTTCTTCTACTTCCTGATTGAACTTTTTTGGGGAGGGTTGAGAGTTGTGGTTGAATAAATGCTAATGTTTTATGTTCGAATTTTAGTGAGAAGGAAGAGCTCGAGTTACAGCTCCGCGCCGTTCCGGAAATCAAGCGCCGTATTGAGGAGTTGAAGGCTGCTATTGCTTAAAACATTTACTCTTTATTTATGATCAGTTTCACTTTTTCTTCTTGAGCTGTGTTATAGCATATTCTTCATTGCTTATGTTTTTATATCATGTCCTTTTCTTTTTCATTTTTATTCGCTTTTGCTTGTCTTTTGACCCTTTTGCTTCCTCCATAAATTCCCCATGCAAAGCGCTTGTAGAAAGAAATTTCGTTTATACCATCCAGGCGCGTGATCTCAAAGCAAGAGAGAGATTCACCACACACACAGAATACCTATCGACATTGATCACCGTCTGCCTGTTATTTGCACAGCATGGAAGTTTTTTCTCCTTTTTATTTGATATTCAGATATATCCCCTTGACCACCACTTAGCTTCGTGTATAATAGCAGGATATTGAATTATAAAGCTAATTCCTCCATGCTAGCGCTTTATATTAGTATAGATACTTGGCTAATGCTTGACAAATAAGGCGGTCTGAAAATGTCTTTTCCCGTAGATCTTGCATAAAGTGAAAGGAACTTAAGCTCGCCATACGACTAGTTGATAAAGAAATGCTTAGGGCTTGTACGAGTCAAGGACAGAATTATATAAACGGTTGGATATTACTATGCCAGATGTTTTTTTTATGTCGTACAAATAAGAAAAACGAAACGAAAGGACATTAATGTAGCCTTTTAAAAGAATTATAAGGCGAGATTAAAGGTGTTTTGTTTTATAAATCAAGTAAGAAAAGTCAAGCAACTGAAAACTCCCCGATGACCAATGTCTTCTGTCATGATGAATGGCCCTAAAAAAAAGTGGAAAAGAAAGGAAGAATAGAAGAGGAAAAGCATGAAATTTATAAGGTAGAAAGGATGAAAAGATGCAACCTATTCAGGCAACCCTGAATAAAAATAAGCATTACAAATAAAAGAGTGAGAAATTAGAGAAAAATTTCTTGTTAATAAGTAAAACATCCTTGGTCCGCTTTGCATTGAAGCAGGGACGAGGGTAGGCGCAATCGCGGTTCAAGAACCTCGAACAACTCTTCAACACAATAAAAAAGGTATAAAAAAAAAAAAAAAAAAAAATCAGAACTCATTCATTCTCTCCTTTTCTCATTTTTCATTTAAATTTATTATCACCAGAACTTAACCTTATCGTACCAATTACTCGCCTCCGCCATAGCGTAGGGTTCCGCCTGCATCTCCCTGCCTCCTCCCTCGTCGGTACTTCTTCGCCGTCAGCAGCATCGCGGGGAGTGGGGAATCCATGATCTTCGCGGCGTGGTCCGGGTGTGCTGATGGCGCGACGACGGTGGATGGTAGTATCGACTTTAGGAACTGCCGCTTCTGCTCTTCGGTTTCCGAAGTCGGAGGGGTTGGTGGTTTACCAGTGGTTCCTGTGTTTTTTTTGTTAGTTGGTTGGATAGGATGGTGATAGCAGTGGTGATTTGGTTTAGTGCGGGTACGGGGAAATGGAAAGGATTGCGAAGGTCGACTAGAACACCACAGAAAAAAAAAAAAAATTGAAGGAGAAAGAAGAAATAGAAGAAAAGGTTACACACATTGCGACTACGCCGCCGGAAGGAGATGATGGAGAAGCTGGGGAAGAAGAATCTTTGAGCGCTCTTTCGTTTTTTCTCGTTCGAATTCTGGTGCTAATGTGTGGTAACTGTTTTTTTTTTGTAAGCGCATTTAGTTAGTATCTTTTTCTGCTAAGATCTCTGCACTACGGATAGATCTCTGATAAGTTTTCCTCCCGTAATATGTCGCAATGGTATATATATATATAAAAAAAGGGCCTTACCGTTCCAGATGCCAAAGCCAACCGCACAGGCTATCCCCACATTACGGAATTTTGTAGGACATCCAATCGATATCTTTCGAATTGTCGACGAGAGAATGCGGGTTTATTATATAGTCCCTTCTTTATAGTACGACCCTTTACTACTATCGCGATAACAACCTGCAAAAACCCGTGTTTTTTAGTGGTGAGAAGAAGGTCTCAATTGTCTCTTATTCGAAAAAAGAAGGGGGAAAAGAAGAAAGGATGGAAGTGAACTGTGAGTCTGTGAGTGTGAGCTGTCAATTTCTGTAAATCAGTTCCTCTCTTTCTCTTAAAGAAAAGGCGACACGGAAAAAGAGCGCAACTGGCAATGTATGTACGGAGTTTATCCTGTCCTATAATATGAGCAGTTATTACATAAAAAATACGGGAACAAAAAGGAAAACATTTGAGCTGTTAATTGGGTGCCTTAATAATATGGGGGGGAGAATGACACTCAATTGACGAATTCCGGCGAACCTGCAGATGGTCTGTGTGTTTTGTTTCAAATGGAAGTTAAGTAATAATAAGAGAGAGAAGGACAGAAAGAAGGTTGAAGAGCTCACACCTATAAGAAAATTGCATTATAGCAAGCAATATTGGCCATGGTATTTCCCCATAATACAATGCCAAGGATTTTTATCGAAAAGATATTGCGTGCAATGAGATCTAAGGAGCGTGCACTATAGGAATAGAGTCATTTGCACGTGACACGCGCATTTTTCGGGAAAGTCGCGTCTTCTTGTTTTTTTGTTTTTTGCTTTTTTTTTTTTTTTTTTTTTTTTGCTTGTTATTTGCTTTGAATTGGATTCCCACTTTTCACTAATGGCAACACAACAAAGGGTCAATTTCACCAGCAACGAAGGGAACTAACTATTCGTGAATTATCTCAGATCAACAACAGCACTCCTATAAATTACAGTATCGCGACTACAGTACCTCCTAAAAGACCGTCAGGGTTATCCATTCTCTCTTGTCTCTCTTCTTTCCGAGTTTAATCACCAATAACTGCTTTTCCAATTTCAATGAGCTACGGATGAAGGACTGGCGTGTGACCGGGGTCGTTCCAGACAGCGACGAAGACGAATTCGATGAAAACGAAGACGCCGAACTCGACTCGATCCCGCGCCGACGGACGTTCAAGAGAAAGTTGAAGAGCAGCAAAATGCACCAGCAATACCACCAAAAGAAGATACCCCTTCGTCCAGCGCCGAGAGCGATGCCGATGGTTCGAAAAAGGTCTGGAGTTCTCAAGATAGGAACGGTTCCGCGTCTCGCTCCTCTCCCGCGGACCTACCACCCGAAAAGCTACAACAACTGTATCAAGGCCTACCGGAAGAATTGAGTACGGATGATTCGGCTATCCGTCCGACTGATGGAAATGTTGCCATGGAGGAAGAAGACGAAGATGATGATATGGTCGAATTGGTTCGTTGGAATTGCCTGACATTTATTCTTTTGGATTTTCCTTAGATACTAACAGGTATTTTAAGGTGGTCTACCCTCTAGAAGGCGGACCTGCAGCTCGAGCCCTACGACCCAACGCTACGATTACGAAAGGACAGCCTGGAGATTCCGCCGAGTCAGGATATCCAGATCCCGGACATTGTAGATTATGTACGAGGAATAAAACAAGCTTACTCTGTTTCCATTTTTTTTTTTATTTTTTTACTACGGCCGAGAGTCTTCTAACCCATGTTCAATTTATAGGATCCATCTGAGATGACTCCCCAAAAAGCCGTCGATACTGTGGACGAAGGTAATCGCTACTCCTAAACCAGCTCCAGTATCGGCGCCCCTCATCCTCCCGCTTTCTTCGCCACTTTTCCCCCGCCCTCTCGTTAGACGGTACCCTCCTCCTTCGATGCGACCGCCTCCTACTTTCGCCGTTGTTCTACGATGACCCCGGTGCGGCACCAACCGTCTGCTCCTCCCACAGCCTCGTCTCCACCCCAAGCCCGCCAGCACAATCACAAGGAACTGCCCGAACGAAGTAACAGATACCGATGCGCAATCTTTACAGGTTGCGATGGACTTAGCGAATGAAGACGAATCTTTCGGCATTGGTGCCCGGTTGCGACACCGGAAACCTATCCAACTCAACCCTTACCTTATCGAAAACGAGAGGTACCGGCAGTCGTTTAAAGCTTCGGGATTGAAGCCAGTGAGGATCGCCGAGCCGACACCAACTCCTAACGTTACCCGACAAGCAGCCACGACTCGCAAGAGGAAGAATGGGATGCTTCTGCTAGCACGCAAGTAGATGGTGGTGAGCCGCCGAGCTCCTCTGCTCCCGCGCGCGAGGATGAAGACGACGCAGACCAAGGGATGGATAATGACCTCCCTTCGGTCCACGAGCTTTTGGAACAGCGGACGCAGAGGAAGAATAGCGACCGGAGGGCTTTTGAATCTGGTGTGAAAGGAGACGTTTGGATGTGGCTGGAAAACCTGCTGCGACGCATTTAGTTATACCGAAGTCCGTTCGTAATGCGAATGCACTTCTTAATAAGACTGCCTCTGTAGCAGAGGCTATACAGCGAGCGGAAAGGCCTGTTGGCACCGTACCGGACCTTTCGCTATGCCGTTATCGGATGACGAGGATATACGATGAACAATTTCGAAGTAGAGCAGAACAATGGCGGCTTCGAGAGCTCTTCAGATAGTTTACCTCGCTCCCTGAGAAGAGACATCCGATGAGTACGCCTCGAGCTTCTGCTATAAGCGTACTCGAATCGTCGTCCGATGAGCGGAAAGTGATGATTCTTCTCAGCAGCGGAGAATACAAGCACAGGAGGAGAGGGAAAAGACGCGGTACAAAAAGAAACTGAAGGGTGTTCTTCCGGCTTCATATCTGACTATCAACCAGAAGATGACGAAGAATAAAAATAACCGAGCAGCAGCAGCACAGGCACCCTGCGCATTCCCTGAGAGAGTTGTGTCACGACCGGCGTAGCTAGAAAGGTGGCGAGAGGCTCTAGGCCATTGAATACTCCGGACCGATTGATAGCTTGCTCATTCGGATATCAGCTCCAGCGATGACGAGCCGCCGATGTTCGTCTCGACTGCCGGGAAGCTCTCGGACGGCTTCTCCTCCGGCGGGAACGGACAGGTCACGCCCTATCTTCCTCGCGACTCTTTCGAGGATAACAGGATCGACACAATGGTTTCACGCGGCCCTCGCACAACGTATAAGAAGAGCCAGAGCAATGCACCGCTCCGCCAGTCTAGGATACCCTTCGATGCTAATCCGAAGAAGAGGAAGTCTACCGACCTATCAACCGGCGCTAAGAAGAAGCCCAAGAAGACACGGCATACGCCATCACGGCCGCGACAGAGAGTTAGTATCCTTGACGCGCCGGTCCAAACTTCGGCGACCAGGATGAAGACTCCGCCTTTTCTCGGGTTGCCAAACGCAGGGCGCGGAGAGAAAAGATAAAGGGCGAGCTAGTCCCAAGGGAAGTTTATACAGCTCGATGACGATGACGAGGACTCTAGGGAAGTTTCGCAGCTTCTTCGGATTGGAGGGAAGGAACTCTGCATACGGAAGGATGTCTACTTCTTCTGAGAGCACGAAGAAACGTCACGATCAACCCCGCTTCTCACTTGAACAGCATCAAGGGCGGAAATACCAAAGCAGACTCGACGGGATGCTGGTAAACTCTGAAACTTCCCCAGCTGAGAAAGTTACCTCTTCCAAATCTAAATCGAAACCAGGACAACGAACTTTGGCTGTCGTTCCGCGTTCATCAAATGCTGTCTTCCAGCGACGAGTGCCTCAATATATGACAATGCAATTGGAGACGGTCTCAAGCGTACGACCTTGGGCAGCACCGACTACATACCGTAGATTAGATAATGTTTTCGATTACCTACTCCAGAAGGTATTCCTGCTCCTCGCCATACTACGACTCATACAGCACAGAAGCGGTCGGGTGCCCAAGCCTCAGTATATAAACCGACAAACCCCGCACCACTAATAAACAATCAGAGTATAAACGATCAGCCATCATTAAGCGAGCTCAATCGTAATGTCGTTCATCATCCGGGAAGGACACGGCGGAAAGTAACACCGACTAGGAACGTTGCTGCTGTTGTCGAGCCGAAGGCGTATAAAGTCAGCGATGACATTTCTCTAGTGGTCGAATCCGTACCAGAAAGCAGTGGGCAGCTTTGACGGGGCTAGCGAGCCACGGGAGCCTTTATTCGATCGATTTCGGTGTTCTACCCTTCCCAGAAGATGTGCATTTCCGCGCGGACACTTTTATAGAAGGGGACCTCGATCAGGCGTTAAAGACCCCGCCCGCTCGCCTAGCCGGAGAAACGAGCGGAAGCAGCAACGGAACGTTTTGGGACCATGCTGCGCTGGGAAGTATTCGACGAAGACCTTGGTGCGCAATTCGAGACTATCATGCGAATGATTGGCGATAGATTAGAGACGCAAGGCGATCAATATATGGACTTGACCGTATCGGACTTCATTGAGGAGAGCCTTGCGTTCTTCAGATTTGTATCACACTTTATGGCTCGAACGCTGTCTTTCTCAGATCTCATCGACCTAATCCCTTCACCAGACGTGTTTTACCTGCTATAGAGGAGCTTTGTCTCCGCATCAACTATACTACTACTTCGTCTGACCGGCGGCGCTCCGAGTTTGCCTTGAAAACATACTATTCAGCGTTTTACACATTGCCCAAATTCAATTTCTTTTCGGAGAGCGACGGGTACCAGACGAATTTCCATTGCAAAGAATGCCGCAGAGATGCTTCACAAACTTTCTTAGCTCTCCTAAAGTCTGGCCTCTCTCAGCTGAGAGAATGCTACACGGCACAAAGACAATCGTCTCAACGGCGAGAAGGAATCAAGTCTGATAATTACATTATGGAAATATGGGTTACCCTCCGGGTATTATCGGCGAATAGCGAGTTACTAAGAGACAAAATCTGGCCTGCTATCGATACGGCTGTCGGTATCACAGATATTGGCAAAGCGCACGACGTTCCGACCTTTGAAAACCGCTGGAATGTGTTATTTACCCTCCTACCCACACTACAGTTCAACTCAAATGGAAAAGTGACTCTTCCACGAACAATTCTGATGATTGGAAGCTTGTGAAGGCTTAGTTAGTAGAGTGCTGGCTATATACAACTCTTCGACACCTTTGCAGCGACCTAAATATAATCCGTACTTGAGAGCTATTTACGGTCGTTGCTTCGAGCTGATATCGAGTGGGCTGGACGCGGCCAAACGATATCATCGGCGTGCTTTATGATTTCTTCGCTCGGAATAAGCTTAACAATCTCACGAAGGAGGGGACCGAGATCGCCGCATTTTCTTGAGGAGCTTCACAAGAATCCGTCGCTCGAGTTGGAAGATAGGGACCTGTGCTTCCATATATTCTTAAAAATTATCGTCGTCGGGCTGAAATTCTTGAACAGAACGGCTCCACCGAATGCCGCTAGAAACTTGGTATTCCGTCTAGTACCGAATCACGGCCGCATGTATCCCAAGGAAGAAGAGTTGAAAAGAGAAGACCTCCACGCGCTGCGTAATCACCACGACTTGCTCACGGCGCTTTACTACGCCGCGCTACCGGAACATCGCTTCCAACTGAACATCCTGTCGGACCTCGTCGATCCTAAGAAAATCACACCTGGCGGCGTGTCGCGTAGCACTTAGGACGTGGTCGAATATTATAACGTTCCAGCTCTCGAACGACTGCAAGATCTCGCTCCTTACGCCGCTGATGAGCTGGTTTTCGAATATTATGAAAAGACACTGCAGCAGCACCAGCAGGCGCAAACGCAGGCCAGGGGAGTACCTTGCTCTCCTCAATGAGGGAAACTACTCTGTTGATGAGAAGCAGTTTGATGAGGTGGTGCGGAAGAATAGGAGGGTATTTGAGGATATATTGTTTTTCGGGATTGGGTTATTGCGGCACGCGCTCAAGGAGATGCCGAAGAATGTGGACGCTATGGTTGCTTTGATGACCAAAGGTAAACGTTATATCATTCTTTTTTTTTATTACCATAGTTCTTTATCTAACTATTCGTTTTATTCCTTTAGTGGCGACGTCTTCTGTATTCAGCTTGGCGTTCGTTTTACCCGACAAATTGGTCATGGAGAGTCTCAAGGTTGTTCAGCAGTTCATCACGTTGGCACAGTCATTCGGTGTATCTTCTCAACAGCAGTCGAATGAGGAAGTCAAAATTTGACTTGTCGGGATTCGAAGATATGGTGATCGAATCAGATATGAAGAAGGCGGCGGAGGTGAGACTAATACTTTCCCAACAATAATTTACTTCAGAATCGCTAACGTTCAAACAGTTCCTACTTAACGAGATCCACGACCCCTTCATCGTTTACAATCGAACTGCTTCGCGCGGATTCCATGCCGCTCGAGCCGATCTTGACTTCTACTCTCGAGACTTGGGTTCACTGGTTAACTTCCTGGTTGAGCGAGGGCTGAAGGTTTGTACTCATGTTCTGTAATTTCCTAGAGAGATCGAGTGCATAACTAACAATTCTTTTAGGACTGGGACGAGTGCATCGGCGAGTACGGAAAATACTCGTGGTTCACGCTCAGGAAAACGGAACAGAGGAAGAAGTTTACTCCTAAATTTCTGCAGCAGATCCTGGGTCGTAGCTTTCCGGCGTATGAGGTACCTTGACCCACGAAATTCTCAGTATTTGCTCAGTAACTTACGAAGTTCGATCTTAGGGAAACAAACTATCTTTCATATCATTTTGGCTTGCGACTCTGGTGGATCGGGATGCGATGCTTAAGTTCCAACACGAACTCACCTCGACTTTGTTCAACTCTGATCCGTCGAATTCACTATTCCAAAACCCGCCGTTTGAGGGGAATAGAGATGGCATATATAACATCCAGAGCAGGGAATTCCGAGAGAGGAGGTTATCGTTGATATCCAGTAAGACATTTCTACGCTATCACTCAAATACTTTACAAAGCTAATATCTTGCAAGCCGTCCTCGAAAATATCCGCATCTCCTACGACACTACCTGTACGCTTTCCATCGCCAAAGCAGCAGAGATCAAAGTCGAGTACTCGGACATGCTAAAGTACTTCATGTCCGCGATGAAAGACAACTACCTCGAGCTCCAAGATTTCCAGCAAGGCAGTAGCCATAAAACGAGCAATAACAATCACAGCAGCAGCTACGTCACCTTCGTGCACCAGGTCATCGAGTATCTCCAGCAATTTACCGCGGACATCGTCCCCATCGACCGCTTCTTCGTCGATTCGGCGCAGTTCCCTTACCGGGGACGGATCCGACGTACGTCGTCGGCAGGCTGAAGAATTACGGTTTGAAGCTCGATACTTCCGGTACGCGCAAGCAGCTCGCATCGTTCTTCCATTCTATGTGCGAGCGCGCTGCGGTGGATGAGCAGCAGGGGTATTTAGTCTCGCAGTTATCTACGGCTTTTAAACCGGGTGCGTCCGTCGAGGCTATGAACGTGGATAACCGAGCCTGCGGTTGTTTCTGCGCTTGTGTTGTTTCCGGCGTATACGCGGACCTCGCTGGTTAATCTGGCCGTCAAGTCGTTGGCGTCCGTCATAAACGCCGCGGAGAAGATTATTTCCGAGTTAATATGCGGCGTCGATTCGTTTAATCCGTCGTCCGTCGATGCGGTGTTACATATGATCGTAGCCACGTGGGATTCCATGCGTCTGGCGGTGGAGGATTGGTTGAAAGATCGCGATTTGTGCGTACGAGCCGGACAGCAGGAGACGCTGGCAGCGTACTTCCGCGTGTTATCGTCTTCGTTATCCGTGTTCGATGGGTTATCTGAATCGTCTACTTCGGCGGTAATGGTGGAACACGCGGTGGAGTGCGCTAGTTACTTTGTGAAGTTGGCGGGTGCCTTGATAACATCAGCGAGAAGTTCCGCCGGAGTTCAACCCGCCGGTGAGGAGTATATTCCTCCGTTCCAAAGGGAGAGGAACGACTTCCACGCCGAGCTTACGAACCGCCTACGCAGGGACTTTTTGCTCATCGGGACGAGTTATCTGCCGCGAGGGGTGGGAGTAGGAGGGTTGTGAAGTATGAGAAGTATAAAGATTTACGGAACAGAAGCGTTAGAGCGAGATTGGCGGATGGTATGCAGGAGTATTTGAAGGTCGCGGGTAGGCATCCTATACTAAAGAATATAGTGAAGGTGTGGGAAGGGGAAAGGAGGAGGGCGTTGAGGAGTGTTAGGATTTCGGCGGTGGGGGGATGTATTTTTGCGGTGTTATTCCGGAGGGAGGGGGCGTTGATGATCATGAGGATGATGGGTTTTCGAGCTTGAGGATTAGGAGCTCGCTTTCTTATTATAGCGTTTTTTTTTTTATTTGCATTTCGGCGAAGGGTTTCTTTTTTCTCGACGTTACATTTAACTGGTGATACCAACTACCGCGCTTTAAAAAACATAGCATCTTAAAAAAGAAAAACCCCATACCCGAAAGAAGGACAACATCCTAGAAAGAAAATTTTAAAACCCCATGTAATAAAAGTAGAAACTACCCATCCTTGGCATATAATTTCAATAAAAATGTCTCTCCGAGGAAGCTCCAGAATTACCAGTAGTCGTTACCGGTTACCATAGTGCTGACCCATCAAGATCAGAGTCGACCGGGGGGGGGAAGGATACCGTAGCTATCTATAAAGGGGTTAGAAATGGTGCTTTTTTTGGTAAAGAATAGGTACGAACAAGTAGGAAAAAGCGCGGAAAGAAGAAAACTTGCCCATCATTAGAGCCACAGCAGACGAAGGAGAACCATCGCTAGGGATAGAGAACCACCGTTTCCACTACAAAGGCGGACAAGTTAGTAATAGTACTTTTTTTTTTTTTATAAAGAGGTATAAACAATAAGAGAAAAAGCGGAAAAAGAGAAAACGTCTTACCATTAGAGCCACCAGCAGAGGAGGGAGGACTATCAGCTAAAGATAGAGAACCACTACTGTCACCTACAAAGGTAGAAGAGATTAGAAATGGTGCTTTTTTTTTTTTCGGGTAGAGAAGAGGTATGAACAAGTGGGAGAAAGAGCGGAAAGGAGAAAACTTACCAGCGGGGAACCATTACCATTGGAAGCCGGAGATGGGCACTTCGCTGGGAGCGGGAGAAAAAGCAAAAAAGAAGTAAAAAGTGAGAAAAATGAAAATGGAAAGAAAGGAAAGAAGAGAAAGGAGGAGGACTGTTACCGATAGCTACTTGCCCCGGCGGTTTTACTCCCAAGAAACCCATGATACTCTATAGAGATACGAGATTAGCTTCGACACGTAGAAATTTCTCCGCTCCCGCTCCCTCTCCCTTTTCTTTCTTTCTTTCTTCTTTCTTTCTTTCTCTTTTTTTTTTTTTTATATTTGAATTCTGTACAAGGGCAAGAACATACAAAACAATTTCCATAATTTTTAAACTGCTGTTGCAATTTTAACTGATTGTTCGAAATTGTCCCGATTTGCAAATGCAACGCTGAAAAACGGGGTTCGAGTTTCTTCTTAAGGTTCTCGATAGCCGCTCCAATAGCCGCTCAATAGCCCTCTATTTCTCCCTTCCCGTTGTTATTTCCTTGCGAGTGCGAGATTTCCGGTGTTAATTGCAGCTATGGTGATATACACCGCGATGAGCGCTAAGAGCGATTGAGGTTAGTTTAAGAGGCGCTTAAATAGTCAAGGCAAAGCGTTGGAGGCTTGGGCATACAAGAAATAAAGAGGGGGAACGAGCAGGCATCGAGGTTTGTGAGGGGGTGTTGAAGTAACGGGCTACTTACTTACTGGACGAACGATGTCCTGACCCTATATCAGACAGTTCTTAACACTCTAGAAGTGGATGCCCAATGGGAGCTCAAGACAGCTCCATAGGTGCAGGGCTTAGCAATTAGATAGCGTGTGTTTAAAGGGAAAGAAAGCTACCTGTGGCTGGTGGAAATAAATAAGAGGAAAATGTTTCTTTCTTTTCCTTTTTTTTTTTTTTTTTTTGCTTCACCTTGCCAGCTTAACAGTGCTTGCACAGTCTACTGAATGAAGTCAAGGCACTAAGCTCGTAGTATTTAAGGTTCTGCTATATATATATATATTATATATATACATAATAAAAACACCAAACCAAATTGTTTCCCAAGACATGAGATCATGATGTATAGGATGGGGCTAATTGGTCCCCAACCAAAAAAAAAAAAAAACACAGAATTGGTTGAGGGATACTGCGCAGCAGCGACTAGTGAGCTTGTCTTAGACAAGAAAAGGAAAACGTCAGATCTCGAACTATAGATCGTAATGTACCCGGACAGAATATAGAGCAAAATGTCCAACAATAATGCGCATCAAATATTACGTATGGTTCCATATAACAAATAAAATTTATAAAAATATAAAGGGCATTAGGATTTTTTTTCCGCTGTCGAGAATATTAATGCAAAAAATAAATAAAAATAGATTTAGATCTATAGATACATGTTAATAGTATATATATACTTTAGTAGTCCTAAAAAATCTAGATCTATTCTATATTCTAGTTCTAAGCATTCCAATTGCAAGGGGGAATACCGCAGGCAGAGACCAAGACAAGACAAATCAAAAATCATCGCGTTGTTATTACTATTATAATAAAGAGGGGGGGGGGGCGGAATATAAATATTTTCAATTGTTGCATTGCAAGAGACGAAAAAAAGAATAAGCTCGCTAAGTCATGAAGACAAATTCTCGAAATGAAAAGATAGTATAGAGTATTATACATTTGTTTAGTAGTACACGGGTGTTTTTTTTTTTCTTTTTATAAAAGTCAGGCAGAACAAGTAATGATAAGCCATTATTTTTGATAGGATACAGTTGGATACAGTTTACAGTGACGATACTCGAAGAGTAAAGTACGTTCTGACACTTCTTGTAATTGTAAATTAATAGTGCAGATTTGGATAAAAGGAGTATAGACAAAGCAAAAGGAGACATAACTTGCCAAAGGGATAAAGTAATCACAAACATGCTCGAAAGACAAACAGATATTAAATAAAAAGGGTTTTTGTTTAAATACAAAAAGGCTAGTGATTGCCTTTATTATTTGGCCAGGGATTATCGATGCTTTAGGCGGAGATGCGGAAGAACGAAGAATGTGATAATTGGGAGTGCGGATCGAAGGGAAGAGAGTGAGGATGAAGAGTGCTTCGGATTGTGGTGGGGTTGCTTTCTCGAATTTACTCAAGAGCGCGTTTGAGTTCAGCCCACCGGGTTTGAGGTGTTCGTAGATTCATTAACCTGAGTAGAATCACGTTAGTTATTTGTCATATCTAGCAAAAAAAAAAAAAAAAAAAAAACATTACTATTAGTATAAACTCACCTCAGCGAGATTCATCTTTGTTCCGACGAGCTCGACTTCCATCTCCCTCATTTGGTCCTCGAGGGTTTGATTTGTTGGTGGACCTCAAGGTTCCTCTTCATGATACGCTCCATCTCATCTTTCAGCTTAGCCTCGATTTCTTGGTTGCTTGTCTACGATCACCTTGAGCTCGTCGACTTCAGCCTTGAGCCCTTCGTTCTCATCCAGAAGCTGGGAGTTCTCCATCTTCTTGTGGACGAGGTCCGTGGCAACTTGAACGTGTTCTTGAGTGATCTGCTGAAGCTCCTGCTCGACGATCTTGAGCTTGGCGGAAAGCTTCGCGTTCTGCGACCTCAGCGTCTCTTTCTCGATCAGCTCGTCCATCTCCCGCTTGTCCTTCTCGACCCACTCGAGCGTGTACTGGTGGAGCATCTCGGGCGTGATCTTGACGGCGCACGCGTCCCTGATGAGCTCGTTGGCCCTGTAAATTTCCTTCTCGCCTCCGTTCCCGAAGAAGCCCGCCTCCTTAGCTGCTAGCATTGGGGGAAGTATCGAGATACACGTCGAACAGCTTCTCGCGCAGGAACGGGAGCAGCTGCTCGAGGTCAGCGATCTTCATGAGGGCTTCCTCGTTCTTCTTCATCAGCGCGATGCCGAATTTCAGGATGGCCGCCTCAATACCCTCGCTGATCGCCAGGTCGTAGACGCGTAGCACGAGCTGGAGGGGGAATTATAGGCGAATAGAAGTAAGGAAACCATTGGGTAGCGTATAGTTTCGAGTCGGCTTTGCGGCGGAGAAGGTGAAGGCTGAGAGCAGGGCAGACATCTTCTAGGAGACGATCGTACTGGTAAAGGCGGAGGTGGAGACCCCTCATTCGACCGTGAACATGTCACGGAAGGAGTAGGTCCTCATGAGCTCAACCAAAAGGCAAAACGCTTCCTCTTCGGTCATCTGATTTTCGAATATTAAATTAGTTATACTGTCGAGGAAAATACGCGAATGAAACGCGTGGGGTGAGATAAATAGACGAAAGAAACTTACATTGAGTAAGAGAGGTGCTCCGAGGAATGCCATTCCTTGTACGTAACCAACTTCGGGATCGTATACAGCGTACGCCTTCATAAGACCCATGAGACCTTCTTGCCTGAACCCTTGTAGTTCGAGAAGCTGGTTCTTTGGCCCATATCCTTCTTGATCTCCTTCTCCAGCATGGCAATGGTTTTGCATTCTCCGGAGAATCTTTGGACTCGGGCAAAACTGACCACGAAGGCTTTGTGACCGGGATAGCTGTGGTAAATGTCGAAGGTAAAGCAAGCAACTCCTTGTAGACAACTTCGGTACTTTCGTTTTTTGACTGAGCCATGGCCTGCCATACTGTTCCGCGGATTGTTGAGGGATACCGGCTTGGATATGACGCGTCAAAAGCTGTGAAGATTTAGTCGCGACGGAGTAATAGTCCTCAACAACGGACGACCAAATTCCCAGTCGATTTCGTCTTCAACGGACCCAGTGGTAGGCCTGGAGCAGGACTAGCTTCGGCAGAGGAGTGTATAACTGTCGATCCACTCTTTGGCGTTTCAGGGCTTCGGCAGCGAGCTTCTTTGAGGTCCTCGTCACTCCTCGTATCGCTTCTCGACAAGCTCCTCGCGAAAAATCCGCCGAGGCCGAGACCCTTCGAGATGGAAGGAGCTTGGGCGATTCCGGAGCTGATTTGGGGGATGGAACGTCACCAGCAGCCTCACGAAGCTTCCTGAAGTTGGCACGTAGGGAGTCGGCTCCAGTTTTGTTTCCTCTTGCTGAGCACCCACTCCGTGTTGTGAGTTCGTCGACTCTATACGCTGCTGGATGAGATCCTGCCCGTTAACGGGTTTTATTAAGAAGTTTTGTGTCGAAGGAGTTAATATCCCCTGGATTGAACCGTGCGATCCTCGAGTTGCCGACGACGGGGAACCCGACGAATTGGTAATGGTAGAAGATGTGGTGTAACGGCGTCCCGTAAAGATTCCGCCGGATGTTGACGATTTCTCTGTCGACGTCGAGGCTGCCGATTGGGGAATAGAGTTGGTACTAGCGCGTCCGAACCAACCGAACGGCCCACGACGGGTAGGCTGAACAGGTGCAGGAGCAGCAGCCGGACCCGGAGGTGGAGTGGACTGCTGCTTGTCAGGAATCGTCAAGGGCGGCACTGATGAAGACCAGGGGAGCTTCGAGCTCTTCCTAGGTGGTGGCGACACAATGACCGCCGATTCAGATTTAGTAGAGCTGATCGAGGTTGGCGAGTGCGGCCGCGATTCAGCTTTAAGGTCCTCGTCAACGAGGTCAACATCATCCAGTGACGTTGCAGACATCCGTTTTTTTGGCTTCGGAGTCTGCTCTGTAGTAGATTCAGCAGGGGCGGTCGAGGGAGTTTGAGGCGGGAAGGCAGGCGTCGGAGGAGTAGGGGTCAAAGCACGCGCTATGGAGGGACGCGGCGAGGAAGGCCGCGATCCAGTACCGGTAGGTGAGTGGAACTGTTCAATTTTGGCAGACGGGTCAGTATCCATGCTCCAATATAGTAGAAAGTAGACAAGAATTTTGGGTTCCTCAAAATCATTTTTATAATTATATAAGATCTGGAAAATAAAAATCGCAAAAATATTGGAGAATGAAAGCACAGAGAGCCTTTGATCTCCTTCTAGAGGGATATCCAGGTTTTATGGTCTCTTCCGAGTTCCTATCATCATGTATTGATCGAGACTGTACGGGTGTCTATGATTCTCAGACACCAAACAGGTCCCAACGACAAAATAAATAAAGTTTGCCTTAAAACAAAGAGCAACGACCGTAGCTGTTGTCCGGAAATATACAAGCTCGGTTTTTTGGACCAAAATGGCGTAACTCCTCCAAAATCGAGACTGAACCAAAAGAGCAAACAATGTTTTTTTTTTTTTCGTCTGAAGAAAAGGATAATGATGACGATTTTTTGTGTTGTTGTTGTTGTTGTTGTTGCTATAGTAGAATTAAAGAGGTGGAGATACTCACACTTCCATGTTCCTCATCTCACTGCTTTCCTGTCCCTCCTCCTCTTCTCCTCCTCTTCTACTTCACTTCCCGAATGTTCTTCATGTTCGCTATGCTCTGCGTGCTCTCGTGCACTTCTGCTTCTGATCCTGATCCTGCTTCTTCTTCGTCCTCCTCTTCCTCTTCTTCGGAGCTTCCTTCTTCTCCGCTTTCGCTGTGACTTTCGTCCTCGTCGTCGGAATGGACTGTCTCGTGGTGGTCGAGAAGGTGCTCCTCTGCTTCCTCCTCTTCAGAGTCCTCGACCCTGTGATCCTCCTGCAAAAGATCCTTCTCCACGATGTGGGGAGCGGGAGCATGAGCAACGGCGGTAGCCATGTTTATTCTCGAGGTAAAAACGTTAATTCAAAAGGTAAAATAAGTGCTGTAAGAGGCGTTTAGCTTCCAACTCTGTTTAACCGAACCGGGGCAAACGTAAAAAGAACAAAAACCACCGAATTGACTTCCTTCTTCGTAGTAATTGTGTAGACGTGAAGATCGCGAGCTATGATTGTCAGGTTATTTCGAGCAGAGGGGTAAAAGCAAGCAATCAAACAATGGAAGAATTAAAAAAAAAAAAAAAAAAAAAAGGGGGAACGGAAGCGAAAGGAAAGAAACTAAAAGGAACGACCAGCTGTATAATATACAGTCTTTCAGGATAAGCAAAAATAAAAAGGGGAATGAAACGATCAAGGAGCCAAAGAAAAGAATTCAGAAAGGTAAAAAAAAACAAAAAAATGAACAGAGAGGTTCAACCTTCTTCGTTACTCCTCGTCTGAATACTTGGGTTCGTGAAGTTGCAGAGGAACGTTCGTGATGTTTAAGGGGACGTCGAAAAGAAAAAGAGAAGGGAAAAGGGAAGAAGGAAAAAGAGGAGTATAAGAAAATAAAAGAGTAGGGAGGATCCAATGGGTAATATAACCAAAAAAAAAAAAGCAGCAAGCAATGACAACGCAATAGACAAATCGTATTATTTCTTTTTTTTTTTTTTTTTTTTTCTTCTTTTTTTCTTCTGTTTTTCTCCTCACTCTTTTTTCTCCTCTTCTTCAGATAAAAAAGAATAATAATTATATATTATATTTTATCTTTTTTTTTTTTTTTTTTAACATCGATTTTTCCTTTTTTTTTGTCTTCAAATTTCATTTTAATTTTTTTCTCTGCAGTAGTGGATGAGAGGGTAGTGGGTCTGAAAATGCTTAGAGGTATTGTTAAGACATATTAAATTACCCGGTGGTGGCTGTACCCTCTTCTCTTTTTCATTTCTTTTTCTCAACCTGCCTGCAGTCTAAAATAAGAAGCCATTTCCCATAGGGATACTGCTAGTCTCCATACAGCTACCCTACTTCCAGAGTGCCTATCCCATATCCAGTTGCAGCCCCCAGCAGCGAGCAAGCACCCTCCAGCCGTAGCAGGCCCCTCTAATCCGACATCACCTAGGCCCGAAAAGATGTTCCACGGGAAGAAGAAATACCTCGAGAGACAGTGTCAAAGATAAGGCAGCAAGAGGAAGAGTAATGGTCATCCAGGAAAGAGAGAAACGAATCACCGCTGACTGACGAGAGCTCTTGTTGACCGTGGAAGTCAATTTTGTTCTGGGATATACTTTTCTAACGATGCTAGAAGTACTCGTTCTAAGCAAGTATATTTTGGCTTCAAAACAATACCGAGAGACATGGTCTTCGACTCAAAAAAGACAGTTTTTAAGGGGCTTTCTTCTTTCTCATCTTATTGTCTTGCCGTGATGATATGGATGGTGGGTTTATTGTTCAATTCACGTATCCATTCTTCATCCCCTTTTTCGCTTTTCCGAAGAGTTCAGCTACATCGAACCATACACACTAATACGTTTTTTTTTTTTTCTAACCCTTTTTTTCTCTCCCTCCTTCCTGCATGAGAGGCTTGGCCGTGTCAAAGCTCAATTTAACGAACATTTTTTGCAAAAGCGCTGAGATCAACCGGAAACAATAGCGTACCCATGCTTATGGATAGACGAGTGTCGGGTGTCTCTCAAAACGAAAGGTAAGCTAAGCTTGTCTCTCACGCTCGTTCGGATGAGTTTTGGATTTTTGAAGGCTGTATATAACCTTCCTCTCTTTTTTAAGGTCCGTTTTGTCCTCTCTCTCGTCGAAGAAATAAATAATCTAGTGGTTCATCTTAGTTTAACCGGGTCATGCTTTCTTTCTAAGATTTCCAAAAATAGAGTACTTTTCCTTATGACCGCACGAGCGAGATGCTTCTTTCGATCTTCTCTGTCGCGCCGCCCAGAGGAGCATCCTGGGAAATACATACGAGAATACCGGGGGACTAGGACCTATCAAGAACTCGTCTACGGGCTTCAACCAAAAGGAGCATGCCGAGTACTATGAAAGAATATGAAGTGATATCCTTTCCAACCAACAGCAAATGATATTTAACCACAGTATATTTCCCGATATTTTTCTCAAAAAAAAAAAAAAAAAAAGAGCTGAGCAGTGAGGGGTCCCTCCTTTTTTACTGGACCGTGCCTCCAAATAATAAGATCGAGGGCGAGATAAGTGTAAGCAGGTGGGCTGTAACACGGTGTGGGACCCGCCGGTTCATATTGATTGACCAATGCCTCCAGGAAACAGGAAACAGGAAACAAGAGACAATTTTTCCATTCTCTGGAGCGAAGGCAAGCCATTATCACACCAGCGAGCATTGGTTCCTGAAAGCAGCAGTCGCGCCGGTTAAACTTACTTTCAATCTTTTCCTGCCGCTGTTTAATTTCGATTTGTATCGAACCTCCGACTCCCCGCCCGGTAGTGTCTCTAGGCTTTTTTGAGGCTGGAACATTTCACGCGCATACGAAGAGATTAAGAGTACGAGATAGAGACAGGTATTGATGCCTTCTTTTTCGAAACGAATTGAAAATGCGCGAAAGGAAAAAAGAAGCCCCAAAAAAGGGGGAGGGGAAAAAAATCAACTTTATCTTGATTATCGCACATGCGCTTGGCCGATCCCGCCAACAGCACCGGATTGTGTGTGTTTCCCTCTCTCTCACAGTTACCGAGATGGAGGAAAACCCCCTTATCGATTATAGTAAATTAACGATCGAAATGGCGAAAAATGTTGTCACATTTCGCACCTTTCGTGCTCGAAAGGGTCAATTGATTCAAAATAGCTTTGCTTACTAGTAGGTCCACAATTATCGGTCAAGCGAAATTATCAGCTGTACGGAGTATGGAGATGCTTTTCCTTACAGCTCAGGCAAGAAACGCCTTCACCGCCTCCATCAACAAAAAAAGAAATTGGAAACAATTCCTCCTCCACGAAATGAAGAGGAGAATGTTCCGAACGACAGCACTTACTTCTATCAACTCCACGTTGTTTATGCTACTGTGGTTTTCCTTTTTTTGGTTTATTGTCCCTTTGCGAGTTCCTCAGAATCCTTACTCGAATATTCCTTATAAAAGTATAATTCTCCGTTGTGAAAGACAAAAAGGTGTTGCGAACTTGCGAAAAAAAGAGCTTCGTAAAGTGCAACTTTCTCTAACTCGTCTAATATTTGCGCTTATGAGAGAATGTTACCGCAGGTCAATCACTTTATGCGATATTTTCTCGCCGAAAAAGACATTTATAAAGCTTCGGAGCTGGGTTCTTGAACCTTGTTAGAACAAAAAAAAAAAAAAAAAAAAAAAACCTCTGCATAATATCCCTCCTCAGGGAAAACCCTGCTCGAGGTTTCTCCGCATTGCGAAACTGTTATCGCAAACGTTTTTAAGCAAGAGGAGGAAACGAAAAAAGATAAAACAAAAAACAAAAAACAGGTACCGTTTCAAGTGTTCTCAGTCCCTTTTTCCTTTCTCGCTTGTGCCGTTACAAGAGTTTCGATGTTTTAAGATGAACTTGCCTCTCAGAAACCAACAGGCGGCCTGATCCGTGGTTCCTCTCAAGGCTAATTCGCGTATTCAATCCTGAGCTGGGATTGATTGGTGGTCAATTGAGCCGACGAGCCTTGTTCCCTCTTTCTCGCGGGCAGCGGCGAACTGCCCGTTCCCTTTAGCGTTTATTCGAGATCTTCGATATTAGATCGCCACATTGCAATCTTCTATCTGCTTCATGCTTATCGAATCCCATGCATGGCACACTGCGTATCCTTTCAACGGTATCGATTCTTTCAATTTATCCATTCTATATTTCCCCTGCTTTTGTTGCCGATACTTCACATCAGCACACGATGAACCGTTAGACTTTTTTCTAAATTGTTGGGAGCGCAATTTCTATTGAGGAAACGAAACAATTTTACCAGTTGCCAGTTTGCCAGTTCCTCGAAGCTGCACCCAAGCTTGGGCGGCAAATCTTAAAAAAAGCCTTCACATTTTATCAAAATTTGCAATTTGCTGGATTACCTACTGCAGAGCACGTAATATAAGCACCGTGACTGAGAGCTGCAAGGTTAAATTACCTCTGCCTTCTCTTTCTTCCGGAGCAGACGAACTAAACGTTTGTCTTCTAAGTATGCGGGGAAACGAGAAGTGATTGGCTGGATGAGCTGGCGAACCACGAGCTAGGATATATATATTTCCAAGCCTCGACCTTTTCGGAAGAAAGAGGCATCTCTCGAGCTATTTTTTTTTTTTTGAAATAAGAGCTCTAGGTCGTGACTCACCCTACCTAAGTCTCTGTGCGAAGAAGGGGCGCGAAATCAATACCGCCACTTATCTTTAGTCTGTTTTGTAATGGCTTTTTTTTTTTTTTTTTTTTTTTTTTTGTGCTTTCGCTTGTATGTATTTTCGGCTTACACCGTCTGCATGCCGACGCGGTGGGGAGCTTTCAAGGCTTCGGAACAACGTGACTTCCATAGCTTCAGTCTATGTTTGTCATTATTGCCAAGGTTGTGAGCTCACAGTGCAACACAAACGCCATGAGCAGCTGTGAGCAGCCCTCTCATGAGATATAGGGACACATGGTGATACAATGATGAGTAATGAGAAGGGATTTACCTTAATTACTGTATATTTATTACTTTTTCTCTGCCGAGTCTCGCCTTGGAAGAACTAACACCTCCATCAGCCCTAGAGCGTCGCGTCGGTTTCGTTCGACTACAACGGGAAATTGAACTTTCTTTGTGCGAGACGCGGTTTTTCTTTGTGAACGGAATGCCTTACATATCTCGAAGATTCTTTACTATATCATCCTCCACTTATTCTCGTAGTACAACAACTACTACGAGGCTTTCTTGAGGACTATGATAATCATGATATGTACTTCATAGCAGTCAAAGTATTTAGCTGATTGAGATAAATAAAATCGTATTGAACGTATTGAAGCTGTGAGATATTAAGATTTTGCTATCGCAGAGCCTCGCCTTATAGTGTATTTTATTTTATCTCGCCTCCAAACTCAAGCAAATTTTCACCCAAGCTCCGGGTAAAAGAAAAAAAAAAAATTTAAAAAATTGAAAAATTGTCCCCCACTCTAATTTTTTTTTTTTTTAGGTCTTCTATTTTATTTTTTCTTTTATCCCGCCAACGCACTTTCCTTATTACTTCACACACCAACCAAAGCTCCTACTCTTTACTACTACTGCTATTTGTCTGATCGCAGTATATCTCACATTATCAACACATTATCGGATAGCAGCAACAGCAGTAGCCACAAAGCTACTACTCCTACAGCTGCTTTCCCTTTTACTTATTTGCTGCTATCTCATTGTTTGTTCTGCGATTTGTTTCGTCCCTGTTCTGTTTTCTGTTCTCTGTTCTTTCCTTTGGAAAAAATCGAAGCTTTTTTAACGATATATATATTGTTTAATAATACTACGTGCTCATATTAAGTATTGATTTGCTCTCTCCCGCTTCTCTTCTCTGCCCTATCCCTCTCTTGCTCTTTCCTCCATCCTATAACAAAACATTTCCTCTCCATATCACCCCTTCAGCTATCCCACTCCTTCCTCTCGATTACTCTCTCACTCACCTTACCTACTATCACCGTCGACGTACGTCCACTAACTCTAAGGTCGGCGATCCACAGTTTGTCTATCTCGAAAAAGATCCTTTTCACTTCCGTTTCTCCCTTGTCACGCCGGGTTATTTGAGCGCGGTCAAAGTCAAGCTGTGGGGAGGTTGAGGTCTCTTTTTTTTTGTAGGCAGACGACATAACACGTCACTTTTGGCTCGTTTCGCCCTTACAAAGAAATTAAATCTCAAATCTCCCAATAACTACTTTTACTTTTATCTTCCAAAAACGGAACATTGAACGATACGACGAGCAAAAGATGAAGATCAAGAAGCAAGCAAGTCAAAACACGAAAACACACTCGTAAGCCCTTTCCGTTCTTTCTTTCTTTTTCTTTGTTCTCTCAGCTCCCTCTCTCTCTCTTTTTTTTTTTTTTTTTTTTTTCACCCCACTTCCCTCGTGGAGATGCCTCTTCAGCCTTGTCTCGCTCGCTGAGAAAAAATATTTTTTCGAAGCTTCCGCATTTGGTATCCACGTTTTTTTTTTTCGGCTGCTGCTTTTCCACGGGCCTTTTTTGTATTTTTTTTTTTTTTTCGGGCTTTGCTTTGCTGACCGCTCGATTGATGCTTTCTTTTTCACGCTTCGTATAGTCGCCGTTCCTACGTGAGTTCATCATCAAAGCGGTTGAAATCGAAACCCACCCGGAACTTCTAGCACATTTACGCGAGTTCCCGCTACTATGGCCGTTCCCGCGCGGTGACCTCTACCACTGGATAAACCTGCTCAACAAGTTTGACGAGATCCTGGAGCAGCTGGTGAAAAAGTACAAATTGAAGGATGGTCCGCAGATGATCCCGTTCGAGGAGGAAGATGAGGAGACGTTGTTGGGCGTTTTAGACTTCAGCAGGCTGCTTATTGAGCAGTGTGGCAACCGCAGTCTATATGCCAGCAGCTCTGTAAGTGTTTTCCCCTTGATGACGTTGTTTTTATTTGATCTGTGGAGAATTTTCTGACATTGTATGCATTCATTACTATAGTACTGAACGATCTTTTAAATACCGTTTCCCTGAAGACACTCAACGCTACGCTGCGGTTATCGGCACGTCTGGCACAGAGATACTACAGCTCGCGTTCGAGGACGGGCGCTCTCTCGAGCATGGCGAACGCTACCTTACTGAACAGCCACTACAATATCAATCTCGACAAGGTTCTCAAAATGGCAACGCCGTTCGTCGGTATTCCGGGATCGGGTAGTGTTACGGGACCTATTATAAAGCCGGCGGGAAAGACGGTGCCCGTTGTAGCAAACGATCTTATGAGTTTGATCGAGGATACACCTTCGGATGCTCAAAAGGGCAAAGGGAAGGCACCGGCCCGTGAGGGAACGCTTCTAGCCGATGGGAGGATTTCGGAGGCGTCACCTTTAGCTATTACGTTAGCCCCGCTAACAACGGGCCTACGACAACAACAACGGCAATCACAGCTACCCCGGTAGCTCCAAAGACCCCTTCAACAGCTAACCCTCCCAAATCGCCAACTTCTGCACGCAGGCACAGTAGTCACCTCAAGGATACTCCTTCGGGTGGTAAGACGTTCGATGAGGCTGTTGCTGGTGATCCGACTTCCTCGACATCGCCTGCTTCAGGGGGAATGAACACTCTGGAAGTTCCCCTGGCCAAAGTCGCGTCGACGTCGCTGATCGATCTGTTGAAGGAAAATCTCCCCAATATCCCATCGGATTATCATTACGAGTTCCTTCAGCGTTTGCGCGTTGCGAAGGCCCTCACGGAATCTTCGGAGACGAGGCGTGAGATCTTGGGTATCCGTATCTTATCGATAACAAACCTCGCGTACGTACTCAGTGAATCCAACTTCCACACGAAGATCATTTCGCCAGACATGGACGAACCGCGCCGCCTGCAGATGGTCTACCAACTCGCCAACATGGTCAACCCTTCTGAAGGTCACGATGTTCCTCGCTGGATCCAAACATTAGCGTTCGGTGGACTCGAAGCCCTTGCCCGACACAAGCTTAAAGTCAACGATGTCAACACGGCACTGAGCATCAACGTCAACCACGGAGCTCTCCTCACTCTTACGAGGCAAGCTGTTGCTGAACTGAGGGATGAGGCGAAGGGAAACTCGATCGTCATAGACAGGGACGAGGAAGAGTGGAGGGAAGCGCTGCTGAGCCTCGTAGGATATCTGCCTAGTAATCAGACTTCCGGAAGCGTCTTGGTTAGTGCCGGTCTTATCCCACTCTGGTCGACCTCATGAACGTTAGAACCGTCAAGGGTATTCGCGTCGTCGTCCGTGCTCTCCAGTATTTAGATGCTCTGGTTTACGGTATCCCACCTGCATTCCAAGCGTTTGCCAACGCGAAGGGTTTGGATTCGATAGTCGACCTTGTTTCCCACCATGTTACTTCGGCGATGGTCGAGTTGAAATCTCCCGGTGGTGGTTATCCGAATCTTATAGGTCCAACGTGCTAGATTTTCAGATCAGCTATTACCGGGCAAACATCCTCAAGACGGTTTTCAAATTTACGCACCACATGATGGGCCAAACCGGTGGCAACTCTGACCGCCTCCTGAGGAACCTGATCGATTCCCCAAAGCTTTTGGATGCGCTGAGGACTGTTATCTCCAACGGAAGGATATTCGGCAACTACGTTTGGTCTTCCGCTGTTAATATCTTGACGACCTTTATTCACAACGAGCCTACGAGCTATGCTGTCATTCACGAGGCGAAGCTCAGCCATTGTTTCCTCGAATCTATCACTGGCGAGAAGATTACAGAACCCGGCACAGCAACAGCTGCTACCCAAGAGGGAGGTGAAGCTCAGGCTGATAATAGAGAAGGAGAAGCTATGACTGTTGATGATGCTTCTGCAGAAGCTTCCGCCGCCCAGCCCAGCCGTGACACGACATCTGAGCAACGCCTAACGCCTTCGGAAAATCCAGCTAGTGGGATCATTCCGGCCCTTGAGGTTATTAACACTATCCCTCTTGCGTTCGGAGCAATCTGTCTCAACTCCGCCGGGCTTGATCTTTTCAAGGCATCCGGAGCACTTCCCAAGTTTTTCGAAATCTTTGAAAGCCAGGAGCATGTTAAGTGCATGGCCGAATCCGACTTGCGACAACCCTCGGTAGCCAATTTGATGAGCTCGTCCGTCACCACCCTCCCCTCAAGGAAGACATTATGAAGGTTACGGTCGATATGGTCAAGCGTGTTGTAGAACTCGGAAGGTAGCCGCTGAGAAACGTGGCGTAGGTGCGAAAATTTGGATGGAAGACGAACAGGGGCGAACGGTCGTATCTGGCGGTCGTCGGGCGCTTTCTGGTGTAGGAAGAAGGGCTGTTAAAATGGATGACCGGCTGACGAACCGGAAGGATCGGAAGAACCGGTTGCCCCTTCTAATGACGTTGAAATGCAGGACGCTGATGCCCCTGCTATGGAGACTGCCGGAACTTCTTCTGCTCCAACTGCAGAGCAACCCCAGCACCCTCAGCACCTCAGGAGCCACAACAGCAGCCATCGGTTGAACAGGAGGAAGAGCAACCCAACGAAGTCGTCGAATTGGGAGACATTGGAGACGACGATGAGAGCTCCACGTCTCAGACCACTTCTATTTCTACGTACATCGATGTCATGTCCCGCTTCCTGGAAGGATTCTTAACGCACCCATCTCACTCGAGAGATTTTGTCAAGCATGGCGGTCTTGATTCCTTGCTCGAAATATACTTCCTGCCTTCCCTGCCCTACGACTTTGCCAACAGGGCCGTTTCTCTTGCTTTGTCTCGCGTCATGCATCTTTGCGGAGAAGCCAGCCCCGCGGCAACACTGCCGGCCTTGCTCAAGAACACTCAAAAGGCTGTTGACGAGCTGAAACCTTTGCTGGAACATGACTCCCAGGAGGCCTTCTTCAAGCCTCTGACGGATAAGACAGCTGTGGTTAGCAAAGAGGGAGAGTCGAGCTCGGCGACCATGAACATCCGAGCCAACGGGACTAAGATCGTCAAGGATCTCGTCACCGTCCACGCCCTCAGCCAGTTGCTCCAGGAACTTTATTCGCAGGCTCTTTTCAACGTACGACATACACCGCAGCTTTTCCAACCGTCGACGCAGCGCGGGTTCTACGAAACGCTGGTTCCAAGCCTTGGCGCGCTCCACCGTGCTTGCGTTTGGGAAGAAATCCTCCTGCAGAAGAGTATTCCGGATACGTGGAACGAGGCTACGAAAGTCAAAGACAGCTCGCTCGTGGTTAACCCGGACGAAGATATTCGGGCCTGACGGACAGGAACTTCCGCAAAAGACTCAGGAGGAGAAGGTCAAAGAGAAGGAAGCGGCGGAGAAGATCGTGGTTGAAAAGGAAGGGAAATCACCTTGGTTTAAGAACGTCAAGACCCTGCGCTTCCTTATCAGCCAGATTCCCAACAGCATTACTCCGTTCTTCCAAGGTAAGAATCTCTTGTTTTCAAACTTTGTGATTTATTGACAGATGTTAACGTAACTTGTCTTTTAACTTATAGGCCTTGCAAGAGTCCTGATTACTAGGCGCAGTTCGGATCAGGTACACAAGAAATACGCGTTCAAGATCGGCGATGCGATCTCGGACGTTTTGTGCCAACACCTTACGTGGAAGCGATTGGGTATGTGGTTTTGTTGTATCGCTCTTTCAACTTGATCGTGTTCCTGGAACTAATTTTGCTTTTCGATGTAGAAACCAGCACGTCTGTAACCGACCGTTATAGCTATTGGATCGTGATGCTGTCGTCAATATCTGCGTTGCTTCTAGAAGGTAACCAAATTCCATATTATTCGTACCAAGAATACATGCGCTAACTGAATGTTTGTACAGGCGGCGATAGGAGTAGTACTCCTCAGATCATCACGACGGTCCTGATCTGTTTCAAGCAGAACAACGGAATAAAGGCGGTCACTGACATCCTTCGCACCTTCTGGGAGGACCTCCAAGGCCTTTCGGTTTCTAGCGGTGAACAGTCCCAGCATACGAGAATGGGCTATTGTTTCGGCGGCATCAAGGTCATCCTTTCATTATTTGCGCACATCGTGGACTCCAAGTCCGTTCTCGAGTCTACTCAGACTTCTGCCTTGCAATCTAGGGATAGGGACAGGGATCGACCCGATTACTTCAATCCACACCAACTCCTGGTCGAAATCCGCATGGCCGTTCTGGAAATCGTGCAGACGATGTGGAACTCCCAGTCTATAGAGAAGGCTTTCACTTCCATAGTCAAATCAATCATCGATATCCTCGGCGTCATTCTCAAGGCCGACGGCGAGAACGGAGCTTTCACGAGGAGCGATAAGGGACGCCACCCGACCATGATCTCCTGGAAGTCGTTCGAGCCGACGAAGAGCGCGTCAGGCAGCTTACTGAGATGGGTTTCTCGCGCGAAGTCGCGCTGGAAGGCCTGGTGCAGTGCAACAACAGCGTCCAGCAGGCCGCCGAGTGGCTCCTTAGTCATCCGGACTACGGACATAGGCAGTCTTCGCGGTCCATTAACAATGAGTCCGACTCTGATTCCGAGTCCCAGAGCGATAATGAGGCCATGGGCGGCGTGGAAGAGGATGCGCCACCGGCTAATCTCGTTAGGGAAGTATTGGCCGCTGTCTCCCGTGATGTCGACCATGAGCTTGGACTTGCGGGTAGCGGTCCGGTTGAAGGGGAAGGCTCCGTTGCTGCTCCTGGGGGCTCTGCTGATGCTCCATCGGCTTCGGAACCTGCTACTGAAGCTGCTGCCGCTGAGCGTAGTCAAGATAATGGTACACCGGTTCCTCAACAAGCGCAAGACACTGAGGCGACGATGTCAACCGAAGAAGCTGTTCCTCAGCCTGGTTCCATCGACGTTGTTACTGTTCCGCCATCTGCCAGTGACGGAGATAACGACCTTACAATGAGCATGAGCATCGACGACATTTCGGGAGTCAATCTTACCGTTCCAGTTATGGCACCACAGCCTCAAGAAGAGGGAGAAGCATCCACTAGTGAGCAGCCGGCTGACGAAACCTCAGAGGATAAAGGCAAAGCTAAGGATGAGACTCCCGCCGAAGCTTCTGATGTTGTGACCGTTGAAGACTTGGAAGACGTCCGAGCCGGAATCCGGAAGGATCTTATCAACAGGGCCCTCGACGTCCTTCAAGTACAGCACGAAGTTACGTTTGAGCTATCTTCACTTATTATGAACGCCTTCAGCAAAGCCGGCGAGAACACTGAGAGCCGTAAGGAGATCGCTTCGACTATCGTTCAGTCGCTAATGTCACTTCAAATGGAGGACGATATCCGCCTCGCGGAACAACCGTGGCTGCTACGGCACACTTCTTGGGATTGATTATTCAGAACGCGGACTTCTTTTCGGCTTCCCTCGACGATCTCAAGGAGCAGATTCCAGTGCTTGTCGGTTACATCAAAGTCTACCGGACGAGCCGGCGCCTTGGCTGGCCAATATTCTTCTTATCATTGAGAAGATGCTCACGGAGTCTGCACAGCCGAAGCAAGTTAAGTTCACGCCACCGACAGTTGACGCTAGGGTCCCAACTCCAGCGATCGAAACGGGAGATTACACGATCTCTCTCGAAGAACAGCAAACGATCTTCGACGCTATCGTCAATTGCATTCCGTCCGTCGGCAAAGAAGAAGCTACGGCCCTTGCAATTATCAGGGTTCTCGTTCTTCTGACCAGGAAGCGAGAAATTGCCATCCAGATGGCGGAACCGAAGCACCTCAGCCTTATCTTCCAACTGTTCAAGAGCCTGGCCGGATCCGACACCTCCAAGATCCAGTCCTGCATCATGATGATCCTCCGCCACATTATCGAAGATGACGCGACGCTGAAGTCGATTATGTGCAGCGAGATCCGGCAGTTCTACCAGAATAGGGGTTCGCGGGGAGGAGCCAGGCAGATTGACACTAGCGCTTACATCCGCCAGCTTTCCCACATGGTCCTTCGAAATCCGGAAGTCTTTGTCGAGGCTACCAACGAGCTGTGCAAGCTGACGAGGTACGAGTCGAATATCAGGCACCAGCAGATCGTCATCAAGGAGGCCGAAGAACCTCAGGAAGACGAGGAAAGCAAAGAAGAAGGCGAAGAAGCTAAGGAAGGTGAAGAGGAGACCGGTGAATCTTCTGCGGCCGCTCCTGCTTCGAAGGAGGTTAAGGCGGAGTCTGAGCCTAAGAAAGAAACGGAAGTCAAGCCGAAGGCTGTGCCTGATGTTAAGCCGCCTGGTGTTGAGAATCCTGACGGTGTCGTTCATTTCCTTTTGTGCGAACTTTTGGCCATCAGAGACGCCGGTCAAAACGAAGGTACGCCGAAGCCTAAAGAGAAGGAGGCGGAAGCGGAAGAGAAGCCAGCTGCTGCAGCAGAAGCTCATAAGGAGGGCGAAAGCAGCAGCGATGCTGCTTCATCTCCAAGCACGGATAGCACGGCCAAGTCCGACAAACCGGAGAAGGTCGAGTTCAAGGCCGCGGACCATCCGACTTACCTTACCGCTGCTTCCTCCTGCAAGCTCTCACGGAAATCCTAGCGTGTTACAATAAGAGCAAAGTCGAATTCATCAACTTTTCTCGGAAGGCTTCGCCTCGCGATCCCATTACACCGTCGAAGCCTCGGTCTTATATCCTCAACTACCTCTTGAACGATCTATCCCTGTGGGCAGCCTTTCGCACGCTGATGATATCCCCTTCAAGAAGCGGTGTCTCACTTCAAACTGGGCAATCTCGGTGATAGTATCGCTGTGTTCGCAGACTGGTGAAGCGCAGAACCTGGAAGATGAACCCGACCTTGTCTTTGTCCGCAAGTTTGTCCTCGAGAGCTCTCTGAAGGCATTCAAAGACGCTGGGGCTTCTAACGAACACCTCGACGCCAAATATGCCCGCCTTCTCAACCTATCCGACCTCTTTTACAGGATGCTTGCTTCGAGACCGAATGCCGGCCAAGGTAGCCAGCTGCTCGAAACGTCCCAAAGGCAGCTTGCCCGTATCATGTTCGAGAAGAACTTCGTCGCTGCACTGACCAATTCTCTCGCCGACATTGACCTCAACTTCCCGTCCGCCCGGCGCGTAATCAAGTACATCCTCCGCCCGCTGAAACTCCTATCGAAGACCGCCATAGACCTCGGCGACAGCAGCGATCTTGCCACACCCGGAGGCGAAGAGGACGAGATTTCCACCGCCTCTACGATGTCCGAGCTCGAAGACGAGCGGGAGGAAACCCCCGACCTCTACCGCAACTCCGCCCTGTCGATGTTCGAAGGCGGAGAAATGGCCGACGACGACGAAGCTAGTGACTTCGGAGAAGAAGACGAGGAAATGTACGAGGAAATGGATTTTGAAGAAGAGGAAGAGCGAACGAACAGCGAGGAAAGCGACGAGGATGAGATTTTGGGGGATGAAGGTGAACAGATGGATGTAAGTAACCGTTTTCTTTTCCCTAGTTTTTTGCTTTTGGATGTGCAACTTTGCTGACGTGGTTCCCCAAGGTTGAGATCGTCATGGACCCGAGCGGTGGCCTGGGATCCGGTGACGAAGATGACGAGAGTTCTCAGAAGACGAAGAGGACGATGAACTCGAAGATGACAACGAAGGTGACGACCTTCCTCCTGAAGTCCAAGACCACATTGCTTTCAACGAAGAGGAAGAATGGGAAGATTCGGGTGCTAGCAACGCGGACGAAGAAGAGCGCGAGGCGGCCGAGGAAGTCTTGGAGCACGTTAACAGAGTTATCGAAGGCGACGACGATCCTATGGACGAACTCGGTGAGGATCGTGACGATGGGTTTATTGATGACGGTGACGAGGAAGAAGAGGAGGAGGACGATGAAGAGGATGAGGAGGAACTCGACGTCGTTCACGAGGATGAAATTGAAGAGGACGACGCGGCGATGAGCAATGTCCCCTGGGGCTGGTCCGATGACATTGGAGATGCTCCTCTGATGACTCGCGGTTCCGGTAGAGGTGGATGGTACACTCTTGGTGGTCCACGCGATATGATGCGTAAGTTCCAGAGCGTTTTTGCTTATGTTTCTTTTACCTTTTTATAACATGCAATGCTAATCTTTACTTGCTATTCGAATACAGGTACCACCGCTCGTGTCAACGAAGAAAACCTTCAAAACCCTCTCCTGCAACCCTCAGCTATCGAACAAAGCCACCACCGCCCGCACCCTGGTCTCCGCCACGGCGGTCCTGGCGAAGGCATAACGGACTTCTTTAACGCGTTTGACTCCATCACTGCCCCGGTATCAATCCTCAAGGAGGTGGTCCGGTGTCTTGGCTATCGACTATAATGAGTCTCGTCAGTCGAACCGGCGCCCTCCCACTTTCTTCCAACGGCACTTTGCAGTTCCAGATCCAAGGCGGACCCGGAGGCCTCGGCTTCCCCGCCGAGTTCGAAGCCATGATCGGCGTCCGCCGCTCGCACCACGATCAGCGCCACAGGGATCACCGCAGCGATCCGATTTCTGCGGTTCATTTCACCCCTGTTCCTACCGTCCAGCGTTGGTCCGATGAGTCCCGCCTCGCGTACGGGAACAACGGTCCTGAAAAGGCTCAAGGATCGTCGGTGCTATCCTTACTAAGCTCGTCCCTCCTGCTATCGAAGAGGAGAGGATCCGCAAGGAGAAGGAGGAAGCCAGGAAGCGCAAGGAAGAGGAAGAGCGCCAGAAGAAAGTGGAGGAAGAACGCATTGCTCGCGAGAAGGCCGAGGCGGAAGAACGTGAGAGGCGCGAAGCCGAAGAGGCTCGCCTTGCCGCCGAAAAGGCCGCTCAGGAGGCTGCTGAAGCTGAAGCCCGTGCTGCTGCTGAAGCCGCCGCTGCAGCCGAAGCTGCTGACCGTGGCGCCACCGAGGGTACCGAGGAACAAGCCGAAGATGCCATGGAAGGTGTCGTTTCTACTGAAGGAGCCGCAGCCGCCGCTGGCGAAGAAGGTTCCGCCGGTGGTGAAGCCGGACCGTCCTCGGCGCCTCCTCCGGCTAGGGCTGTCGTCATGATCCGAGGCAGGGAAATGGACATCACGGGAATGGACATCGACCCTGAATTCCTGGAAGCGTTGCCGGAAGACATGCGTGAGGAAGTGTTTACGCAGCACATCCGCGAACGCCAGCAGGCTGCGGTTACGAGCGACGAACCTAACGAAATCAGTCGCGAATTCCTCGAAGCGCTTCCCGAAGAGATCCGAGCCGAGCTCTTGCAGCAGCAGGAAGCCGAACAGCGTAGGCTCGAAAGGAACGTCAAAGGGCGGCAAGCGGCCAGGCTAGAGGTCCGGCAGATATCGACTTGGCCAGCTTCTTGGCTACGCTCGACCCAAATCTCCGCCGCACGGTGCTCATGGAACAGAACGACGAGGCTTTGGCTCACTTCCCGGATGCAATTGCGGCAGAGGCGAACGCCCTCCGCGGTGACCGCCGCCTGCAGCAATTTAGCGAAATTACGAGGGTCGTTCGCGCCCGCCAGAGGAACCGAAGCCCGCTGAAAAGAAGATCGTTCGCAAGAGCGCCATCCAGATGCTCGACAAGGCCGGCGTCGCGACTTTACTCCGTCTCATGTTCATCCCGCAGCAGGGGAGCACGCGCATGTCTCTGCACGAGATCCTCCTCAACGTCTGCGAGAACCGCCAGAACCGCGGCGAAGTGATCAACCTGCTCCTTTCGATCTTGCAGGACGGCAGCGCCGACATGTCTGCTGTTGAACGCAGTTTCGCGCAGCTTTCACTGAGGGCGAAGCAATCTTCCGTGCTCAAGACTCCGCAGCTGAAGCGCGTGAACACGAACCAATTCGCCCAGTCGAACAGCGAGATGTCTCCGCTCATGGTCGCCCAGCAGTGTCTTGGAGCCCTGGCCTTCCTCGTCAACTACAACGAGCACATCCCGTCCTACTTCTTGAACGAACATGAAAGTGCCATCGGTCTTAAGCGCAGCGGTAGCAAGAAAGGTAAAGGCAAGGAGACGCAGCAGTCCAAGGCCAGCAGGTTTGCGTTGAACACCCTGCTCGGTCTCTTGGACAGGCAGCTCATTACCGAGAGCTCGAGTGTCATGGATCAGCTTTCTGTGCTCTTGTCCGAAATCACTCGTCCACTCACGATCCTCCTTCGCAAGGATAAGAAGAAGGAGGAAGAGAAGAAGGCCGAAGCGGCTGCGCTTACTGCTACCACTGAAATCGATAGTGCTGAAGCTCCGCGACTACTGAAGAACCGGCTGAAGTGCAAGCGGAACAACCGGTAGAGCGTGCTGAAGGGGAAGCTGCTGCTACACCGAAGAACCGGCTGCAGCTGAAAAGAAGGAAGCGGAGGCAGAAGCGAAAGAAGCTCCAAAGGAAGAGGAGAAGCCCAAGAAGCAGAGAAGCCTGATCCACCTGTTGTTCCGATTACAACCTCGCCTGGTTGTCAATATTATCACGGCTAGGGAGTGCACCGGCAAGACGTTCAGGGAAACGGTCACGACCATGCTCAACCTGTCCGCTATTCCAGGAGCTAAAGATGTTTTCGGGGCTGAATTGATCCGTCAGGCCCAAATTCTGGCGGTGCAATCCTCGAATCGCTTTTCGGAACTAGTCACGCAGATCAAGAAGGCGAATCTGGTACCCGACTTGCAGGGACTTTCCAAGTTTTCCGCTGGAAGCTCTGACCAGGCGAAATTGCTCCGCACGCTTACCGCCCTCGACTATCTTTCGACAACAACCGCGCAAGAAGCGTGACGATACCGACTCCTCGAAGGACGACGAATCTAAAGACGAGAATGCGATGCTGAAACCCTCAGCAGGCTGTACGAGAGTCTTACTTTCGCGCCCTTGTGGTCTCAACTGAGCAACTGCCTTACCGCGATTGAGGCAGGGCCGACATGCTTCACTGGCGACGATCCTCTTGCCGCTTATCGAGGCTCTGATGGTTGTTTGCAAGAACAGCGGCTTGAACGACAAGGCCAGCGGCAGGAACCGCGAGCGGACGCCGAGCATTACCAGCCCGCGCGCTGTTAACAGACATGGAGCGCTTGTTCTTCACGTCACCGAGGACCACCGTAAGATCCTGAACCAGATGGTGCGGACAACCCGAAGCTCATGAGCGGTTCCTTCTCTCTGCTGGTCCACAACCCAAGGTCTCGGACTTTGACAACAAGCGCAACTACTTCAACCGCCGCCTGCACTCGAGAGCAACGCCAGGGATCCCACACAATACCTTGCAGCTCAACGTCAGGAGGGACCAAGTCTTCCTCGACTCTTACAGGGCGATGTACTCAAGGGTGGCGACGAGATCAAATATTCGAAGCTGAGCATCAGGTTCCAAGGTGAAGAGGTGTCGACCGCTGGTGGTGTTACCGGGAATGGTTCCAGGTTCTCGCTAGGCAAATGTTCAATACCCCGATTACGCACTTTTCTTGCCCGTTGCGTCCGACCGCACGACTTTCCACCCGAACAGGATGAGCGCTGTCAATCCAGAGCACCTGAGCTTCTTCAAGTTCATCGGTAGGATCATCGGCAAGGCCCTTTACGAAGGCGGGTCTTGGATTGTCACTTCAGCAGAGCTGTCTACAAGGTACGTGAAAAACTCTTTCTACATCAAAAAATTATATATCTACTATGGAAGTTTTTGTCTAACACTTTAATTATAATATAGCGTCTCCTTGGTCAAAACGTCTCGCTCAAAGGACATGGAGACCCTGGACCTCGAATACTACAAGTCCCTCGTGTGGATGCTCGAGAACGACATCACCGACGTGATAACCGAAAACTTCTGTATAGAATCCGAAGAGTTCGGAGCCGAAACCGTCGTCGACCTCGTCCCCAACGGCAGGAACATCGCCGTCACACAGGACAACAACACGAGTACGTCCGCCTCGTCATCGAGTACAAGCTCCTCAACAGTGTGAAAGAGCAGATGGAGAACTTCCTCAAGGGTTTCCACGACATCGTCCCCGCGGAGCTCGTCGCCATCTTCAACGAGCAAGAACTTGAACTCCTGATTTCCCGGTCTGCCGGACATCGACGGTCGACGACTGAGGAACAACACCGAGTACCACAACTACTCGGCTTCCTCGCCGCAGATCCAGTGGTTCTGGAGGGCCGTCCGCTCCTTCGACAAGGAAGAGCGCGCGAAGCTGCTGCAGTTCGCTACGGGAACGAGTAAAGTGCCCCTCAACGGTTTCAAGGAGCTCGAGGGCATGAACGGCTTTTCAAAATTCAACATCCACCGCGATTACGGGAGCAAGGAGCGTTTACCCCAGCAGTCATACTGCTTCAACCGTAAGTAAACCACCTCCTTTGCTTGTTATTACCCTTAAGATCATTGATTGATGATTGCTAATATGGCTTTTTGATGTTTTATTTAGAATTGATCTACCCGAGTACGAAAGCTACGAGACGCTCCGCCAGAACCTGCACACCGCCATGACGCAAGGTGCCGAATACTTCGGATTTGCTTAAAAATGGAGAATTAAAAGGTAAACACTCGCATCACACCCTTCACCTTTGTATTGGACATAGGCTAACCAGGATTTATTATACAGGAATTATCGAATGGGGGAAAAATCGTCTCTTCTTTTTTGTCATGATGGCTATTACAAAAAACATACATTGGGGTTTTTTTTTTTATAGTACTGTTTACTATCATTATTATTCTTATATCCTTCTCTTTTTTAGCGTTTTCTCTTCACGGAAGTTTAAATGTTATGGCCAGTAGAATCCACACAAAAAAAATTCACTTTGGTTTCTCTTTTAATGTTTTTTCTTCTATTTTCACTAGGTAGCTTCGGTTTTTTTTTTTTTTTTTAAGGAAAGAAATTGTTATAGGCGTTGTTTCTTCTGTTTTATAATAAAGAAAATTTCATTATTATTATCAATATCATCATTTCTCTGCTTTTTTCAAAAATCTCGTACTCAGCACTATGAAGTAGCTAGGAATAAGGAATTAAAAAGAAGATTTAATATGCCAATAATATACTTCGGTCATAAACTGGTGATTGCCTGCCTTGCTGTACTGGCAAACATAGATACTTCACTTACAGGTTGTGCATTCTAAAACTGGGTAATTTCAAGAAGCCACTTTCACACTTGAGTATATAACTGTACATTTGCACAATACTTTTATGTGCTTCTTTTTTTTTTTTTTTAATAGGAATGGATATCATTAAGACAACCTGGTTTTTATGATCCATGACTGAGGGGTAACCCCATACTATTCACTTTTATCAAATTTAACTCCGTCCAGTTCACTTTATATATACTTATGTACTTGATGCATGTAAAATAATAAGCGCGCACGGTTTGGCGACACCCATTTGGGAGACATTTGACTTCTCGATGGCGACGACGCTGAAAAAATATATATCTGTAATATAACCACCCAGTATACGCTATGATCGACGGCGAGGGAAAGAATGGGAATAAACAACAGGCTCCGGAGCGATGACCATTGTTGAAGAAAAACCCCCCTTGATTTTTTATTGGCCCTTTTCCATCTGAACTCTCACGATACTGCCGAATCCAACAAACATCATATCCTTTACCTCTTTAACCTATATAGAGTATCTCCTCTTTCTAGAAAACAACAACAACCAACAACAACAACAATATTTACCATAAAAAAACCATGATCATATATTAAAATCGGTCTTGGAAGCTATCGTTGTTGAAAAGGCGTGAGTACCTTTGCTGCCACAAGGAGGGCTCCGCATACCACTACAAGTACGCTGCACCATCGAATAATCGTGATGAAGGACCCCCGGAGCACCCACGAGGACGAGGTGGGAGCGGCGACAGTATACCCGCCCAGTAGCCCTGCCGTGGACAACCCAGCACGTAAATTTACCAAAGAAGGCAGCTATTGTCGTGAGTGTATGTTTATTATTGTAAATAATTGTCTCCGTTTATGTGCCCCCTTCTGATCTCATTTGGTTCGTTGGCTAGGAACACACTCTGCGCAGTTTTTTTCGAAAAGGAAAGGCTAGAGAGTGGGGTAGTATGGGACCTTATAGGGCCGACCCGAGGCTGGACGCGAAACCAACGAACCGAAAAAAATTCCGACGGGCTCGACGCAAAAAAAGGACGCCGAGCTAGAAGCCGACGGATCCGCCGTTCAGATCTCACAGAGTTTTGTGTCCCGGGCGAGAAACAAGCCTCTAGAGGACTCAATGAGACCATCTACTGTACTGTGGGAAAAGGGAGATAGAGGCGAGGAAAGTGGCTGGCGAGAACCAACTTCCCAAAAGTGAGCCGAGAAACGATTTGCTGAGATCAAGTTTGAAGCTGGCGACATCGCCAACTAAGCAGTAGTATATCATACTTTTAGGAATTAAAAAAAAAAAAAAAAATTTCAGCCATAAGTACGTAAAGCCATCGCTGCTAAACCAAATATATATATGAAAGAAAAAACAGACGTTCCTTATACGTGTCATTTGATTCGGCAAAAGCACAAGCACAACATATACAGTCAAAAAAAAAAAAAAAACTATACAGAGCCAGGCGTGAAATCTCGAACGGTTCTGGCTGATGTCACAATTCGTTACCGAGACTATTTTGTAACGTTAGGGCTTCAAACCTAAGGCTAATTTTTTGGTGGTGGGCGTGCCAAGGATGAAAAAAAACCCAGTCAATAAAATTTTTTGAGTGCAATTCCGAGAAAACCACCAAATTCGAGCTGCAACCGAATTTTACATCAGCAATTTTTGTTACGGAGGGAAAGCCAAATTAACCAACCCACACCTAACGAAACAACGCCAAACCCGACCCTCTTCGTTCTATCACCATCAAGTTTGACGACAACCAAAAATCAAAAGAACATAAGCAATCATGAAGTTAAATATTGTAAGAAGATACTGCTCAATCGTCTGCTGGATTAATCGTGGCTGTTGTTTGTGTCTTTGCTAACGATCTGTTCAAACTCTAGGCGTATGTTTTATTTAATCCTTCCCCGTGATTTTTTCGTTTGGATATCGACAAAAGAAAATGAAGAGGAGATGATAATGGATACGACATTGCTCGTGGACAAACGGAGAGGCAGATGAAAAAGAGAGGAGAGAGACGCTAACGAATACACCGCTTAATCCAACAGCTACCCGGCCACGGCTCCAGAAGCTGATCGAAAATCGAAGATGAGCGCAAGCTCCGCGCCTTCATGGACAAGCGCAATGGGCCAGGAAGTAGCAGGCGACAGCGTCGGCGACGAATTCAAAGGCTACATCTTCAAAATCACCGGCGACGGAAACGACAAGCAAGGTTTCCCCATGAAGCAAGGTGTCATGCCCCCACCCGCGTCCGCCTCCTCCTCTCAAAAG